>OY744518.1:33652243-33972243 GCA_963556195.1 Sepiola atlantica
GATCAATGGTTGACAAGCAGGATGGTGACAGGACTCTCCATGCTTACCTACAAAGAACGGTCCCAAAGGCTAAATTTATTCTCACTTGAGCGGCGGAAGATGCTCGGAGACTTGATTCTGACGTACAATATCATCAACAGGAATGTAAATCTATCTTTCGAGGGATTTTTCACCCCATCACCAAGTCATGATCTCCGCAGGCACCTGTAAAAGATATACCACCGTCGCTTTCGGCTCAATAGAAGAAAGGCAGCATTCTCTGTCTATGGTTCTGCTCTGAGAAAAAATATGCCAGAGGAAGTTGCGACGATGACTACCATATTCAGATTTAAAGCGGCCTTGGATAAACATTCAGACAGCCCCCCCTTCCTCTCTACCCATCCTCCTTTCCCTGCATACACCCTCCATACACAAACATTCCAACCTACTTTTTCCCCTTCAATCTTGAATCGCAGCCATCTGGTCAAACACCCCTCTTCCTCACCTCCCTCTCTGCCATCCACTTTACCCCTGCTCATCCCCCACCTCTTTCTCTTACCACCAGCTACAGTAGTCCTGGCTCACCCCATCCTTCCATTTTTTCCCCACTCATTCTTTTCTATATTCATTTCTATTTCTCCAACAAATACGGACGTCCACCCAGTAGTTGGCCACTATTTCATTCTATTTTTCCCAATATATCTACCCTACATGTATCTGTGCTTGCATGACATTTTTTCTCTATTTTATCATCCTGATGAAGTCTTATAAATAAAGACGAAACGTTGATGTACACATAAAAAACATCCATTTTTTGGTTTTCCTTTTTCAGTTTCCCATCACGTCGGATTACTTTCATCCTTCTCTTCCCATTCAGACTGTATGCAGATGTAAATAGCTTCCACCTGTCTCTTTAGATGGTTTGTTGAACTATGCTATTTTTTGATTTTTTTAAAATAAATTTTAATTTGATTTAATCATATGCATATTGTTTTGTTTTCAGTTTTTTTAATTTTGATGCTATTTCTTTCGAAAAGTTGTCAGATGAAAATAGTTATTAAGGAATTAATATGGGGGCGGGGCTATTTGCATCAAAAACCTTAAGTCAGTCTTATGTAAAGAAAAGTAATTTGTTTTTGAGTTGAAATCATATATCTTATCTGCTAGGATCTTCTTTAACAGAACAATCTTTGGCAACGTATTCAATTGTTTAGTGTTTTTCTGTTTTCTCTTAGAAAAGCCTTGTGGATTTCAGTTTCTATTGGTAAAAACATTTTTTATGGAAATCGCCCCAGACAAGGCAGGAAGTCACTTGATGTAAGGAGCTAACAAGAATGAAATATGAGTATCGCAAAGACAGCAGATGCCTATTGGCCTTAGTCTTGAAAAGACTAAGGCTATAGGTAGGAGGAAAACAGTCAGCAGAAAGAGAGTTCCACAAGCTTGCAGTTCTTGGAAAGAAACTACTGGAATAGGAAGTTGTATTATAATGAGGTATCAAAACAGCAATTTGATGGAAACCACTAGACCAACGAGTCAAACGAGCTGGAACAAAAGAAGCAAGGGATAGATCATATAATTCTGAAGAACACATGCAATAATAGTATTTATAGAAAAGACTGAGACTAGCAACATCACATCTGTGAGAGAGAGAGAGAGAGTGCAAAGAAGAAAAGGTGGGAGCCAATCAAATTACAGATACGTTTCTGCACCTTATCAAGAACCTTCAAATGGGACAGATTCACCAGCCCAAATATGACAACAATACTCCATACATCGTCTGATAGTAGATTTTTAGAGATAGAGAATAGCCTCAGCTCAGGTGTGAGAAAGTGTTTGGAGCGATAGAGAGAACCGACTTTATGGAAAGCAGAAAGAACAATGGATTTAATGTATGAACTTCAAAAAAGATTTGATGAGAGAGAAAGACCAAGAAGTTTCAGTTGATTTCGCCTCACGAGCAGATCCATCCATGAGAATTTAGCCATGAAATTCTGAAATATTATTTCAAACTGTAGTGTGACAAACAGACAAACTATTATTTCAAACTGTAGTGTGACAAACAGACAAAATATTATTTCAAACTGTAGTGTGACAAACAGA
The DNA here is from genome assembly GCA_963556195.1 of Sepiola atlantica. Lineage (NCBI taxonomy): Eukaryota > Metazoa > Mollusca > Cephalopoda > Sepiida > Sepiolidae > Sepiola > Sepiola atlantica. The sequence goes on from OY744518.1 coordinate 33,654,326, forward strand.
CAAAATATTATTTCAAACTGTAGTGTGACAAACAGACAAAATACTATTTCAAACTGTAGTGTGACAAACAGACAAAAATACTATTTCAAACCTAAGCGTTACAAATTGACTAACGGTCGGAGATTCTTATTGGGATGCTTGGACATATCTAAAATAAGACTAGAAAAAACGTGAACTTTAGTGGATTTCAGACTTAGATCTGATGACCTCAGAGGAAGATTAAATCTGGACAATATAGGTAGATGTGTGTCGAACAGGAGACTTCGATGGTATGGCCATGTTGAAAGAATGGATGAGAGTTCTGTGGTTAGTAGATGTAGAACAGTTGAGGTAGCAAGTTCAGTTCACAGGGGAAGACCAAGGAAAACATGGGAGGAAGTGATAAAAATGGACTTGAGAGAAAGAGGGATAAATAAAAACCTGGTCAGGGATAGGTTACTTTGGAAACCAATTTCATAAAGTCGTCCAACACATGCCAGTATGTAAAACGAACGTTAAACTGATGATGATGGGTCACCCATTGAGTTCGGGTTAGATTATTTGAATCAGGAAAAGTGAGTTTGCAAAGCCAGTTAAATTTTTCCAAATAAAAAGACAAAATTAATCTCTCCCTACTCCCACTCTCTTTCCGTCTCCAGCTATGGGTTGAATAGTATTACTACCAGTAGTGATATTTCCTTTTGTTTATAATGGACTATTTGAGCTTTATAGTTGCAGTAGCCAACACATATGCTGTTGCTGTCTCTCTTGATAAATTTAGAAAGAGAAGGGAAGGGGAGGAGAGTTAAACGAAGCGACGATGGAGGGAAAGTGAGAGAAAAGCTGACAGAGAGAGTATTGATTTACTCCTCTCCAGGAGTTAGGCACAAGGCCAGTTTTTATCTTACTCCCACAAGTAAGATCGACCCAAGGTCGGGTCGGGAAAGTGGGGTTTAAAAATTGCCTGAGCAGCCCCGTCGGCATTCCCCGGTAGGGGCACCTCAGGCAGTAAGCAATAAACTTACTCCTCCCCAAAGAGGGGAGGCAAAGCCTGGGAAGGTGGACCTAGCAGAACTGCACAGGACAGACCCATTGACCGGCGTAAATCAAGACCCGAAGGCCAAGACAACACCACTACCAGTATCGGGTGCAGTATCCATCGGAACAGATACTACACTTTGATCTTAGCCAAAAGGCCATTCCTCTGGTATCATGCAGGTGTATGATTTCTGATTACTGAGATTAAATTATAAAATAAAATAATAGAAGCAATGATAAAAGTTGACATAAGTTTTTAAGCAGTATTTGAACCTATTGAATTATAAAAATAATGTGCGATTTCAAACTTCAGCATGACAGATTGATCGACGGACAGAACCTCTTACAGCGATGCTTGGACATTCATTTTTGCAGATTTAGTGATCGATAGAAATGCTATTTGAAACTGAAGTATAACAGACAAATGGACAAAGCCTCTCATATAGATGCGAGGGCACATCTAAAAAGAAGAAAAATAAATTAATTTGACTTTGTTTGTGTTTCATTAACGATGGGAGGAAGCGGAGTGAGACAGACAACTGGGACATGATTCTTATTCCGTTTTCAAATAACATTAGAAGGCAACCAGGTACAAGAGTTATAGAGCGAACAAAAACATTGGACAATAAAAGTAAGAAATAAAAGCAAGAAACTCCCGAAAGATTTTTAAAATCTTTTCTTTTTACACCCAAGCAATAATGAAGCCCCCCCTCGTTAAATGTTATGAAGAGCTACAATAATAAGGATACTTTAAGTGCGCCCTTAACTAAGCAAACAACATCGCAGCGTTAATTCCCAAAGGATAGACCAAAAATATCTACGATTAACACAGGTGCACTTTAACTCAATCAGATAAAATAATATCCATAGTTTACACTCATTAGGAAGTATTTTCGGCTATTATTACTCACCATTACATTAAAGCTTATTTATACTAGTACAGGGTGGCGCAAAAGTCACGCATTAGTTTGAATCAGTAACAACTGATTCAAACTAATGCGTGACTTTTGCGGGATTGTTTGGCGAGCGCTTAATTAGCAGATTTTCTGATTTTAACTGGCCTTCACGTTCACCAGATTTAACAGCCCCTGACTTTTTCCTTTGGGGTTATCTTAAGGAAAGGGTATATGTGAACAAGCCTGCAACGATTCAAGAGCTTAAAAACAATATCAGACATGAAATGCAAGAACTAGAGCCAGTTATTCTAAGGAGTGTAATGGAAAATGCCCTAACTAGAGCCCGTCTTTGTGAGGCCGAAAATGGTGGCCATTTAAAAGATATTATTTTTTAAAACTACTGCAACAAAATTACCAAGTAAATGTATTATTTATCAGAAAATCCTAGTTTCTATCACCTAAACAAACCAATGCGCAACTTTTGTGCCACTCTGTATAAGAGATGTCTGTTTGCTAAATAATTTTAGGCTATTAGACCTTGGAATATGAAATTTGTTTGTTTTTTTATTTATTGTTTTTTTTTTTGGGGGGGGGGGTAATTTAATGCCAAATTCAATCATATTCGTAAAAGATTTTATGCTTGTAGTTATAAATATCTTCAAATATTTATGAATTACTTCTTTCTGACCAACAGTATGGATTTAGGCAATCTCATTCAACCACAGATATCCAGTCATCTCTGCACACATATACCATACACTAAATAAGGTAGGTGAAGCTAGGGCAATAATGCTTGATATATCCAAGGTTTTTAACACGGTCTGGCATAAAGGTCTTCTCAGGAAAATTAATTCATACGGTATTACTGGACAGATATCTAATATAATCAGATCCTTCTTAGCTAAAAGTAAGAACCAGGTCGTTCAAGATCGTTGTACATCCAAATAACATCACATTAATGCGGGTGTGCCTCAATGTGGTTTCCCTGTGCTTGTTTTACAAGGACTTCCACAAAATGTGCTCGAATGAACTTACTGCACTTGTACTATCCTAACTATATTAACATCAAAATAAATTATCCTTATTTAATTTTATGATACAACATTTTATTTACCTCCTCTCCAGGAGGTTAGGCACAAGGCCAGGTTTATCTTACTCTCACAAGTAAGATGTGACCCAAGCTCGGGTCGGGAAAGTGGGGTTTGAAAAGCCAGCGCCCGAGAAGGTGAGCACTCTGGCCATTAAAAATTGCCTGGGCAGCCCCGTCGGCATTCCCCGGTAGGGGCGCCTCAGGCAGTAAACAATAAACTTACTCCTCCCCAAAGAGGAGAGGCAAAGCCTGGGAGGGTGGACCTCCTAGAACTGCACAGGACAGACCCATAGACCGGCGTAAATCAAGCCCCGAAGGCCAAGACGATACCAGTTTATGGTGTGTATCAATCAATGATACAACATTTTATTTACCTCCCCAGGAGGTTAGGCACAAGGCCAGGTTTATCTTACTCCCACAAGTAAGATGTGACCCAAGCTCGGGTCGGGAAAGTGGGGTTTTAAAAGCCAGCGCCCGAGAAGGTGAGCACTCTGGCCATTAAAAATTGCCTGGGCAGCCCCGTCGGCATTCCCCGGTAGGGGGTGCCTCAGGCAGTAAGCAATAAACTTACTCCTCTCCAAAGAGGAGAGGCAAAGCCTGGGAAGGTGGACCTCCTAGAACTGCACAGGACAGACCCATAGACCGGCGTAAATCAAGCCCCGAAGGCCAAGACGATACCAGTTTATGGTGTGTATCAATCAATGATACAACATTTTATTTACCTCCCCAGGAGGTTAGGCACAAGGCCAGGTTTATCTTACTCCCACAAGTAAGATGTGACCCAAGCTCGGGTCGGAAAGTGGGGTTTTAAAAGCCAGCGCCCGAGAAGGTGAGCACTCTGGCCATTAAAAATTGCCTGGGCAGCCCCGTCGGCATTCCCCGGTAGGGGGTGCCTCAGGCAGTAAGCAACAAACTTACTCCTCTCCAAAGAGGAGAGGCAAAGCCTGGGAAGGTGGACCTCCTAGAACTGCACAGGACAGACCCATAGACCGGCGTAAATCAAGCCCCGAAGGCCAAGACGATACCAGTTTATGGTGTGTATCAATCAATGATACAACATTTTATTTACCTCCCCAGGAGGTTAGGCACAAGGCCAGGTTTATCTTACTCCCACAAGTAAGATGTGACCCAAGCTCGGGTCGGGAAAGTGGGGTTGTAAAAGCCAGCGCCCGAGAAGGTGAGCACTCTGGCCATTAAAAATTGCCTGGGCAGCCCCGTCGGCATTCCCCGGTAGGGGCGCCTCAGGCAGTAAGCAATAAACTTACCCCTCCCCAAAGAGGGGAGGCAAAGCCTGGGAGGGTGGGCCGTCCTAGAACTGCACAGGACAGACCCATAGACCGGCGTAAATCAAGCCCCGAAGGCCAAGACGATACCAGTTTATGGCGTGTATCAATCAATGATACAACATTTTATTTACCTCCCCAGGAGGTTAGGCACAAGGCCAGTGTTATCCTACTCCCACAAGTAAGATGTGACCCAAGGTCGGGTCGGAAAGTGGGGGTTGAAAAGCCAGCGCTCGAGAGGTGAGCACTCTGACCATCAAAAATTGCCTGGGCAGCCCCGTCGGCATTCCCCGGTAGGGGCGCCTCAAGCAGTAAGCAATTAACTTACTCCTCTCCAAAGAGGGGAGGCAAAGCCTGGGAGGGTGGACCTCCTAGAACTGCACAGGACAGACCCATAGACCGGCGTAAATCAAGCCCCGAAGGCCAAGACAATACCAGTCTATGGGGTGTATCAATCAATGATACAACATAAGAATTTAAAATACCGTATATATAGTAATCTGCAAACACACACAAACAGTCTTAGGTATTCCTAATTTGCATATTTATTATTTAAACAGTTTCTAATAAATTAATTTTCTGTAATATACATTTGTAATTTGCATTGTCGTATTTTCTTATATATATGCAATAGTTTCATCATTAGTAAAACGTCTGATGTCGCAGGGATGCTGAGAACAGATACTACACTTTGATCTTAGCCAAAAGGTCCAGGAACCATAAAAAATGATGTTTTTATAACTAGGTATTTTTAAATAAATGAAAAAAAATCCTTGACTTAATCTATTATTATATTATCTTTTAATGGGGGTGGGTAGTGTAGTATCGGTTCGATTATCATAAGACCATCCTCCCAGGAATTACCTCCTCCTTTTTTAAGGAGTTGGAGGTAATCATCATAAATATTACATCCTCCTTTGGAAGAGGGGGTAATGTATCTATTGTTGTTGTCATGAATGAGTCTTCTTTGGGGGGGGGGGGGGGAAGATAGTGTAGTATCTTTCCTGTTGCCATGATACCATACTTAGACATCACCTTCACCTTTTATGGGGGAGATCTTTCTCGGGTCTTACTTCCTCTATTTTGGAAGAGTAGTGTAGTATCTGTTCTCTTGTCATGATACCATCCTACCAGACATTACCTTTTTCTTTGGTGATGAGGGGTGTAGTTTAGTATATGTTCGTTCATCATTCCCAGGTATTATCACTTCTTTTTTTTTGGGGGGGGGGGGTATATGGTGAACGCGCTCAGGTTTTACCTTCTCCTTTTGGAAGTAATGTAGTATATTTTCACTCGTCATGATACATTTTCCCAGGCATTACCTCCTCTTTGTAGGAGGGGAGGGGAGGGGGAGTATAATATATGCTCATTCCTCATGATACCATTCTCCCAGGATTATTTTCTCCTTTTTGGGGAGAGGAGGTAGTGTTTTATCTGTTCTGATGTCATGATATCATCGGGCATAAACTCCTCCTTGAGAGGGGGGGGATAGTGTTCGTTCGTCATGATACCATTGTCTCAGTTATTACCCCTCTTTTGGAGGTAAGTGTAGTATATGTCTGTTCAGCATGATACCATCTTTCCAGGCTTGCAAAAATATGCAACCGGAAGGAGTAATATATATATATATATATATATATATATATATATATATATATATATATATATATACAGGGTGGGCCAAAATAAGGGTCCTATCTTTAAATTTGAATAACTTGAATTTGAATAACTTCCACAAAATAAAAGTTAAACTCACCAAACTTTATATGTGTGTAGACTGACCCTTCCGAGATTTTTTGAAATAAACAAAACAAATTTTAGCCGAAAAACACTTCTTAAAACTTACAAAAACTAAAGTATTGTTTTTTACACTGTTTTGAGTTTTTTAAGCAAAAATAATGTTTTCTAAATGAGGGTACGTTCCTTAGGGCTAATACGGCTCATGCTTGCTTCGGAAGGGGTCCTTTACTTATTCTAAAAAAAAAAAAAAAAAAAAAAAAAAAAAATCAATAAATAAAAAAGTTATGAATTTTTAAAAATAGGACCCTTATTTTTGCCCACCCTGTATATATATAATCTTCAACAAAGCTGGAAAGAATTAAGTGCTTATATATCATTAAGTATTAAAAATAAAGCAACAACAAAAATGTTGTTTGAGGAAGTCTACAGCAATTCCTCCAATTATGGAAACAACTAATTTTGTCCTATTTTCTATATATTCTCATATAAACTGGTACATTTCTATTAATAAAAGTTTATTTTTAGAAGAATAAAATATGTGACTGTTAATATAATTTAACCTTGGTTAGGATTAAATCAGACCAGAAATTTTCTATTGATAAAATTTGCTTAAGCATTACACACAATTGAAACGAGTACAAAACCGACAGTCATTATATATACAAGCAAAAATATGCTCACTGTCGCATATTTTTGCTAATATATATAACGAACGAACGTATACTACACTGACCTTTAAAGGAGGAGGTAATGCCTGACAGAATGGTATATGACAACAGAACAGATACTAGACTATCTCTCACCCCACCAAAGACAAATTGAGGAGGTAATGCCTGAGAGGATGATATGATGAACGAACATATACTACACTATCCCCACACAAGAAGAAGGTAACGCCTAGGAGGATGGTCTCATGACAACAGAACAAATATTAGATTTTGCCCCTCCCCCAAGAAAGGAGGAGGTAATGATTGGAAGGATGTTATGATATAACAGAAAAAATACTAAAATACCCACACACACAAAAGAAGGAGGTAATGCCTGGGAGGATGGTATAATGACAACAGAACAGATACTACACTACCCCCTTCCCTGAATTGAGTATTAAAAGATAGTAATAGTATAGTTTCAGCTTCAAACAGACAGGTATCAAATCTCCATTAATAAGAGATATATACTAGCTGTCCCGACCTGGTGTAGCCCATGAGTTAACTTAATGTTATAATAATACCTGAGGAATGGCAAATACATTTACAGCCAGAAAAATTGATTCATTACAATGTCTGGAACCGAAATACATCCTAGTGGATATAATTTAAGTAAATTATATCTTATAAAGAAATTATTTTCTCTAAATAGAAACTATTTTCACAAATTAAAACGGTTGACTTGTTTTTTAAGAAATGGAAATGCATTCTAGAGTATTTAATATAATCAGTAAAGTATTTCATTGAAATGGCCGAATTGCTTGATAAGAGACGGAAATTTGTTTTGATTACTTATTCATCTACTAAAAAAAAGCAACAACGAAAATAATTTTTACATGTTTTATCAGTTAATTAGTTTTCGTTTATTGATGTAATTAATATTCACTACTTGAAATCATTGAAATGAAACTAAAAAGAAGCTGGAAACACTGACAAAACATAAATACTCTCCTTCTCTCTCTTTCTCATATTCACACACACACGCACATTACTACGAAAGAAATGCTACATTTTTCGAGCACTGAAAAAAAATATATATATTAATTCTGAGAACTAAATAAAATCTGCACTCAACTTTTAAAAAGGTAAATAAAATAATCATTCATCTAAAAAATGCTGTTGTTATTTCAAGCGCCCCTTCCCTCCGAACATACATAATTTTAAGTTGAGATAGCGTTCTATTTTTTTAAATTTTAACAAAGGAAGGAAATAGTTTTTAATTGTTGTTTGACATTTGAACTCGCGTTTTACAGCGTTTCTTCCCCATTCTTCTGTTTTACTCTTTGTTCTTTTCATCTTCTTATTTGTTCGTTCTCCTCCCCCTACTTCCTCTTCTTGATACCGCAAAATGCGTCCGACATACGCACGTTCATTTTTATTATTTAGATTAAATTGTACAAATTTTATGTTAAATTTAAATAACAAGGGATATTGTATCCTGCAGATGTTTGTTTGTTTTTTACTTTCTTATTTATTTCCGTAATAAACAGGATTAAACAAGACAAAACATTTATTTATTCGTAATTTAATCTCTATATTAATAAAGTGTACGACCACTTCTCGTGTCTGTGTGTGTTTTTCGCCTCCACGTTACTTACACATTATTATTTTTTATTTATCGAATATTTATTGAGATAAAAAATGCAATAGCATAAATTACTAAAACAAACTTTTAAAAAAATCCTATTTAAAAAAAATAATAATTATGAAATTAAATCCACTACAATGCATTTCAGTTTCTTCATAAAACAGTCAGCCATTTTAATCTTTTGTTGGGAAAAAAAAAGAATGAATAACTTTGTGACCCTTCAAAATGTGAAAGGAATCTAAAGGCATCTAAACTGTTAAATAGAAAGTCATTTCTGGCTTTAAAATTCTTAGCAAATTTTCATTAAAAAGATTGAAAGTTTTAGAATTTACTAAATATAACCCGTTGGATCACCCACTGAGCTCGGGTTAGATTGTTTGAATCAAGAAAGTTAGTTTGCAAAGCCAGTTAAATATTAAAAAAAGACAAAATCCAAAGTTAATCTCTTTCTGCCAGCTATATATCCCCCCTCTTTCTCCAGCTAAAGGTTAAATAGTATTTCTACTTATGGTGACATTCCCTTTTGTTAATAATGGAATACCAATATTTTGTTAATATTGGAATACCAATATTTTTATTTTTTTCCTTTCTTCATTACTTTCAACTGTTAATAAACAGAGAGAGAAGGGAGAGTGATAGTGTATAAAATAAGAGCGGGGGTGGGGGTTGAGTTAAACAACATACAATCAGAGAGAGTGAAAGTGATAGATAAGAACGTAGTAAAAGATGGGTCACTTTGTTAGTTAATTGCAAATTATGGATAATTAAGCAAATTAAAATTAAATTTTTTTCAAACATAACTTAATCTTAAATCTGTGAAATATTTTTGCATGTATTTTGTGTAATAAGAATATATTAAAAAAAAACTTAGAAAAACAAACGCTGATTAACTCAGCTTTAGTATAATAATAGATTTACATTCAATATTTTGGTGCTTCTTTACTTTCACGACTACATGAAAATTTTTAAAGAAATGTATAAACTTTGTTATGTACTTACGTGTTTGCTGAAAATAAGATTGTACAAAAAAAATTACGCAAATTCATCCAGTATTTATTAAATTATAAGAAAAAGAGAAGAAAACGAGCTTACGTATCTGTAGACATTTATACTTACTTATTAGGCAAGGAAGATAACTCAAATTTTGTTTTCAGGAAAACTCAAAATGGCGACTGATAGATAAAATCATTTTTTTATTTTTAATAAATACTGGATGAATTTGCATAATTTTTGGTGCACAGTTTTCTTTTCAGCTACCACATAAGTACATAACAAAGTTTATACATTTCTTTAGCTATTTTTTTTTTAAGAGAGGCCTAACATGTTGTTTTGAAAGTAAAGAAGCACCAATAATTTTATAGAGATTAAGACATTACCCTAAAAAAATTAGTTATAGTTGCATTACGGTTTCTTCGTAAAAAAAGTCATCCATCTTAATTTTTTTGCTAATAGTTAAAAAAAACAAAAACCAATGAATTACTTTGTGATCCTTTAATATTTGAAAGGAGTCTGAATGCATTTAAACTGTTGAATTGAACATCATTTCCAGCTTTAAAATTCTTAGCAAATTCTCATGTAAATTAAAAAATAAATTAACAGAAGCAATGAAAAAAGTTGTCATTTTTTTAAGTACTTAAACTTATCTTTATATTAAAATAAATTATAAAACAATTTCACGTGTGCCTTATGTTTTAAAACTTTTAAAAGTTACTTGAAAAAAAAAAAATGAATTTTCCAAATCATAATTTTTTAAAGAAAAAATAATTTGGTAAAAAAAGTATCTATTCTGTCCTCAGAGAAATCCTTCTCGACGAGGACAATTTTTTATTTTGGTTCCATCCAGAGTGCCCTTTTGGTGGAGCTGGATACTCTTCTCACATTAAACCGACCTCGTGGGGAGGAAATAAAGAGGGACAAACTAATTAAACAAGTTATATAAACTGCTGAATTACATAATTGACAAGCCAATCATTCTCATGTCGAAATGCCAGACAGAATTCTTATGTCATAATAGTTTCTAATTGTGGAAGAATTAATGATTAAAAAAGGAATTAAATATGACCGATGACCAGGATTCATCCTGTTTTTCCCTTTTCATCTTTGTTTTCTAATAAATCAGCAAAACTTGAAAGCAAAAATCTAGGTTATCGGTACTTTTGTGATGCTAATGAGAATGAATCTGATTTTATCAAGCTTTAAGAAAAAAAAAAGAAATACTTAAAAAAAAAATGAAAAGGAAGAAGAAAAGGGAAAAGGCTGAGATTCATCAAGTCGTCTGCAGTTTTTACTATTACAGAATGGACATAGCTTGTCATTCTCTTAAGAACTGAATTAATTTCTCTTGAAGATTTTGATCCAGTGTTCCATTAGAAACAGGTTTAGCAAGCTTTCATTTATTCTTGATATTTTTAACAATCAAATTCAGGTGATCAAGATTAAGTCTAGATTAAGGTTGTTTTCATCTCAATTTATGTACTAGTGTACCCATCATCTCAATTTATGTACTAGTTGTGCACATCATCTCAATTTATGTACTAGTGTGCCCATCATCTCAATTTATGTACTAGTTGTACCCATCATCTCAATTTATGTACTAGTGTACCCATCATCTCAATTTATGTACTAGTGTGCCCATCATCTCAATTTATGTACTAGTGTACCCATCATCTCAATTTATGTACTAGTGTACCCATCATCTCAATTTATGTACTAGTTGCGCCCATCATCTCAATTTATGTACTAGTGTACCCATCATCTCAATTTATGTACTAGTGTACCCATCATCTCAATTTATGTACTAGTTGCGCCCATCATCTCAATTTATGTACTAGTGTACCCATCATCTCAATTTATGTACTAGTGTACCCATCATCTCAATTTATGTACTAGTTGCGCCCATCATCTCAATTTATGTACTAGTGTACCCATCATCTCAATTTATGTACTAGTGTACCCATCATCTCAATTTATGTACTAGTGTGCCCATCATCTCAATTTATGTACTAGTGTACCCATCATCTCAATTTATGTACTAGTGTGCCCATCATCTCAATTTATGTACTAGTGTGTCCATCATCTCAATTTATGTACTAGTGCGCCCATCATCTCAATTTATGTACTAGTGTGCCCATCATCTCAATTTATGTACTAGTGCGCCCATCATCTCAATTTATGTACTAGTTGTGCACATGATATCAATTTATGTACTAGTTGTGCACATCATCTCAATTTATGTACTAGTTGTGCCCATCATCTCAATTTATGTACTAGTTGCGCCCATCATCTCAATTTATGTACTAGTGTGCCCATCATCTCAATTTATGTACTAGTGCGCCCATCATCTCAATTTATGTACTAGTGCGCCCATCATATCAATTTATGTACTAGTTGTGCACATCATATCAATTTATGTACTAGTTGTGCCCATCATCTCAATTTATGTACTAGTTGCGCCCATACTCTCAATTTATGTACTAGTTGCATCCATCATCTCAATTTATGTACTAGTTGAGCCCATCATCTCAATTTATGTACTAGTTGTGCCCATCATCTCAATTTATGTACTAGTTGCGCCCATCATCTCAATTTATGTACTAGTGTGCCCATCATCTCAATTTATGTACTAGTTGCGCCCATCATCTCAATTTATGTACTAGTGTGCCCATCATCTCAATTTATGTACTAGTTGCGCCCATCATCTCAATTTATGTACTAGTTGCGCCCATCATCTCAATTTATGTACTAGTTGCGCCCATCATCTCAATTTATGTACTAGTTGCGCCCATCATCTCAATTTATGTACTAGTTGTGCCCATCATCTCAATTTATGTACTAGTTGCGCCCATCATCTCAATTTATGTACTAGTGCGCCCATCATCTCAATTTATGTACTAGTTGCGCCCATCATCTCAATTTATGTACTAGTGCGCCCATCATCTCAATTTATGTACTAGTTGTGCACATCATCTCAATTTATGTACTAGTGTGCCCATCATCTCAATTTATGTACTAGTGTGCCCATCATCTCAATTTATGTACTAGTGCGCCCATCATCTCAATTTATGTACTAGTTGCGCCCATCATCTCAATTTATGTACTAGTGCGCCCATCATCTCAATTTATGTACTAGTTGTGCACATCATCTCAATTTATGTACTAGTGTGCACATCATCTCAATTTATGTACTAGTGTGCCCATCATCTTAATTTATGTACTAGTGTGCCCATCATCTCAATTTATGTACTAGTTGTGCCCATCATCTCAATTTATGTACTAGTGTGCCCATCATCTCAATTTATGTACTAGTTGCGCCCATACTCTCAATTTATGTACTAGTTGCATCCATCATCTCAATTTATGTACTAGTTGAGCCCATCATCTCAATTTATGTACTAGTGTGCCCATCATCTCAATTTATGTACTAGTGCGCCCATCATCTCAATTTATGTACTAGTGCGCCCATCATATCAATTTATGTACTAGTTGTGCACATCATATCAATTTATGTACTAGTTGTGCCCATCATCTCAATTTATGTACTAGTTGCGCCCATACTCTCAATTTATGTACTAGTTGCATCCATCATCTCAATTTATGTACTAGTTGAGCCCATCATCTCAATTTATGTACTAGTTGTGCCCATCATCTCAATTTATGTACTAGTTGCGCCCATCATCTCAATTTATGTACTAGTGTGCCCATCATCTCAATTTATGTACTAGTTGCGCCCATCATCTCAATTTATGTACTAGTGTGCCCATCATCTCAATTTATGTACTAGTTGCGCCCATCATCTCAATTTATGTACTAGTTGCGCCCATCATCTCAATTTATGTACTAGTTGTGCCCATCATCTCAATTTATGTACTAGTTGCGCCCATCATCTCAATTTATGTACTAGTGCGCCCATCATCTCAATTTATGTACTAGTTGCGCCCATCATCTCAATTTATGTACTAGTGCGCCCATCATCTCAATTTATGTACTAGTTGTGCACATCATCTCAATTTATGTACTAGTGTGCCCATCATCTCAATTTATGTACTAGTGTGCCCATCATCTCAATTTATGTACTAGTGCGCCCATCATCTCAATTTATGTACTAGTTGCGCCCATCATCTCAATTTATGTACTAGTGCGCCCATCATCTCAATTTATGTACTAGTTGTGCACATCATCTCAATTTATGTACTAGTGTGCACATCATCTCAATTTATGTACTAGTGTGCCCATCATCTTAATTTATGTACTAGTGTGCCCATCATCTCAATTTATGTACTAGTTGCGCCCATCATCTCAATTTATGTACTAGTTGTGCCCATCATCTCAATTTATGTACTAGTGTGCCCATCATCTCAATTTATGTACTAGTTGCGCCCATACTCTCAATTTATGTACTAGTTGCATCCATTATCTCAATTTATGTACTAGTTGAGCCCATCATCTCAATTTATGTACTAGTTGTGCACATCATCTCAATTTATGTACTAGTGTGCCCATCATCTCAATTTATGTACTAGTTGAGCCCATCATCTCAATTTATGTACTAGTTGTGCACATCATCTCAATTTATGTACAAGTGTGCCCATCATCTCAATTTATGTACTAGTTGCATCCATCATCTCAATTTATGTACTAGTTGAGCCCATCATCTCAATTTATGTACTAGTTGTGCACATCATCTCAATTTATTTACTAGTTGCGCCCATCATCTCAATTTATGCACTAGTGCGCCCATCATCTCAATTTATTTACTAGTTGCGCCCATCATCTCAATTTATGTACTAGTTGCGCCCATCATCTCAATTTATGTACTAGTTGCATCCATCATCTCAATTTATGTACTAGTTGTGCCCATCATCTTCATTTATGTACTAGTTGCGCCCATACTCTCAATTTATGTACTAGTTGCATCCATCATCTCAATTTATTTACTAGTTGCGCCCATCATCTCAATTTATGTACTAGTTGCGCCCATCATCTCAATTTATGTACTAGTTGCATCCATCATCTCAATTTATGTACTAGTTGTGCCCATCATCTTCATTTATGTACTAGTTGCGCCCATACTCTCAATTTATGTACTAGTTGCATCCATCATCTCAATTTATGTACTAGTTGTGCCCATCATCTCAATTTATGTACTAGTTGCGCCCATACTCTCAATTTATGTACTAGTTGCATCCATCATCTCAATTTATGTACTAGTTGAGCCCATCATCTCAATTTATGTACTAGTTGTGCCCATCATCTCAATTTATGTACTAGTTGCGCCTATCATCTCAATTTATGTACTAGTTGCGCCCATCATCTCAATTTATGTACTAGTTGTGCCCATCATCTCAATTTATGTACTAGTTGCGCCCATCATCTCAATTTATGCACTAGTGCGCCCATCATCTCAATTTATGTACTAGTTGCGCACATCATCTCAATTTATGTACTAGTTGTGCACATCATATCAATTTATGTACTAGTTGTGCACATCATATCAATTTATGTACTAGTTGTGCACATCATATCAATTTATGTACTAGTGCGCCCATCATCTCAATTTATGTACTAGTTGCGCCTATCATCTCAATTTATGTACTAGTTGTGCACATCATCTCAATTTATGTACTAGTTGTGCACATCATATCAATTTATGTACTAGTTGTGCCCATCATATCAATTTATGTACTAGTTGTGCACATCATCTCAATTTATGTACTAGTTGTGCCCATCATCTCAATTTATGTACTATTTGCGCCTATCATCTCAATTTATGTACTAGTTGCGCCCATCATCTCAATTTATGTACTAGTTGCGCCCATCATCTCAATTTATGTACTAGTTGCGCCCATCATCTCAATTTATGTACTAGTTGTGCCCATCATCTCCATTTATGTACTAGTTGCGCCCATCATCTCAATTTATGCACTAGTGCGCCCATCATCTCAATTTATTTACTAGTTGCGCCCATCATCTCAATTTATGTACTAGTTGTGCCCATCATCTCAATTAATGTACTAGTTGTGCCCATCATCTCAATTTATGTACTAGTTGTGCCCATCATCTCAATTTATGTACTAGTTGCGCCCATCATCTCAATTTATGTACTAGTTGTGCCCATCATCTCCATTTATGTACTAGTTGCGCCCATCATCTCAATTTATGCACTAGTGCGCCCATCATCTCAATTTATTTACTAGTTGCGCCCATCATCTCAATTTATGTACTAGTTGTGCCCATCATCTCAATTTATGTACTAGTTGTGCACATCATCTCAATTTATGCACTAGTTGTGCCCATCATCTCAATTTATGTACTAGTTGTGCCCATCATCTTAATTTATGTACTAGTTGTGCACATCATCTCAATTTATGTACTAGTTGCGCCCATCATCTCAATTTATGTACTAGTTGTGCCCATCATCTCAATTTATGTACTAGTTGTGCCCATCATCTCAATTTATGTACTAGTTGCGCCCATCATCTCAATTTATGTACTAGTTGCGCCCATCATTTCAATTTATGTACTAGTTGCATCCATCATCTCAATTTATGTACTAGTTGCATCCATCATCTCAATTTATGTACTAGTTGAGCCCATCATCTCAATTTATGTACTAGTTGTGCACATCATCTCAATTTATGTACTAGTTGCGCCCATCATCTCAATTTATGCACTAGTGCGCCCATCATCTCAATTTATTTACTAGTTGCGCCCATCATCTCAATTTATGTACTAGTTGCGCCCATCATCTCAATTTATGTACTAGTTGCGCCCATCATCTCAATTTATGTACTAGTTGCATCCATCATCTCAATTTATGTACTAGTTGTGCCCATCATCTCAATTTATGTACTAGTTGCGCCCATACTCTCAATTTATGTACTAGTTGCATCCATCATCTCAATTTATGTACTAGTTGTGCCCATCATCTCAATTTATGTACTAGTTGCGCCCATACTCTCAATTTATGTACTAGTTGCATCCATCATCTCAATTTATGTATTAGTTGAGCCCATCATCTCAATTTATGTACTAGTTGTGCCCATCATCTCAATTTATGTACTAGTTGCGCCCATCATCTCAATTTATGTACTAGTGTGCCCATCATCTCAATTTATGTACTAGTTGCGCCCATCATCTCAATTTATGCACTAGTGCGCCCATCATCTCAATTTATGTACTAGTTGCGCCCATCATCTCCATTTATGTACTAGTTGCGCCCATCATCTCAATTTATGTACTAGTTGCGCCCATCATCTCAATTTATGTACTAGTGCGCCCATCATCTCAATTTATGTACTAGTTGCGCACATCATCTCAATTTATGTACTAGTTGTGCCCATCATCTCAATTTATGTACTAGTTGCGCCCATCATCTCAATTTATGCACTAGTGCGCCCATCATCTCAATTTATGTACTAGTTGCGCACATCATCTCAATTTATGTACTAGTTGTGCCCATCATCTCAATTTATGTACTAGTTGCGCCCATCATCTCAATTTATGCACTAGTGCGCCCATCATCTCAATTAATGTACTAGTTGCGCACATCATCTCAATTTATGTACTAGTTGTGCACATCATCTCAATTTATGTACTAGTTGCGCCCATCATCTCAATTTATGCACTAGTGCGCCCATCATCTCAATTTATTTACTAGTTGCGCCCACAATCTCAATTTATGTACTAGTGTGCCCATCATCTCAATTTATGTACTAGTTGCGCCCATCATCTCAATTTATGCACTAGTGCGCCCATCATCTCAATTTATTAACTAGTTGTGCACATCATCTCCATTTATGTACTAGTTGCGCCCATCATCTCAATTTATGTACTAGTTGCGCCCATCATCTCAATTTATGTACTAGTTGCGCCCATCATCTCCATTTATGTACATGTTGCGCCCATCATCTCAATTTATGTACTAGTTGCGCCCATCATCTCAATTTATGTACTAGTTGCGCCCATCATCTCAATTTATGTACTACTTGCGCCCATCATCTCAATTTATGTACTAGTTGCGCCCATCATCTCAATTTATGTACTAGTTGCGCCCATCATCTCAATTTATTTACTAGTTGCGCCCATCATCTCAATTTATGTACTAGTTGCGCCCATCATCTCAATTTATTTACTAGTTGCGCCCATCATCTCAATTTATGTACTAGTTGCGCCCATCATCTCAATTTATGTACTAGTTGCGCCCATCATGTCAATTTATGTACTAGTTGCGCCCATCATCTCAATTTATGTACTAGTTGCGCCCATCATCTCAATTTATGCACTAGTGCGCCCATCATCTCAATTTATGTACTAGTTGCGCCCATCATCTCCATTTATGTACTAGTTGCGCCCATCATCTCAATTTATTTACTAGTTGCGCCCATCATCTCAATTTATGTACTAGTTGCGCCCATCATCTCAATTTATGTACTAGTTACCCCCATCATGTCAATTTATGTACTAGTTGCGCCCATCATCTCAATTTATGTACTAGTTGCGCCCATCATCTCAATTTATGCACTAAAGCGCCCATCATCTCAATTTATGTACTAGTTGCGCATATCATCTCAATTTATGTACTAGTTGCGCACATCATCTCAATTTATGTACTAGTTGTGCACATCATCTCAATTTATGTACTAGTTGCGCCCATCATCTCAATTTATGCACTAGTGCGCCCATCATCTCAATTTATTTACTAGTTGCGCCCATCATCTCAATTTATGTACTAGTTGCGCCCATCATCTCAATTTATGTACTAGTTGCGCCCATCATCTCAATTTATGTACTAGTTGCGCCCATCATCTCCATTTATGTACTAGTTGCGCCCATCATCTCAATTTATGTACTAGTGTGCCCATCATCTCAATTTATGTACTAGTTGCGCCCATCATCTCAACTTATGCACTAGTGCGCCCATCATCTCAATTTATGTACTAGTTGCGCCCATCATCTCAATTTATGTACTAGTTGCGCCCATCATCTCAATTTATGTACTAGTTGCGCCCATCATCTCAATTTATGTACTAGTTGCGCACATCATCTCAATTTATGCACTAGTGCGCCCATCATCTCAATTTATGTACTAGTTGCGCACATCATCTCAATTTATGTACTAGTTGTGCACATCATCTCAATTTATGTACTAGTTGCGCCCATCATCTCAATTTATGCACTAGTGCGCCCATCATCTCAATTTATTTACTAGTTGCGCCCATCATCTCAATTTATGTACTAGTTGCGCCCATCATCTCAACTTATGCACTAGTGCGCCCATCATCTCAATTTATGTACTAGTTGCGCCCATCATCTCAATTTATGTACTAGTTGCGCCCATCATCTCAATTTATGTACTAGTTGCGCCCATCATCTCAATTTATGTACTAGTTGCATCCATCATCTCAATTTATGTACGAGTTGTGCCCATCATCTCAATTTATGTACTAGTTGCGCCCATACTCTCAATTTATGTACTAGTTGCATCCATCATCTCAATTTATGTACTAGTTGTGCCCATCATCTCAATTTATGTACTAGTTGCGCCCATACTCTCAATTTATGTACTAGTTGCATCCATCATCTCAATTTATGTACTAGTTGAGCCCATCATCTCAATTTATGTACTAGTTGTGCCCATCATCTCAATTTATGTACTAGTTGCGCCCATCATCTCAATTTATGTACTAGTGTGCACATCATCTCAATTTATGTACTAGTTGCGCCCATCATCTCAATTTATGCACTAGTGCGCCCATCATCTCAATTTATGTACTAGTTGCGCCCATCATCTCCATTTATGTACTAGTTGCGCCCATCATCTCAATTTATGTACTAGTTGCGCCCATCATCTCAATTTATGCACTAGTGCGCCCATCATCTCAATTTATGTACTAGTTGCGCACATCATCTCAATTTATGTACTAGTTGTGCCCATCATCTCAATTTATGTACTAGTTGCGCCCATCATCTCAATTTATGCACTAGTGCGCCCATCATCTCAATTTATGTACTAGTTGCGCACATCATCTCAATTTATGTACTAGTTGTGCCCATCATCTCTATTTATGTACTAGTTGCGCCCATCATCTCAATTTATGCACTAGTGCGCCCATCATCTCAATTTATGTACTAGTTGCGCACATCATCTCAATTTATGTACTAGTTGTGCACATCATCTCAATTTATGTACTAGTTGCGCTCATCATCTCAATTTATGCACTAGTGCGCCCATCATCTCAATTTATTTACTAGTTGCGCCCACAATCTCAATTTATGTACTAGTGTGCCCATCATCTCAATTTATGTACTAGTTGCGCCCATCATCTCAATTTATGCACTAGTGCGCCCATCATCTCAATTTATTAACTAGTTGTGCACATCATCTCCATTTATGTACTAGTTACGCCCATCATCTCAATTTATGTACTAGTTGCGCCCATCATCTCAATTTATGTACTAGTTGCGCCCATCATCTCAATTCATGTACTAGTTGCGCCCATCATCTCCATTTATGTACTAGTTGCGCCCATCATCTCAATTTATGTACTAGTTGCGCCCATCATCTCAATTTATGTACTAGTTGCGCCCATCATCTCAATTTATGTACTAGTTGCGCCCATCATCTCAATTTATGTACTAGTTGCGCCCATCATCTAAATTTATGTACTAGTTGCGCCCATCATCTCAATTTATTTACTAGTTGCGCCCATCATCTCAATTTATGTACTAGTTGCGCCCATCATCTCAATTTATTTACTAGTTGCGCCCATCATCTCAATTTATGTACTAGTTGCCCATCATCTCAATTTATGTACTAGTTGCGCCCATCATGTCAATTTATGTACTAGTTGCGCCCATCATCTCAATTTATGTACTAGTTGCGCCCATCATCTCAATTTATGCACTAGTGCGCCCATCATCTCAATTTATGTACTAGTTGCGCCCATCATCTCAATTTATGTACTAGTTGCGCCCATCATCTCAATTTATTTACTAGTTGCGCCCATCATCTCAATTTATGTACTAGTTGCGCCCATCATCTCAATTTATGTACTAGTTGCGCCCATCATGTCAATTTATGTACTAGTTGCGCCCATCATCTCAATTTATGTACTAGTTGCGCCCATCATCTCAATTTATGCACTAGTGCGCCCATCATCTCAATTTATGTACTAGTTGCGCATATCATCTCAATTTATGTACTAGTTGCGCACATCATCTCAATTTATGTACTAGTTGTGCACATCATCTCAATTTATGTACTAGTTGCGCCCATCATCTCAATTTATGCACTAGTGCGCCCATCATCTCAATTTATTTACTAGTTGCGCCCATCATCTCAATTTATGTACTAGTTGCGCCCATCATCTCAATTTATGTACTAGTTGCGCCCATCATCTCCGTTTATGTACTAGTTGCGCCCATCATCTCAATTTATGTACTAGTGTGCCCATCATCTCAATTTATGTACTAGTTGCGCCCATCATCTCAACTTATGCACTAGTGCGCCCATCATCTCAATTTATGTACTAGTTGCGCCCATCATCTCAATTTATGTACTAGTTGCGCCCATCATCTCAATTTATGTACTAGTTGCGCCCATCATCTCAATTTATGTACTAGTTGCGCACATCATCTCAATTTATGCACTAGTGCGCCCATCATCTCAATTTATGTACTAGTTGCGCACATCATCTCAATTTATGTACTAGTTGTGCACATCATCTCAATTTATGTACTAGTTGCGCCCATCATCTCAATTTATGCACTAGTGCGCCCATCATCTCAATTTATTTACTAGTTGCGCCCATCATCTCAATTTATGTACTAGTTGCGCCCATCATCTCAATTTATGTACTAGTTGCGCCCATCATCTCAATTTATGTACTAGTTGCGCCCATCATCTCAATTTATGTACTAGTTGCGCCCATCATCTCAATTTATGTACTAGTTGCGCCCATCATCTCAATTTATGTACTAGTTGCGCCCATCATCTCCATTTATGTACTAGTTGCGCCCATCATCTCAATTTATGTACTAGTTGCGCCCATCATCTCAATTTATGTACTAGTTGCGCCCATCATCTCAATTTATGCACTAGTGCGCCCATCATCTCAATTTATGTACTAGTTGCGCCCATCATCTCAATTTATGTACTAGTTGCGCCCATCATCTCAATTTATGTACTAGTTGCGCCCATCATCTCAATTTATGTACTAGTTGCGCCCATCATCTCAATTTATGTACTAGTTGCGCCCATCATCTCAATTTATGTACTAGTTGCGCACATCATCTCAATTTATGTACTAGTTGCGCCCATCATCTCAATTTATGTACTAGTTGCGCACATCATCTCAATTTATGTACTAGTTGCGCCCATCATCTCAATTTATGTACTAGTTGCGCTCATCATCTCCATTTATGTACTAGTTGCGCCCATCATCTCAATTTATGTACTAGTTGCGCCCATCATCTCAATTTATGTACTAGTTGCGCCCATCATCTCAATTTATGTACTAGTTGCGCCCATCATCTCAATTTATGCACTAGTGCGCCCATCATCTCAATTTATGTACTAGTTGCGCCCATCATCTCAATTTATGTACTAGTTGCGCCCATCATCTCAATTTATGTACTAGTTGCGCCCATCATCTCAATTTATGTACTAGTTGCGCCCATCATCTCAATTTATGTACTAGTTGCGCACATCATCTCAATTTATTTACTAGTTGCGCCCATCATCTCAATTTATGTACTAGTTGTGCACATCATCTCAATTTATGTACTAGTTGCGCACATCATCTCAATTTATGTACTAGTTGCGCCCATCATCTCAATTTATGTACTAGTTGCGCCCATCATCTCAATTTATGTACTAGTTGCGCCCATCATCTCAATTTATGTACAAGTTGCGCACATCATCTCAATTTATGTACTAGTTGCGCCCATCATCTCAATTTATGTACTAGTTGCGGCCATCATCTCAATTTATGTACTAGTTGCGCCCATCATCTCAATTTATGTACTAGTTGCGCCCATCATCTCAATTTATGTACTAGTTGCGCCCATAATCTCAATTAATGCACTAGTGCGCCCATAATCTAAAACATAATCGCATACTCTTTTCCTTGCTTTTGATTTTTTTAATAAATTCATTGCCATGCAGATGTTCTTTTATTACTAAGATTAAACTTTAAAAAAAAAGTAACAGGAACAACAAAAATTGCCGTAATTTTTGTAAAAGTACTTCCACTTAACTCTATATCTTTTAAATTATAAGACAACTTCTACGTGTGTCTGTTTTTTCTTATGACTATAAGAATTTAATTAATGTTTTTTTTATTTACTATTAATTAAATATTTAGTGAAATCTAAAACATTCAATTTAAAAATCCTATTTAAAAAAATAGTTTAATTACGTAATTAAATCCAACACAATGCATTTCGATTTCTTTGTAAATAAGTCCGCCATTTTAATCTTTTGTCAATAGTTAAAAAAAAAATGAATGAATTACTTTGTAACTTTTCGAAATTTTAAAGTATTTAAACTGCCGGATAGAAATTTCCTATCTCTATGAAGACAGAGTTAGACAAAAGATCAAGTTTTAATGTTGGAAAAATCCAGCTCACAAAAAAGGGACACACTGGATTAGGACAAAAATTTAAATTGCCTCAGTCTAGAAGGATTTGCTGGACCGCGGACAGAAAAGATGAGGTGTAATATCAGAATAGACACCTGCTCCCGGCCAGAAAAGTCATTTAAAAAAGTTTTAGGTCAAATTCTTAGCAAATCCTCATGTAATCAGAGATTGAAAGTCTCAGGAGCTATTTACATCCAATAATTTTATGAAAAGAGATTAAAACAATATTACCTAACAACAATTATAGTTTTATAACAATTTGGTTCAATTAATGATTTAATGACAAAACGATACCACCATAATGATGGAAACTAGTCTATATATGATAGCCAAGCAAATAAAGATATTTCCCTAGCTGGTATGACGAAGAAGTAGGGAATAAGAAAACGGTGTCATAAACTGCCCACGCACATCACAATAAAAGAGGAGTGACAGTTGAATGCATAAAGGCATTGCTAAGCGTTTAGTCAAGTTCAATGACATACTTTCAGGACATTAAAAAAAATACTTATTTTTTCACAATATTGTGGCCTTAAAGGGCTGAAAAATAAGACAACAAGGAGGTAGTTAACGAGAGTGTGTATTTACAGAAAGTACAGAAGAAATGTTTTGCCAGAGACTCCCACCATTATGACTATTCACAGCGTCGATCATAACACGATATTTAAAAATCGATGACTCTTGTTTGACCAAACAGATGAAAAATATCAATAAATATAATAATAAATATAATAAAAAATATCAATAAATATAATAATAAATATAATAAAAAATATCAATAAATATAATAATAAATATAATAAAAAATATCAATAAATATAATAATAAATATAATAAAAAATATCAATAAATATAATAATAAATATAATAAAAAATATCAATAAATATAATAATAAATATAATAAAAAATATCAATAAATATAATAATAAATATAATAAAAAATATCAATAAATATAATAATAAATATAATAAAAAATATCAATAAATATAATAATAAATATAATAAAAAATATCAATAAATATAATAATAAATATAATAAAAAATATCAATAAATATAATAATAAATATAATAAAAAATATCAATAAATATAATAATAAATATAATAAAAAATATCAATAAATATAATAATAAATATAATAAAAAATATCAATAAATATAATAATAAATATAATAAAAAATATCAATAAATATAATAATAAATATAATAAAAAATATCAATAAATATAATAATAAATATAATAAAAAATATCAATAAATATAATAATAAATATAATAAAAAATATCAATAAATATAATAAAAAATATCAATAAATATAATAATAAATATAATAAAAAATATCAATAAATATAATAATAAATATAATAAAAAATATCAATAAATATAATAATAAATATAATAAAAAATATCAATAAATATCAATAATAATAAATATAATAAAATATAATAAAAAATATCAATAAATATAATACACACAGACACTTCATGTTATCATCCAATTAGCAAAGATGGTGATTGTTGAATAATCTGATGTCGCGAACGTAAACAATTCCCATTTTACTAATTTTAAAATTAACTATTCCAAACTTAAACTATGTCGTCTCGTCGACTAAAACAGTATTTTTTTAATATTCATCCCAAATAAGGCATATTGCCACTGTGATGTAAAGGGCTACTGCGATTTATAGAGGGCATCTTAAGTTTGGAGTTGTTCACATTAAATTGAAATTTATGCATGTTGATACAGTCGGTGGAGCAGGGAGGGAATTCCAAAGATAAGAGGTCCGAGGAAAGAAGCTATTAGAGTAAAAAGTTTTCCAGCATTTAGAGACCTCTACAGGACGTACAAGTGCAGTAAGTTCATTGGAGCACATTTCGTGGAAGTACCTGTAAAACAAGCACAGAGATGCAACACTATGGCGATGGGACAGGGGCGGAGCTTGTTAGACAGTGCAGGACCTATTAGATTATAGACTCGTTTTTGTCCTTTGTCCAAGAGGGAGAGACTAGTGGTTGGTGCACCAGCCCAGATGTGGCAACAATACTTCATGCATGGGCAAGTGGTGGCTTTATAGAGATATAGGATACTAGCAGGTGTGAGAAGTTTTCTAGATTGGTAGAGGGTGCCCACCTTCTTTGCAGCAGACTTGGCAATATCTTCTATGTATTCCAATTCATATTTCCTGCGAATGTTAGGCTGAGAAGTTTGAATGTTGAACTCTCAGGAAGGGTGCTATCAACTATGACAGTCGGTGGTTGAAAAGGTTTCTTATAATTGCTAAAAAAAAAAAAGGAGCTTAGTCTTGGTAGCATTGAATGTAACCATCAATTTTTGGCCCCATTCAAACTACAGACTGGAGACCATTTTCTAAGGATTCAGCCATTGCTTTGGAAATGTGTGCATGTTCGATTTACCCGCATGTCAAAAATAGAGCATAGTGTCATCAGCAAATATACCCATCTCTGACACGATTGTATCAAGATCATTTATGAAAATCACGAATAATAAAAGTCCAAGTATCGACCCCTGATGCACACCCACATTAATATAATGTTGTTTGGATGTATAACCATCGGAAACGACCTGGATCTTTCTTTTTAGCCAAGAAGGATCTGATAATATTAAATATTCGTCCAGTAATATCGTACAAATTAATTTTCCTGGGAAAACCTTCTTGCCAGACCTTGGATATATCAAATGTTACCACCCTAACTTCACCTGCCTAATCCAATGTATGATAGATGTGTTCAGAAATGACCATTAGGATATCCACAGTAGAACAGGATTGCCTTTGTCAGAAAGAAGTTTAGCATTTTTGAGGTGGTGAACTATCGCTAGTGATTAACGATTCAAAGATTTTAGCCAAGAATGTGAGGAGGCTTATGGGGTGATAATTTTGCGGGTCAGTTCTTTCACCAGAGTTCTTGAAAACTGGCACTAGAGGCAATTTTCCAGCTATCAGGGAAGCAAGATTCAGCAAGGCATTTGTTATAGTTTGGAAAAGACAGGGTCCAGCTCAGCAGAGCATTTCTTTATTACTATAGCAGGGATAAGATCTGGTCCACATGGTTTTCTGATATCCCAGACATGGGAAGGGGTGATGATCAGATCTTCTAGTGTAGTTTCCACCCATAGTGAAAAATTAGGGAGAGAGTGGTTTGTGGAGTCCAAGGTGGAGTTTCAGGCAAACCACTGGGAAAACAGTTCAGTCTTATCCATTGGCGCGCAAGCAATATTATGGTGGTCGGATAGTGGGGGGAATTGTTGATTGCCCATTGTTTAGCACACTATTATAGATTTTGAAAAATTACAAGTTTCTAATTTCTGCGACTCAATGCGTTTTCTAGTTATCTCAGTATACCTACTCTTAGCTGCGTCTATTACACGCTTACAGTGGTTTCTTGATGCTATAATTTTCTGCCTATTTGTAGCTGAGTTATGGTAGTTGAAATGGTGGAATGTTTGCTGCCTATGCGCATTAGCAGCTGCACAGGTCGAAGTGAACTATTAAGCTTCTATGCCAGTTATCTCCTCTGCACACTGTTCAGCATTTTTACCCCAAGGTTCATCTCTGATGAGATCTGAGGGATTTCCAATCAGCACGTTCGTAGTATCTCATTGTTTTGAGTAATAGCGCTTCGGTTTATGGTGATATCAATCATTATTACAAAGTGATCAGCATTCTCATGTGGCTGTGGGCATCTGTCACAAAAGCCTCGGGCAGTGTTATCAAGAATAGGTCCGAGAAGTGAGGTTTGCGAGTCCTCACAATCTGGGAGGCGGGTTAAGAAAGTGACAGTTTGTGAAAGGGAATGTGCAATTGAGAAGCTACGCGCGCTCGTTTTATTGATTGAGCTGACAGTTATATTTACAGTAAGAAGACTATATTTATTGTTTTAAAAAGAATTTCTACAATTTTGAATAAATAAAGAAAAGACATTTGTTTTATTTATTTAAAGAATATTTAGCTGACAATGATAATTATTATTTTTACACAAGTAGAAAGAATATTTTTTTCCTTAATAGTATTGATCCTGACAGACATTTATTGTTTCAAAAGGAATATTACTATATAAACAGTAAATTATACAGATTGATATAGAAAGCAATGTGGAATTTCCACGAAGTCAGTAAATATAATGTATCTGTTTTAATATCTATCTGTATAAATATGTGCATAACACTAAGGGAGGTAATTCAGTATATATTCAAGTAAAATTACACCCAATATAATAATACTTAGTGTCTGTTCCAATATCTACATATATGTATAGGTATTCTTTTGCATGTAACACTAAGGATGGTAGGGGGTCAATCTCTATTTATATAAAGTTAGGTACGTGTGTGTGTTTATATATTTGTATGTAGAGGATTCACTCCTAAACTAATTAACCGATCATTATGAATTTTGGAACACAGTTGCTAGGCATAAGGGTGAGGCATGTAATAAATGTACTTGTACTTGAAACAGCATTCACCTGGAGTAGGTTCAGCCGGCTCCATCCATCCTTGACAAAGGCCGACCAAGCCTGATGATTTAAAGTCAACGATTGGGTGATCTCTAGCCACTCGCTGTTCCAACGGCGAACCTCATAGATACAGGGGCCTAGATTAGGGTCCAAGTCATCAACGAGGTTTTTCTTTGTCTGCCACATTGCTTTTCTCCAACCCTGTAGGGGAGGTGGGACGATTGCTTCGTAGATGACCTCTTCTGATTGATGGCGAAGGGCATGACCCAGCTAGCGCAGACATCTCGTAAGGATAATTTGTGGGAGGGAGTTAATTTTGCAGTGGAAATATACTGTTTTGTTGGAGAAGAAATGCTACCATCGGACACAGAGGATGGGACACATGGAATTGAGTACTGTGGGCTATATTTAGTTTAATTTTATGCAGGGAGTGGAAGCCCTTTATGAAAATTTAGATACCTCCAATTTTTGCAAAATGTTAACAATAGGTTTAAGACCTCAATTAATAAATATTCCTCAAATTTTAGTTTTTTTTTTAGCATTTTAAAGAGTTTTTAGGGGGCATAATATGGGCACAACCTTTCATTTGAAAATTCAAATATTTCAGATTTGCATTGAATTTGTAGTGTCAGAAGTTCTTCTTGGATACCTGGAACTGGACCCAGTAGTATAAGTAATACTAATCTATATAATAGTAAGTCTGTTGACCTGCATGCTTGTCTGAAAGCAGCAGTAGTGTATTAGGAGTATAGTAAGAGAAAAGAAGTAAAAATGAAATTTTTTTAAAAAGAAAAAAATGGTGACCCATCAGCAGTGGCTACTGTTGATGTTTTTTAGCAATCTCGACCGTTTACTTACTATACATATCAAACTTTCAATTTACAACATTGTATATTTTACTAACATTTCTGAGACGTTAGATTAATCATCTTAAAAGTACAATGTATTATGCCAAATTAATTGCATCTATTATATAAAGGGAAGTTGTGGGTGTGGATGTACCGGTTAAGACTCCAGAACTACAGTACAAACACCCACAAAGTTTGTATATTCTTGATCAGCGTTGGCCGGAATGAATAATATCTAAAATTTAGAAAAAATTATTTATTCTTTGACCCTAAACTGGCACAGATTTTGTTGGGGGGGGGGTGTCGGTTTTCCAGGCATTTTCATGTACTAAAGTGAAGTAATTCTGATTTTTTAAGCAAGGAGTTACTTCCCTTATTATTCAAGGAATTGAAATAAAGGAAAGTTGTCTGTGTGTACGTGTGTGTGTATGTCCAGGGAGAGGAATGGGTTAGGCGGAGGAGAAAGAGGGGAGGGCGAGAAAAAGATAGAGAGACAGATAGAGAGGGGTAAAGAGATAGAAGTTTTAATAGGAATATGTTACTCGTTTGCAACGCCGGGTAGTCCTGCTAGCTTAAAATAAAGTTATTTATTGTTGCAAAAATATATAAGATAATTAAGTAAAATTTAAATCAAAACAAAACACAAAATGACAAACAGAAAAAATCGAGGAATTATTCCATGGACACTGAGAATGTCACTGACGGCAAAGCCCTGGTAGTGAATGAGAAGCCATTAAACTTTGATCTGCCGCTAGGTTATTACAGCCTTGGGTGTCCTCATCATGCATATGGGAGTAGTACATTTTTGAGAAAAGGCCCTAGTGTGTACAACACTCAAGATTGATTAACCAGACCTCATTTTTTAATTCAACCAGCGACAGAATACCTGGACTGCCTCATGGAAGTGGATGGAAGACAGAAAACCAACCGAGCTACAAAACAGAGTAGCTGAGTATCATGTGCCCAACGAAATAAGAGCCGCATATGAAAAGGAGCTTCGCACATGCATCAAAGATGACTAATTGATTCTGTACCTCACAGAAAACTAGGACCTCCTAAAGGTTTGATTCCCTTAATGGCGATTGCACAGCAGAACAAATGAAAAGTGGGGCCTATAATGGACTATTGCGAACTGAACCAATATGTCGCCGCTTTCACAGCTGATGCAGATGTTTGTGCCAGCAAACTGCGAGAATGTTGCCAGCATGGATCCAATGTATTCTTGCATTTGAAGAAGGTTTATATACAAGTCAGAGTCAGCATATCATTTTAGACAGTAATGTTTGCCGGCAAAAACGTATTACCTTGCCAAACTGGGCTTCAGTTTAAACGTTGCACCACAGATAATGAAGGCGATTATCAGTACTTGTTTTCTCAGGATGATATTCAGGGATGTGAGTGGCCAGTGTCAAAAAAATCTCAAATTGAGATGAATTTCTCAACTTGCGAGTGCCATGGCCCCCTACCAATTTCCCAACTCTGCCATGAAATTTAACGTAAAATGATCCCCCATTTCCGAACCATTGTAGCTTTTTAGGACAGTTAACCAAAAAATGTTTTGCTATGTTATGGGAGATAAATTCTGTGCCGATTTTTTGAGGGGAGAGGGGGGGGAGGATGTTGAAAAGTTAATAAAAAAAATTACTTACTCTATCACTAACCGTAAATCTGAGTGGCAAGCCACCTCCCCATAAAAACTCCCTTAACCCTATTACTAACCCTGAGTCCGAGTGAAAAGTCCACATCAAGCAACAAAAAAAATTGTAAAATCACACATAATCGTCTAAAAAGTAGCCAACCCCTAACAAAATGCACAGAGTTCGTCTCCCATAGCAAAAAACAAATTGGTTAACTGCTTTAAAACGTTATAATAGTTTGAAAATGGGGTATCATTTTACGTTTAATTAATATGTAAAACTGATCCCCAGCTCTAAATTCACACTTAATTGCCTAATAAAGTAAAATCTCATTCATTGGGGGGTAAGGGAGTAGGGATGGGTGTTAATCTACAAGTTTTTAAATTCATTTTTACTTTTAAATTTGTTAAAATTAGTTTTTTGTGTAAAAAAAAATGCTGAAAGTTTTTTTTGTATGTAATAAAAGTTTAAAACATGAATATGTTTGGTCCAAGAAATAAACAAACACAGCCATTAGCAAGAGAAAGACCCCAAGTGCATAGGTGGGGGAGTTGCGGTGGGGGGGGGTGTAAAGGAAGTCATTTTTTGATGAATCAAAAGTCTTCTACCTCCCCTACCTTCCCTATTGTGAATCGTTTTAAGTTTGGCAAAATTTAAATTTCCAGAGAGTAAAGAATGTAAGCCACTAACATTTCTCATGCTTATAGATTGCGGACAATATGGCGACCTTTTCTATGGCAGGTTTCTTCAAGTGTTATTTGTCAATCAGATTCAGTATTTTAGGAACAAGACCCACCAGATGAAAACCTTACAGATAATGAGATTGCCTTCGGCAAAAGACAGTCCGAGCACTTCTTTCTGAATGAATGGGAAATCCAGCTTCGATTGTAATGTGTGCATATGACAAGTGACAATGGCATAGCGGAAGGCTGTCATCGGAGTGTAAATAGGAACAGGCACAAACATGATGCAAAAGAACGAAGTGTCTGCTACAAGGTTAACTGCTAATGAAATCTACCGCCACCAGGCATGAATCAAAGGGAAGGACCAATGACATGTTTATGCTTGATCAAAGAAAAGTTTGATGACCGTATAATACATGAAACGCTGTTTGGGTAAAGCTTCCCAATAGCCAGCGTACAACTTCAAAAGAAGGTGTGTAACCAGTATTGTCAGTGAACACTCCATGTTAGTGGATGGAACCCTGCGCCAACCTCATCGGCAAGTGACGATAAAAAAAAGAGTCATCCAGAAGCAAGTTGCTGATTGAGCATATACCACATGAAACGACGATTCACCCAATTACCAACCTTGACAGGTCTGACAGCTTTTCTAAGGACTCCACCAAGGAAGAAGTTCAGATATTCCTCCCCCTCGCACTTTTATTTGTGTGATTGTGAGACCAGGAGGGGGTGTAATAGAAGTGGTGAACTGCAGCCGGAGTCTGGCAGTGAAGAGGGTGATTTACTGTATTCGCAACAAAAGAGTCTGATTTGTTTGGCATGCAGAACATCAGTGCGAGAGTAGGCGTCATTTGCCTGACACAAAAAAGATATGCTAATATTTCCAGTCTAGAAAAAACGGTTTCCGTAGCAATTAGAATCTGAAGTTGGTTTAACCAAGTAGCATGAATGCACCAGAAAGATGAAGATGCTGAGAGAGTGATGCGACTAAAATATGCGTATGCAAATTTTATATCTGAAACATCCAGATTAAGGATTTGGGAGGACAATAAAAGAAAAATGTTTTTGGCAGAGGGGGGGAAAAAAAGCAAAGCATCACCGTGTGTAAGTAAGGTCGGCTATTTGTGGCTATGTTGTTCATAGCTTGTGAGCGTTTCGGTTATGTAAAAAAGAGTTTCAGTGGTGAATACATTGTCGTTCTTTTGTTTAAAGCTTCATTGGTTAAATCCTATTTCAGTCACCCAAATTATTTTGAGAAAATAGTATGTTGTCTTTTTTTCAGTTTCGATGACATTGTCAGAAAAGGTCTGGATACAGATGAGATTTCCTTCTGAAGTCGAACCGGTCAGCCTCGACATTGATGATGAAAAGGGACCAGATGGGATTATCATTTTCTCTTTTAAAGTCGTTGATTTGGGATGTTACCTGTGGCAATACATTTTTAACTATTAATTTGGTCAGGTTCACAATTTAACTGGGATCTGCCGTTTGAGATTCTGAGATAAAAAAAAATGAATAAATATTCTTTACTTGCAGACAGATTTATTTTTACTCCAGTGACAATGGAGACTTCTGGGGTTGTTTGTCTTCGTTCAATTGCACTTTTTAGGAAGATTAGCAGGATTGCATTTTTGTGTGAGGTAATGCTTCCGAGCATATCAATATAAACATAATTGTTATGTTTGTGATGAAAAGACTATGCTACTGTGTTTAAGCACTAATAATATTAGTTAAAAGTATGAATGCCTGCAGTAGGTTGTTTTCAAGAGATATTGTGTTTGATCAACAAGCAACCTAAAAGTTCATATTCCATTAAAAAATAAAAAATACATTAAAAAAAATTTTATTTTAAACTTGAAAAATTAAAATTAGAGTTTCTAAATTTTTTTTCTAAAAATAGTAATTTGCAAAATGTGCTGCTGCTATTGCCCACAAGAACTACTATGGCAAATGTTTTCAATTAAATAGTTGTTCTGAAACCAAAGACTCCTTCAGATCTGCACGAAATCACTGCAAAAGAGTAATAAGAAACGCTAAAGAGTCCTATGCCAAATCTGTTAAGTCTAGAGTGGCCAATCAAAGGCTTGGCTCCCATGAGTTTTGAAGAATAACAAACAGGGTCCTGAACAGATGTAAGACCTCTATCCCAACTATCATTAATGGAACTGAGGTTATCTCCTCAACTTCTGAAAAGCCAAAATTTTTGCTAAGAACTTTGAAGCAAATTCCACCCTTTGTGATCAGGGCTACCTACTTCCAGAATTCCCCCCATGACCGAAAAAAAAAACCCTAAGTAACACTTGAATAACTGTCCAGAGTGTTGCCAAACTTATCAAGAACCTTGATGCTAACAAAGCAACTGATACCGACAACATTCCAGTCAAGAAACTGCAACTAGAAATAGTCCATATCCTAAAGGAGAAATGCTTTTCATCACCTTGGAAGACTTTGCTAGTCTGCCCAGTATTTAAAAATATGGGAGATCGGTCCTCTGCATCTCAGTACAGATCGATTAGTGTCCTGTACATCATGAATAAGTTGCTCGAATCTGTAATAAATCAAGAAGTTGTCAACCACCTCCACAGAAACAATCTACTTAGTGACAAGCAATATGAATTTCATCCTGCAAGCTGATGTGCTGACTGTAATAACGCACAGGATCAGTTAATCTATCGACCGGGGCTTTGTCTCTAGGGCAATAGCTCTTGATATATCAAAGGCCTTCGAGAGGGTTTGACATACGGTTTCCTTCACAAACTTGCTAGCTATGGAATATCTGGAAATGTTCTCAGAACCATCAAATCTTTTCTCTCTGATAGGTCTATTAGTCTGAAGCTCAAAATATCAACACTGGCGTACTGCCAGGGATCCCTAAATGATCTCTTAAATCGTACCCTGAGATCATTCGTTGATATCTATACAGATGACACAACTATCTATGGCAGTACCTCGAGGAGCACTGATGACCAGGATTTTTCTGACTCCCTCTCTTCTGATTTGGAGCATGTGGTGCAGTAGGGGGAAAGTAGTTTGTCACTTTTAGTGCCTCTAAAACAAAGCTTCTCTCTTTTCACCACCAATGCTCGGATCCTTAATTCTCCCCAGTTGAAATGAATGGCTCTCTCCTTAAGGAAACCCCCTTCCCTGATAAGCTCAAAGGACTGACTTATTCTAGACCTGAAATGTAAGACTGTTGTGGACCTAGGTAAGACTGAATGAATGACACAGGAACACATGGTTTAAATGAACAAAGGTATATATTATATAATAGAAAGAAAGAGATACAAGGAGATGGTGCTCTCAACCGCCATTGCCGGTTTGCCGGGGAAGAAGAGAACAAGTGTCACGTGCTTCCCGTATTTATAAGGTGGACGAGTCCATTAGTTCTCAGTAGGTAGGTACGGCACCATAACACCCTCCTTCCAAGCCTTACCTCCTCAGGAGTCTTAATAACGTTTCCTTTTCGGATCTATCTCTAAGTAGTCCGGAGCCATTCGTTTTCTTTTTGGTTGTCGTTTACATGTGACTACCTGGGGTGCTGGTAAGTTGAAGGTGTCATATATCACGTCCATCACGTCTTCTCCTTGTGGGGCGCTGTCAGTGTCATCTGACAGTCTTTTTCTGATCTGATTTAGATGTCTCTTATGCGAGAACCGTGGTCCTTTTATGATATAGACCATCGATCCGATCCTCTTTTCAATTGTACCGGGTTCCCAGAACGATGCATTGTTTTTGAACATCTTAAAATATACCCTATCTCCTGGGTTGTATTTTTTCTTCGGTACCGTAGAGATTCGGTCATAATTATTATGTTTAGGTAATAATTTATCAAACACGGACTTCACATTCCGCGCAAGCATCATCTCTGCGGGGGATAATGATGATGCTATGTTCATGTTTTTTGTAATTCTATATACTTGTAAGAATTGTTGTAAAGCCTTCTCCTTAGGAGTATCACCGGCCTTTTTTAATGCTCTTTTTAATGTGTCTACGAAGCGTTCCGCCTGGCCGTTTGACCTAGGATGATACGGGGGCGTCGTTATATGTCTGATTTGAAACGTCGCGCAGAACTCCTCAAAATCTGATGACGTGAACTGCGTCCCATTATCACTCACCAAACAATCCACTACCCCAAAACGGGCAAATAGTTCATGTAGGAATCTTATCGTAACCTGTCACGTGGGACTCTTGCAACGTAGTACCTCGGGCCACTTTGAAAAACTGTCGACTACGATTAAGTAGTAAAATCCTTCCAATGGTCCCGCGAAATCCACGTGAATTCTTTCCCACGGACGGTCGGTCTTTGGCCATGGGCTTGCTTTATATGCGGTGCTTTTGCCGCTAAGGCACAGCCTTTACACAGCTTTACTGCTTTTTCAATGTCGTTGTCCATACCTGGCCAGTACACAAAACTCCTCATTAACCCCTTCATCCTGGTTATCCCTGGATGGCCAACATGAAATTCTTTCAGAATTTGTTTTTGTAGTTTTTCTGGGATGACCACCCTTTCGTTATGCATGAGTACGTCATCACAGAGTAAGAAACTCTTTGCCGCATGTAAATCCTTATCTACCAATTTCATTTTTGTTCTGGTGATAAATTCATCCTCTTGAGCTTCTTTTTTTATCTCGTATAGTGTCACCGGGAGCTCTCTCACTGCGTTGCACAAAATCTCTTTAAAATCTCCTTCTGTTTGAAGAGACGCAATCACTGTGTCTTCTAGAGTCTCTCTCTGTTTTGGCACTAATCTCGACAATCCATCTGCATGATAGATTTTATTTGAATGCAAATGTTGCATTTTAAAGTTGTAGTTTAATAAGATAGTTCCCCATCTTTGTAGTCTATTAGCTGTATATACAGGTAGGCCTTTTTTAGATCCATAAATTGTAATTAGCGGCTTATGGTCTGTCTGTAAGGTAAATTGTCTACCATGTATGTATCGGTGAAACTTTGTTACTGTAAATATTATTGCTAGGGCTTCTTTCTCGATTTGAGAATACTGTTTTTCCGCTGGGAGCAAGGTCCTTGATGCATGTGCAATGGGTTTATGGGTTCCATCAGGCATTTTGTGTAGGATACATGCTCCTAAACCATATGAACTAGCGTCGCTAGCTACGATTATGTCCAATTCTGGGTTGTAATGTGTTAGAAATAACTCTGACGTAAGTCTTTCTATGATTTTATTAAATGCATCCTGACATTCAGGTGTCCATACCCAGGCTTTACCTTTTTTTAATAGCTCATTTAATGGAGCACGCAAATTATGCATTTCTGGGATAAAAGCCTGGTAGTAATTTGCTAGGCCCAGAGAACTCTGTAATGTCATGACGTTTTCTGGCGCCGGCATGTTTTTTATTGCGGTAGCCCTTTCTGGGTCTGGTCTTCTGCCGTCCTTGTCGATCACATGACCCAGATATTTTATTTCCTCCAGGAAAAAATCACTTTTTCTTCTTTTACTTTGAACCCATAATCTTGGATTCTCGCAAACACTTGATTTACATGTTTTTGGTGTTGTTCGATATCTTTGCTGTTAATCAAGATGTCATTGAGATACGCTATTGCAAAATCCAGTCCGCCCAGCATTGTGTCCATTACTTGTTGGAAAATGGCTGGCGCGACCTTAACTCCGAACGCTAATCTTTCGAATTTATATAAACCACGATGTGTGTTTATACATAACAGCTTAGAACAATCTTTATCCACCGGTATTTGTAGGTATGCCTCACTTAGGTCTATTTTTGAAAAAAATCTTCCTCCATTTAAGCTTGCAAACACTTCTTCCGGGGTATGGAGTGGGTAGTGATAGTCCGCGAGGGCAGTATTCAGTCCTGTTGAAAAATCTGCACATACACGAATCTCATTAGATTTTTTCTTTACATAAACCGTGGGTGCTGCCCACTGGCCGTGTTGTACTTTTGATAAAATACCCATCTTTACCAGTCGGTCTAATTCAGCGTTTATTTTTTCAATCGAGGCGAACGGTACTTTCCTTTCTTTTCTAAATACCGGCAGTACATTTTCTTTTAGACGGAATTTTGCAGTCATTTTAGTGCAGCATCCAAGACCGCCAGAAAAAACCTCTGGAAACGATTTTTTTAATTCTCGTTGTAGTTTTTCCGATTCTGTTGCGCGACTATTTATTTTTTTACAAAATGTATTTATCGGCAACTTCCATAAATCAAAATGCCTGCATAAAATCTGAACCAAAAAGATTATTCGAATCCTTCAGTACCAGTAGTTTGAGTTTTTTAGTATTTCCCATTAGGGACACATTTGTGATTAATTCTCCTTCAAATGTAATTCTTTCACCAGTAACTGTGCTTGCCAGCCTGTTTGTTCTTGATAGAGTAGGTTTATTTAATCTCCTCCATGTATGTAAATTTATAATGGAAACGTCTGAACCAGAATTTTATATTTTTATCCATAGGTACGGCACCATAACAAAGACTTACATAAAATCTGTTGCTAAGATCGATGGAAAGATGATTGGATCATTCTATCACTCCAGAAAGTACCTCACTCCTTAAGCAATCCTCTACCTGTATAAGAGCCAAATTCGTCCTAAAATGGAATACTGCTGTCATATCTGGGCAGGTTCTGCTCAGAGCACACTTTCTTGCCTTGACAGGGTACAAAACAGACTTCGCAATCTAGTGGGAGATGACCTATTCTCTTCTCTGCAGCCTCTTTCGCACAGAAGGGATGTTGCTAGCCTTTCTCTACTGTATCGGTATGTTCATGGTAGATACTCGACTGAGCTCCAATCTCTCGCCTCCCCCCATCAAACATTTACAGCAAGAACCCACCTGGCTACAACCACAGCAGAGGACTTTCCTTTCTTTCTCCATACCAAAGACCAAGCACAACTTCCATGAACAAAGTTTCTTTCCTATAGCATCCCGACTGTGGAATAAAATACTAGGAAGCTGCTTCCCAGTCGACTACAACATGGTCGTCTTAAAGTCTAATGTAGACAAATACTTGTTGAGTCGTCCCTTTGGATAATCAGTTCCATTTAAGAAATCTTCTACACATTCCACAGTTGTTTCCAATCCTCGCATGGTGACACTCAATGTCCAACCGACAATAACTTTAACCCTTATCCTCGAATGCCCCCCCCCCCTGGTCTATATAAGCGATGACCCATTAGTATACAAAAAAATCACATTGCGTATACAGTGATTGTTATTTTAATTGAGGGAGCATACTAAACATGTGGCCTACCAAGGTGAAGTAGTCATATAAGGTCAGGTGACTGCCTTAAATCCAGAAACCAGCACCCCTACTGACTGGGGTTGGATTCAAAGTGAAGAGGCGTGGAAAATACATTGGACAACCTTTCCATGAATAGTTGCATGCTGACATGAATTAACTAAATGCGTCAAGAGGTGTAAATGTTTCCACACTGGACTTTCTCGTACCGCTCTGTGCAGTTGTGTTTGTGACCAGTAATGTCGTAGTGAACAGAGTTCAATCGTCGAACATTTGACAGAAGATTGCGAACAATTTGTGTATTATTCTTTTAGCTTAATGCCATGTTCATGTTCAACTAAGTCAGTCAGTTAGACTCTATAATCATTAAGTCCATTAATATAGTATGTGATATGTCGTTAATAAAATGTGTTTTGATGTTGTAATTTTTGGTTTATTTTATTAATAGTGGTGTTCAAATACTTTCTAGAGTGTAATAAATGAATTCAGTATGCCCCAAACCATACAATTTGACACAAAGATCACTACAGTCGGTTGAATAGATACTAATTCGTAAGGAATATCTTCATCGCAAGCTTCTGATGGCGGCCATCTTGAAAAAATGGCCGCCATCTTGAAAAAATGGCCGCCACCTTGAAAAAATGGCCGCCACCTTGGATTTTGGGGTTACTAGTCGGACAGATATGTGCAATGTGCATAACTTTGAATTCGATAATGTTTTCATCCCTTTGATCAAAATAAAATGTACTGATTCAAGTACTCTGGAATAAACCAAATGCAAGAAAGACTGCCTCAAGAGGTGTAAATGTTTCCACACTGGATTTTCTCGTACCGCTCTGTGCAGCTGTGTGTGTGACCAGTAATGTCGTAGTGAACAGAGTTCAATTGTCGAACATTTGACAGAAGATTGTGAACAATTTATGTATTATTCTTTTTAGCGTTAATGTCATGTTGATGTTCAACTAAGTCAGTCAGACAGACTCTATAATCATTCAGTCCAATAATTTAGTATGTGATATGTCGTAATAAAATGTGTTTGGATGTTGTAATTTTTGGTTTATTTTATTAATAGTAAGTGATGCTCAAATGCTTTCCAGAGTGTCATAAATGAATTCAGCATGTCCCAAAACATACAATTTGACACCAAGATCACTACAATCGGTTGAATAGATACCAATTTATAAGCAATATCGTTATCGCAAACTCCTGGTGGCGGACAACTTAGAAAAATGGCCACCATATTGGATTTTGAGGTGGCTAGGCGGACAAATATGTTTTAGTATGCCTTATGAAGTCATCATGCAAATTTTGGTGCTTGTCTCATCAAATGCATGATTTTTTTCATTAGCCTCCCCACTAAATGTAGAACTAAAAATGCAAGCTTTAAACAAGTGAAACATCTTCAGAGATATGATGTCATCTTGTGGTAAATAAAAATTAATCATAATTATTAGATCAATCCAACCTAATCATTGGGTAAAATCCAAGGTGATCCATAATACTCTTTGAAAAAAAAGTACAAAGTGCAACTTTGACTGTTCATATAACATTAATTCCAACAGCTAACACATTGAATCTTCTTAATATTAGCAAATCAAAAAAAAAAATACCCTCAGATTTGGACCACATAAAAATAGATGGAAACTATTTGATAATAGGGTAAGAATTTCATTCACTGAAGTTTTTAACTTGGATCGTTTTAGTAAAAGAAACTTAAAACCCTATATTGAGTCCACTATATTGGCGAGTGTCCCTTTTTCTTTAAGATGGGACTATTTTTATTTGCATAGACACACGATGTCGTGCATATTAAGTAAAAAAACACAAACATGAAAAAATAAATCGCCTGTTACTGAAAATAGTAACTGAAATTGAAGTAACCTGAAAAAAAAAAAAAATCTACTAATGACACAAGGGAAACACATGTATAAGGAGAAAAGATTAAATTTTGTTGCATCTAAATTTTATCAAACATAAACCCAAAATAAATGAGTTATCACAAGTTGAAATTTAAATGAACTTCACTATATTTACCCATTTTCATACACTATATTACCGGCTGGTGTGTGATACCTCGTCATACACTGTATATTTATATGTTATTCAGGCGAATACAAAGTTGTTTTCTCATCAAAATGGCCTCCTTCATAGATACTACTCTCTGAAAGGTGAAAAATCTTAAATAATAAACAAACTATTTGTATACTCTTGTCAGACTACCGTAATTTCCTCTATAAAGCAGAAATTGATACCTAAACAGATTCATACCGAAACAGATTCATGTCAACTGAAAAAGAAGTGCATTGCATGCATGTTCATCAAAAACACGTACACAGCTTCAAATCAATCCAAGCATTTGACGTCTGTCTTCTCAACATTCAAGAACGTTTACCAAAGGCTCGCTATACAAATTAGAAATTTTGCTCCTTGAAAACCAGAACTGTGAACAATATCAGTATGCCAAAGTTGCCTGTTACACTGTTCGTCTCAAATTGTGACCGGCTCCATATTCAGCCGGCTATATTGACTATCTCTATATAAAATACCTCACATGTGGATATGAATGACTATCACATCGTAAATAACTATTAAATACCAGAAAAAAAAACTGATTTATTTGCCGCATAAAATTTTTTTTAAAAATCGATTTTTCGTTCCACAAGGAAACTTGCATGCCGCTATGATGACGAACGATCATTACGATCGCAATAAGAAAACCCGTCACTTGTCTTCTTCCACTTTATAAGTAAGCTGATCAGTACTACTAGCAACGAGCAAGCACCTACACAGCAGGTAACAGACTCACAAACATGTATACGTCAAAACATACTTCACACACATAATGAAGTGCACAAATACACGCTAATACTCAGGTGAAATACAGTTTTACAAAACCAGAACTTCTAACACTCATACTAACTCAGTAAACAGTTCTAATTAAGAGCAGAATTTGACATAAAGTTCATCATAAGAAACTTTACGACAAACCACAGTTTGTACCATTTTTTAAAGCAGTTTTTGGTCAAAATATATCTTTTTTTTAATTTTTGTGTTAGTTTATAGCGGTTTAGGTCACTATACTGCACATGTAATTAATGGTAGCTTTTGTTTTTCTTTTTTTACTGCAACAAAAATATTTTTCATTGGAACTGATCTAGAAGATATTGTAGATTGTCTTTTAAAAACTGGTTATAATCAAGAAAATGCAATAAAAGGGTTTCAAAATGTTGAGGAATATTTAGAATTTTTAGTTTCAGTTCAAAGGGAGATAATTCTGATTACTCATATCTTTTTTTATGTTTTCATTATTACTTGATTTCATCTATTTAATTCAATTATACATGAAAAAGGAAAAATTGAATTCATCACTTTCTTTTTATTCCTTTGAAAAAGTTTAAACACAAGTTAATTACTAATTTCTTACAAATAAAGATAGATTTGTTTACATTTTCAGTAAAATATTTTTGTATTAAAATTGTTTTCATTACAGACGAGATTTGTGTTTTAAGATTTATTTTGGAAAAATAATTTCTAGCAATTTCATAAACATATCTGTGTGTGTGTGTGTTTTTTTTAGACAGTTTACGTTACGAAGATATTGTATCAAATAAATGTTGGTGCTTCTTGACATTACAATCACCAGGGGGGAAAATGTAGTCATGATGTTGTAGGTGCTCGGTAAAAAAGCGGCAACAAGCTTATTAAATATCTGTCCTGTGTGAAAGATTAATTAGTACAGTTGTTATTGGTTTTGCTGTCAGTAGTTCAATTATTGAACACAGCACACACCTAGAAATATATGTTATAATATATTACTAGTTATTTAACAAAAAAAAAAAATTCTGAATATACTCTGTGGGGGTCGTCATACCTTTTTTTGGTGATAACTTCCTCCACAAATAAAAAATAATAAGAAGAAGATTTACATGCAAAATCAACGGAAGTTTATTTACTGAAATAAACATATTAACAAATATAATATATTACTTTTTGTAATGGGTTCATGAGTCCTTCCTTTAGTTTCAGGGTAAGTAAAAAGAAAAATGTCTTTTCTTTTACTGAATGTTCATTTGTTATAAAATGTTAAAAGAGGCAATAGGTAATGTTCGCCTGTGAAATTGTATGAAGCACGCGAAAGGGTGAAATGGAAGAGTGATAGTAAG
The DNA here is from genome assembly GCA_963556195.1 of Sepiola atlantica. Lineage (NCBI taxonomy): Eukaryota > Metazoa > Mollusca > Cephalopoda > Sepiida > Sepiolidae > Sepiola > Sepiola atlantica. Next base: position 33,696,300 of record OY744518.1, read on the forward strand.
ATGCGTGTAACTTCCGGATGAAAAGTCAGTTGAAAGAGAAAGTTTGATGTTTGTGTGTGCTTAAATACTATTTGGATCGGCTCCAGCGAGCTTAAGGAGAAGAGTTTAGAAAAATATGTCTTTGGAGAAATCTCATTGGACAGAAATATCACGTGGTGTGCTCCCAATTACGTCCGCTCGTTTTGAGTTGATTTAATATATAAGGCCACATCGGAATTTGCGTGGGCGTTATTTTATATTTGTCACGCGCCAATACAACAATTTTCTTTCAGTATGTTCACACATAATCAGTAAAAAAGTAAAATCGCATTTAGGGAGAAGAGGGGAGCTGAGGGCTCTCATCTACAAATTTACCTTACTTAAAGTAATGTATTAAAATCATTTTCGTTTTAATTTGACAAACTTTTTAATGTTTTCCCTTTATGTATTGTATCCAAGATAAATGTTTTCCCTTTATGTATTGTATCCAAGATTTTGATAAAAATTTTGATAAACGCATTGCGAGATTTTGGATTATTCGGACGACTGTTCTAATCTTGGATGTTATTCTTACAGTGTTTCGGCCAATGTATCCTCTAAACTTTTTCACGTGCATCTTAGCGAACTTGGGAATCTTTATGTTGAACTCGCAAGAACTCGTGGTGCCACGGATATAAGTACTAAGTAATGATCACGAGTGATACTAAGAATACAATTACGAATTACTCAAGACTTCTACTTCGTCATGGCTGATGGAACGAGAGGAAGCTAAAGGGTTCCATTTGAAATTCCGTACAGATTCCAGAGTTCAACAAGATGCACCCGAAGAAGGTCGGAGGTTACATCGGCCGAAACGTTGTGAGAATGAGAACAGTAGTTCGAATAATACAACTTATCACTCTTCATCTAAAAAAATTACGAATCATTGAGATTTTCATCTATATTTTTCCCATTAAATTCGATGTTATGTCGGTAATTATTATTCAAAATTTGTGTAAAAACAATTTTTTTATTTTTTTTATTTAAGATTTTCAAATGTGTTTACCTTGCAAAAACGAGTTAAAACAGCGACCTGAATAAGTGAAGAAAACTCATAATACGACTAATCATGATTTTGACGATTATTCTGGAATTTACTTGACGATGAGGCACACGCCACAACTAGGTACCTTCTTTCTTTCTTTGTTCGCTCAGTCCTTCTTCATCTCTGAAGTGGAGAACTTCGCGAAGTCACGCAGAATCACGTTTGCAAAAGGATTCCGGCCAATGGCAGACCGACGGGCCAGCTTGACCACGCGTGATTTCTTTCTCTCTTTTTCCCTCGGCGTCTTGAGACGAACGCACACAAAGAACTCTCGTCGACTCACCCCGCCCACACCAGCTCGAACGAGCAGTGTGGAGAGGAGGAAAAAGGTAATATGGAATTCACCTTTCAACAGCAGTCGACAGGCGTTTTTCAACACCCCGCAGAAAACGCCAAAATAGGGATCATATGTTTCCGGTCACTGCCCCTGCTGATTAGGACATATATAAACGTCGTTTGCGACGGATCTGGTCTCTTGCCTCCAGAATTTCTTCAGACACAGCAGGGAGAATTTTTTCGCTCCATCGGCAAGACGATGCGACGACTACCTGTCGCGTCAAAAGATTCCTTCTCCCCTTTTCTGACTGCTGGACACACATAGTAAGCTTGGCACTTTCTTTCTCTCTTTTCAATTACACACGCACACACGTGCGTCTTTCTTCTTACAAAACTTATTTAAAGAGACATTGCTTTAAATAACAAAAAGACACTATTTCTTTCAAGCCGTCAAAGAGACATTTATCCAAAAGACACTAAAAGACTTTCGTCAAATATGGAACATAATTTTTATGTGTAAAAATGCAAAATAAATTGTTGTTGTTAATATAAATGTTTGAGTATTGGATATTTTATTTGCCCTTCATTTGTGTTGAATGTTGACGTTTTCTTGCTCGTTTTTCTTCAATATTTAAGAGGAATAGAGTGCGTTAGCATCCCCCACAGTAATCCCTTTCAAATCTCCCGCCATAAATAATTAACTCCAAAAGAGGCCGTAAGGACGAAAACATGTATTTCATTAACATCACCACAATATACTGATAGAAACTAATAGAACATTACATTTTCGCATGATTGTTGACATTTATTGTATGCTTTTCTATCAGTGTATTGTTTATTTTTCGATTTTTTATCGATTTTCAAGTCCTGGCCATGGGCGACCCTCCATTTTGAATTTCTTTTCGAACAGTCAACACAGACTGTTTTGAACAAGAAAACCACCCTTTAAAATAAGTTAAAACACAAATAAAATTATCCAGATAGGTAAATGAGTAACTTAACTTGCCTTTGCTAACATTTATTTGTTGCATATTTGTGTTTTTACCCTTTTTTCGTTCTGTTGATTGTAGTAAAAGATTCCCTATATATTAGTTTCTTTTAGTTTTATTAATTTATTTTCGAATTTTCAGCTATTTCCAATATTTTGATTGCATACTTGAACAAACGTTCCAATACTGTTGTTGACATCACTAAAAATGTAAATATTTTTTTTATATATATCGAGAACACATGGCTGCGTATGATCGGTTGTCACATGGCGAGGCGAGCCGGTCAAAATAAATCGATTGGGTGTCATTATATAATCGATTAAATATAGTCACAAAATAAAATCAACATTAAAACCTAAATAAGTAAATCAAACGGATCAGGGTTTGAAAAATGCAAAAACAAATGTTATTCATATTTTATTTATCTGAACGTTCAACACAACAAGGAAAATAAATGACTTGGTTATTTTTTGGGGAATGCATCAAGTAGCTAATGGTTGTTTCGTATCTAAATGTCACAATGTTACCATAACTAACTTTAAAACCTATTATAACATTTTAAACAGTTATTAATATTCTAGCAAATAATAAGAAAATACACTTTAAATGAATATTGCTTTTGTTTTTTAATAAAAATGACAATCTCCCCGCGAACGGACTTTTTCAATCAATTAAACTAGCACGACACGTGATAAGAAAAATTCAGAATTCAATAACTCGACAATAAAGATATGAAACTTACCTAAAATATTGTCGAATGACGGGACACCTGTGGATATCAAAAGTTGGTTATTGAATAAGGATGGCTTCGTTCCTGCAATTTGCAGAATTTTAGAGCGTTCAGAATTGGATTTTTTAAAACTGGACGCCATGTTCTCACTTTCCTCGAAACGACGGCGAGAAAAAAGGTGATAAAAAATTATGCAATTTAAAAATGTTTACTTTCTCTTTTAAATTTATCAAAAAATAAAATGCAAAAACAAAAAATAAATAAAACTGCATGCGCTTTTGAAACAGATGAAGACATTTTTTTCTATTGCGAAATATTTCACAAAATTGAGGTAATCATCCAATACATTAAAACATCAAAACTTAAATCACAGTTATCTCCCCTGCATCATATACATTCATTCAAATTTCTATTTCGGACGTTTGGACAATAACAGAACAAATGTTTTGAAATACGGACGTTTTGGTCGACTATTTGGAATCCTGGGCGAGGGGGTCTTATAAATAAGTTCAAGAGTCAAAAATAAATAAATAAAACTTCGTGTGCTGGGAGCAGATCATAAATTTCTTTCTCTTGCGATAAATTTCATAAAATTGAGATACTAATTCAAAACTTTGAAATCAAAACTACTTAGTTACCTCCCTTGCATTCATTCATCCATTCATTCAATCAGTCAGTTTTGTTTTTAACAAATGGACGTTTTAACCAACGGTGAGATAATCTAGCGTTTTAGCCGGTTAATTTTTCTAGGAAGGACTTTTGGGGCTACTGCATGAAATATGCAGTAGCACTAGAGAAAGAAGGATAAATAAAGACCTGGTCAGGGATAAGTTAGTTTGGAATTCAGTTTCTTAAAGCTGTCCAACACATGCCAGCATGTAAAATGGACATTAGATGATGATGATGATGATGATGATGATGATGATGATATTTTATTTATAAAGAAAATAAAGGAAAACGTTGTATTTTCTTTGTATGGATTGCAGATCCCATGATAATGTTGTATCCCCTTTGATCAAAATGAAATATACTTATCCGAGTATCCTGGATAATGTAGCTTTAGAATATGGGGTTTAGTATTAACGGTCGGTTAGAATGGATAAAGTGAAGGCGAGTGGATATCTAAAACCACCATACCAAAAGATTTTTGTAAAAGTCGATGACGCTTGTGACTCCATGTTTTAACATGGAGTCACAAGCGTCATCGACTTTTAAACGAACTGGCCTTCTGAGGTGACTTTTAGAAGGAAGAGTTCTCTCCCATTTCATATCGTACCGATTTATCTGTAATGGTTTTCTTTTTAAATTATGTAAAAAATGTGCAATCAAAAAAGATCAATTTTTTGTTTGCTTGTTTGGGAATCGCTTTAGAGTTGAGATTGCAACTTTATGCCATTTTAGTAACCCGTAGCAACGTTATATTTTGACTAAGGTCCCATGTAATGTAGATACCATTTTGAATTTAAACTTTGTAGCAAACAGTGAATGTCTGTAATTTTCTATTACTGAAATAATCATTCGACCGGATAGAATATGTAAACGATTAAAACGATTAGAATTTCAATTCTTTCTGTCAAATGACACAGCAATAAATGTGAAACATGACTGCCTAGTCAGAATCAAACATCACTTTGACCGATTCATTACTATTTATGCATGACTTTGAAAATCCGACTAACTTAATTTTATAGAGTAAATATATAGATTCTGTTAATGTTTAAAATGTGGTTAAAATGAATTTTTTACAAATATTATTGTCATGATTATATGGCATGGCAATTGAAAGTTGACATGTTTGTTTAGTAAGCAAACATGTCAACGTTTTAGTATCTTTGGCCAACTCATTAATTGCGTTTTTGATTTATATAGTTATTATTGTTTTATTGATATGTCACAGGTCACACTCTAAGCAAGGTGATATCCTAGCATTGCAACTTTAAATTTAATAAAATGGATACTATTCAAAAATGAAGAAAGAACAACTCATGCAAACAAAATCAAAATTTCTTTTCACAGACCGTGTGAAAAATAAACGATTTGACTAAAACCTTTTGCACATACAATATTAATTTCTTTCAGAAGTGTTAAAACAACTATAAACCTACTGAAGACATATTGGAACTTTTTAAAATTTTATTTTCAGTTATTTCCCATACAGACTTTTATGCAAACTACACTTTACACAATTGCATAAATTAATCTTGTTTTCTTGATTTTTCACCAAATCTGAAGGAAAACCCTTTTTTAAAATCCAAATTTAAAGCACATTGAAACTGGTTTGTAATAATCTTGAGAACATGAATTTCACTAGCATAGATATTTTATGTCGATGAACATGACGATCGACAATGCTGGACACCTTCCGACGCACCCACAACTCCCTTTTTTTCTTCCCTATTTATGCACCTCACAGTGTTGAATACTACTTACCGTTGCAGGTGTATAAACATCATATAGGGTGTCGTCAATGCTCGCACAGTTAAACTCGGCTGTTGATAGAAAACTATGTGGACGCTGGTTTGGTTTTAAAAGTTTTATTTAAACAGAACAAAGATAGAAACTGAAATGCGTGTGTACGAGAGAGAGAGAGAAAAATGAATGAATTGGATAATATATGGACAGATAGGTTGATTTTTAGATACCTGTACACCACCGCCCCCTCTCCTGCTGGGGCTGGCCGGGACGGCAACGTCTCGCATCTGTTCAGGTCGGTTGTTAGCAGGCTATGAGACAACCGCTCTCTGGCGGAAATGACGTGATTTCTCAACTTCTGCTTTTTTGCCACTCCTCACCTTTTAGGGCGCCCTCCCTCCGGCAACCCCTTTACTATCTAACAACGGGCCACTTAATCCTCATCACATCTGAATTCAAACACATATCCTGCATAATGATTAAATATTACTCGTTTGCATTACGACAGATGTGAGCTCAATCCAGACACAACCGGGTTCATTTACGCTGCTGTACTGGTAAACTATTATTCCCACTATACACATTTAAAGCAGAAAGGTGAATAAATATATGCAGAATTTAGAAACAAAATATTAATGGATTATTAAATGATGACTATTCTATTATTATTGAAAATCTGCTCGCAAATCAACAGAAAAAAATAACCCTTTTCCTCAACAGAATCGTTGTAATGTAATTTGTGAACCATATTTTTATATCGAGCTTTAGTTGTAGTTAGCTGATAAAATTCGCTACGTAATAATTTTCACTTTTCAATTTAAAATGTACAATTCTCTTTAAAACAACTTTACTTATGAACATTTTTTTGAAAAAGTTGACCAACAGCAAATTTTATGACCTCTAAGTGTTGGATAGTGGTGGGTATATCAGCTAATGTTTATTTGGTTGAAAAAATATTCAGGAGAAATTTTAAAAAGTCAGTCATAAACAGGAAGTATTGTAGATAGGTGGCAGCAGGGTTCAGGCGGTTGACCTTTTGGACCAAATCAGCCCAGCATGGGAACAACAAGTTTAGCAGAAGAGTAGCAGTCATAAAAATTGACATCTGTTTCCTCTGGCAGAGACTAACCCTAGCGAGGTTGTTTGGTCACACAATAACCAACCAGACTCAAGGTCGTAATACTTTCGACCAGACCTTTTAAAGACTCCATCCAGAGACCTTTATGGGTTTGCACAATAGTCAGAGAGCTTCGATGCAGCCACAGAAGAAAGACATAGACACTCTCTCCTGCCATCCGTCGACTAGACACTCTGAGCATAGCTACCTTCACTTGAAGATATACTACTCTAAGAAAAGACTTTCGACAGCCGATACTTATTTTATTTTTATTTTTTTGAACATAGTTCACCCCAAACAAGGCAGGCCGCCACTGTAGACGTAAGGGGCTACTGAGAAAAAGAAAAGGAGAGAAGGTGGGGGGGGGGGGTCAACCTAAATTGGGATCTGCGCAGCGAGATGTCCGTTTACATTAGTTTTAAATTTCTGCACGTCTGTACTGTCGGAGAAACAGGGGGCAGGGAGGGAGATCCAGAGGCCAGCAGCACGAGGAAAGAAGCTATTTGAGTAGAAGGCTCTCCGACATCTGGGGACCTCCACAGTGAATGAATGAGATTTAGTTGATTGTCGAGTTCGTCTAGTGAATTTACGTCGAAGGGGCACCAGAGTAGCCAATTCATCGGAGCACAATCCATTGAAGTATTTGTAATCAAGCACAAGGATGCTACATTGCGGCGATGGGACAGAGGCTGGAGCTTGGTTGACAGTGACTTTAATTCTTGTAACTTGTCGTAACTTCTGGCAACCTACACTCATCTGTGCATGCCATAGAAATAAATTTGCATAAATTGTTGTTTATAGAATGGCTTTGTTTTCCTTTCTTTAGCGAAACTTTTTTTACGGATTATTATAGGAGATGATCTTATAATTTATGTGAAGATTAGCTCATATAGAAGTGACTTCAAACGACTGATTTGAGCACGTAAAGTGGGAGTCTGAATTGAAAATCTGGGGCGAGCAGACGAGCGTTAAGATTAACTATACTATCCACTTCTCTTCAAATGTCTCTTTCTGTTTTTCTCTCTTTGCCGTTTTGCCCTCTCTCTTTGGTTGTAGCCAAAGATGAATATGGCCAAAAAGAATCATCTTCTTCTGTTAGAACGTGTTGAGTTGATTGATATACTATAATTTTGTGTAAGAAGAATGCAACTGATATTTGATTGCAGCTGACAGATTGTCCACAGTCAAGCAAGATCACTGCAGAGGTGTGGAAGCTGATAAACCATTAAAGACGAGCATAATAGGTTGGATTGAGTTGAACTGTTTTACTCAGAACTGTATTATAGGCAACTGGTGGTGTGCTGTGGATCGGAGAGTCCCCTGAGCTTCTTAACATAAGGAAACTTGCATTAGAAATAATATTAAATTAGATTATTACAACTTCTACTTCAATAATTACTTCCGCAAAGATGGAAGTTATGTTTTCGGTCGAGTTTGTTTGTTTGCGTACAGCCTAGTGTCCACATCGCTGGACCAATCGTCACAAAACTTGGTCAAAATATCGGTCATGGGATATCTAAGTCAAATGTCAAGATCAAGTCACCGAAAAGGTGAAAGTCACATTTTTGGAGATAACTTTGATTTTGTTCATCGTTGAGACTCAGCAGTTAGCCCATATTGCAGCTAATAAATTCCAGCATCATATATGACCTTGACCTTTGACAGTGACCTTTAAAAGTTCGGTTATGGTCGAAATTTTGAACGAATTTCAACTTTCGATTTTTTCAAATGGATCTGATGCTCTTTGATAATGTTAAATATTGGACAGGTAGATCAACTAGTTAAGGCTGGGTTAACAAGTGCTTGGATAATAGCATGAAGCGAGACAGGCGAGGAGTTAGCCAAGGTCAACTTGATGATCTCAAGTTGAAGGTTACTTAGGCAGTGGGAATTTACGTAAAACACATGTTTTAAAGAAAGAATGTGATAGAGAAGCAGTCCAGGGAAGCGCACAGCATATTCGGACTCGTAAATGAAATGGGCTGACAATATATGATTAAATAGTGATTATCGCTCATTCTGTATCCCCCCAAACACACACTGGTCGATGATTTGGAACAAAGATCAAGTTGAATAAATCTACCCTGTTTTCCATCAGTTTTGTCTCGACTTAGTCCTTTTGAAAGTATAAATAAGGAGCTTTGAATTCAGGACCACAAGTCATCAGTCTGAACGGATTATGCAGAAGTGCATACACAGACAACAACGAGCAACAAAATAAGACACAGGATTGAGAATACAACAATAACAGTAACTACCATGCAAAATTTAAGCCTGAGTAAATAAATAGTTCTTGAATTATCAAAGTTTCCATGCCATAATTTCAAGAATATTTCATACAATATTGAGAAGTAAGGCCCAGATAAGATTTGGGTCCATCCTTACATGGTCAGGCGGAGGTATGCAGTCTTATGACTGACTTATGTTCTTGTTTATTTAGTGTTACATAGAACGGGTAAAATTAATTCTCCAAACAGAATAGTTTGCACCACTTTTATGTCCCCTTATGAAGATTAAACTCAAGATATTAAACCTTATGTCTAGAATCCTTATTCCAATTTTGATTAAAATCCATTACATGATTTTGATTTTAGAAAATGTCTAAAGTTTAAGGTTTAAGGGGTCTTAAGTAGAGATTTAAATGCAGGGAACTTTGCTTAATTGATGGCTAATGTCTATGGATCCAATTTAATGCAAATCTGAAATATTTGAATTATGGCTATATTATGCCCCTAAAACCCCTTTAAAATACTCCAAAGAAACTGAAATTTGGGGAATATTTATTAATTAATGTCTAATACATATTCACCCCGTTTTTACTCCCTTTGTATAAAACTAAATTAAATTTAATATAGCCATTCATAATGATTGGTTAATTAGTTTAGGAGTGAATTCTGTATATACAAATGTATAAACATATACTCAACCTAACTTTATATAAATTGAGATGTAAACATGACACTGTGTTATGCATAGAACTCTAAATTGATAAGAGAAATTAATAATTGAGATATATAATCAGAGAAAATGATATTTGAAATGTAAATGAGATAAAATAATATTTTAAAATATTAATGGAGCATTGTGAAAGATTTAGTGGAGATTGAACTTAAGACTTGACCATTCAAAATCTTATTAAAGAGAAAGAAAGAAAAAACTAATGAGAATTGAGGACAGTAATTCATTCCAGTCTGACAAGATAAGTAAGTGCTGATGACTGTCGCTATAATCTAAAACAAACGTTCACTTCACTATCCATATTCAAGAAGTGAAGATTACAATTTTTGGAAAAGCCATTTTTATGGCCTTGGCTAGTTAGGGTCGGTAATAAAAATGACAAAGTAGATAATAAATTGTCTCCATGAACTCGTATTATTGGTTTGGTATGGTTTGAAGGCAACACACTAAGGACCGCAGATGTTTGTATTTGGGAAAAGGAATTAAATTCTAAAGAATGGCCCACTTCTAAGAAAAAAATAGATTGTCAAATTATTCGTTGACCGAATTTGAATGAGGAAAATGTTTATGATAATAGAAATATTAAGAATTAGAATTGTCAAATTGACAGTGTCTGGGGTGAAGCCAATAGATAAAGGATTGACCTATAAAGATCGAATGGGGGGAGTTCTGTCCATCATCGATGGGGATCTGAGTGTTATATAACAGATCTCACTCTATCCGGAACTAATGTTGGACAGCGACATGCTGAGCGTTCACCGTTTCCGGAGAGCTACAAAAAGGAAAACAAGAAAAAGGGGCTTGGCGCTAGTGGGAGAGAGCCGCCATCTTTTCCCCAGCTAGCGACCAACGAGTGAACACGTAGAAATAAGATAACAACTTAACCGTCGCCGTCGTCATCAAGGAATTAAGATAAACAACTTCGCCGTCGTCATCAAGGAATTAAGAATAAAAAGAACGATCTTTGCTTTGGGGTAAATAAATATATTTGATTAATCCTATTCAAGTTGTCCGTGTCTCCTTGCAACCATACGCTTGTCTATCACACTGGTGTCAGAAGCGTACAGCAAGTTAAATATGGAGAACTACACGAACTTCACACGGGACGAACTTTTCACCCTCATTAGAGAGCAGAGAACACTATTGTTCAATTTGAAGACAGGGGCGGAACAGCCATCCGAACGTGTAATTCAAGAGGTTCAAACCGACTTAGACGACATGCTGGCGGCTTTAAGGCTGACTCCTCCGACAGCAACCCGTACGAATCAGAAGGAGAACGAGTATAGCGTAGTTATACGTCAACAGGCTATCCGGGACGTTCTCAAACAGCAGAAATTATTCCGCCCGGGAAATGACGTGAACCAATTCATCACAGCGCTGAACAAAGCTTATACCATCCACGTCGCACCGGAATTGGAGAGATATCCCAGCCTAGAAGGCGAGTTCGTCAAATCCGCGAAAGATTTACTTGACTAGGGTATCTTTCAGCAGATGGTGGATTCAAAGTCAGACTCGTCCACTTTTGAGGAACTAAAGGAGTACTTGCAAGCGGCCCACGGCAGCCAGATGATGAGCTTCCAGCACCTTAGCCGAGCCTGGGACTTGGAGCGAATAGACGGCGAAAAATTACCAGACTTCGCATCTCGCCTGGAGAACACTTTGAGAGATGCTGCCGTCCACATTAAAACGAAATTCAAAAAGGATAAAAAGACAGACCTGACAGTGGACGGTCTGGTTTCCATAATAGGCGCGATGCTGATGAGCGAAAAGGTGAAAACCTGGACTCCAAATATTTACACTCACCTAGTAAAGACGATGGACAATCATTACAATGCGATCGGCATAGCTTGCGAGGCCCAGCGATACATCGATCGTGGTGTAAAATCTGACGTCTCCTCGCCACAAGAAGCCTACTATACACAGAAATCACAGCAGTCTTACCAGGATGAGGCGTCACTCAGAACGACCCTGTCACCCCAACTCAGTAGGCAGCCACACCAGAGAGGCCCCGTCAACCAACATCCGAAGCAAGACCGTCCGCGAGGTCGCAAAGGTCGCCAGCACAATTCACAGACCCCGTTATGCCGGAATTACCTCGGGGGTCGACCCTGCTTTCGCGGGCACAATTGCCCATTCCGCCACCCGCCTCGCACCCAAGCACAGGCTCATATCGCTGCAATGGATGATGACCAGACATTCATAACACAGGATTTTCCGTTCGGGCAGGACGAGATGTGATGCTTCGTTCGCCCGACCCTCACATCAGCCATCACGTCTTCAATTTTCAAGGACCTAACCACCATTCACCGCTCGTCCAATCCTCATTCAATATTGACGGTGTGTACTTCTCCGGCATCGCGATGTTAGACTCAGGATGCTCCACGTGCATCATACCGCTGTCCCAGCTTCCCAAGGAAGCTGAAAAATATATGACTCGCACTGATATTCGGGTGAAGGGTATCAATGGGAGCATAGCCGCCCTGGGTGAACTGACATGTGACGTCACGATTGGCAACCACAATACCCCCACGTTCAAAAAAGTGAACGTGCTTGTTACAACCCAAAACACACCATCCTGATCGGCCAGAATATCCTGCGTCACAGCACGCTCAGCTCATATATAATTGACAACCAAAATTCCACGGTAAAATTCAGGCGCACATTTCCCTCAGGTTCCTTATCACACGCCGCGACCATTGCGCCGCCGACATCGTCGACCCACGTTCCTGCATGTGAACCCCAAACTGCTGTATTCCAGAGTCTCAAGTCGGAACCTCAACCCAACGCCCAGACACTGGAAGATAAATTAACTTGGCTGAAGCAGAACACTGGGCTATCGCTGCCGAATCACCCAAACCGGGACGAATTGGAGGATACGGCGAACCTTCTTATCAAATTCGCTGACATCATCGGCTCGAATGACAACAAACCAGGGACGTTCATCCGACCCATCCGGATACCGACCAACGGCCAATCCCGCAGTCAGAAGCAACACCCGATCGCCCAGGCCTTGGAAGCCGATGTCGATAACGAAATCAGACGCATGGCGAATGAAGGCGTCATCGAAAAATGCAGTGACCCCAGGGGCTTTAACAGCCCAGTGTTCGCTGTGCGCAAGAAAAACGGTTCAGTTCGCGTAGTGGCTAATTTCAAGAGAACACTGAACAAGGTCTTAGTCGATCTGGACCCTTACCCAATACCGAGGATAGACCATCTATTTCACAAGATCGGCAGGGGTAACACCTACTTTGCTTCTCTGGATCTTCGCAGCGGCTACTGGCAAATCGAAATCGACCAGCAGGACCGTCACAAAACCGCGTTTACATGGAAGGACCAGTGCTACCAGTACACTCGCCTGGCCTTCGGTCTTACCTCTGCCGGACAGATCTTTTCACGTTGCGTAGCGGAAGCTTTAGCCACAGTCAGTTCACGCGATAACATCTCGTCGTACATCGACAACAACTTGGTACATGCAAGAACATTCAATGAATACATATTCGCTCTGGAACAGCTTTTTACCGCCCTCCGGAATTTTGGTCTCAAGCTAAACCCGGAAAAATGCTCATTTCTTGCACCTGAGGCAAAATTCCTCGGACGCATTATAACCAGTGACGGTTTCAAGCCTGATCCTGAATACGTTCGGGCTATCCGAGAAATGAAGCCCCCAACTTCGAAAAAGGAACTACAAAGCCTTATCGGGCGGTTGGTGTGGATTAGGCAATTTCTTGAAACGCGCTTGCAGGAACAAATCCGATTGGACACATTTTCAAAACTCATGTCTCCCATTCATGACCTCAACAGGGCCAATAAACCTTTTCTCTGGACTGAGAGTGCCGACAAAGCCTTCAGAAGAATCAAAGAACGGCTTGCCTCTCCACCAATCATTTCATTCCCGGATTTTTCAAAGCTGTTCACACTCACCACCGACGCTAGCGATGTCGCATGTGGTGCGATCCTAATGCAAGAAGCTGACAACGGGAAGAAGAATATCATAGCTGTTGCTTCACATGCATTCAACCCCACGGAACAGAACTGGTCCACGACGGAACGGGAGGCCTACGCTATCAAGTGGGCGATAATTAAGTTTGATTATTTTCTCCGAAACCGCCCCTTCGTTCTTTTCACCGACCACAGGTCATTGACGTATCTGGATCAGCGGGTATTTAATAATGCCAAAATACGGAGATGGCAAGAAGAAATTTCGTGCTACGATTTTGTTCTCGAATACATCGAGGGCGAATCGAACATTTGGGCTGACATGCTCAGTAGGGGTTGCGGGCAGAAGAAGGCCAAAACTCCGTATGACCCGACCCCAGCAGGCCAGACTTTCGAGCTAAGTGGGTCAGTTTTACGCATGTATATACCGTCTTGGTGCCTCAGCGAACTTAACGGTTTACGGTTGATTCCTAAGACTCACTCACCACAAGGCACCCGTGCACAAGAACACATCAGCAATGCGTTCTTTGCATATCATTCGTCATCCTCCATCCCTACAGAGAGAATCTGCAATCACTTGGGCATTGCAGAAGAACAACAGAAGGATGAAACATTAGCGAAGATCATCAGTGCCCTCCAGTCACCCTCACCGGATAAACCACATATTGATCCCGACGATCACCGTGCTACGCTCTTCAATAGACACTTCCAACAATTTTTTCTGGAGCCAGGCACCTCCGTTTTGATGATTCGGGACAGCAACAACTCCCCCAAACTGGTTGTGCCGTATAAACTTCGTGCCAGATACCTCTCGCAGGCACATGAAGGCACCAATCACTCGGGCATCACGCGCATGCAAGAACTCATGTCCAGTTATTGGTGGGAGTTCAAGAACCGCGACATCAAGGCGTACATTGACTCTTGCGTAACATGCGCAAAATGCAAAGGGAACTATGGCAAACGCACCCACTGGCCCATGGGTCACTGCAAACGCGGAAAGAAACCATTTGAGTTGGTCTTCATAGACTTTGTGACAATGCTAAACTCGAAAGGAAAACGTTACATCCTGACAATTTTGGACAGCTTTAGTCGGTACTTCACGGCCATACCATGCGCAAGGGACCGTGCCATTGACGCAGCCCGTGGGTTGTATCAATTCTTCCTTCGACACAGGGAGATTCCACGGATTGTTTCATCTGACCGTGGCACACACTTCACGGGAGAAGTGTACAGACGATTCTGCGACCAGTTGGCTATCACGCAGGAACTCCACTGTCCGTGGAGACCACAGAGCTCAGGCAACATCGAGCGACAACATCGAACGATGAAAAACGCACTATATATGCTATGCGAGGACAGAAATTGCGAGTGGACTGACGTCCTGGGATCTGTGGTCTCGTCCATGAACGCCACGGTCAATAGCGCTACCGGTGTCTCCCCCCATTACGCAATCACTGGTCGTCATCCCAACATTGGTTTGCCTTTGCTTCACAATAAACAAATCAGAAGCGACGATCCGGGGGCATATGGCATGGAGATCAATGCCCTGCTGAGGCAGGTTCACCACCATGTCACTCTGGCCAACGACGAGGCTGACCACAAACTTGAGAGGAATGCGCATAATCCTACTTGCAAAGACTCAATACAAGTGGGTGACAGGGTCTTACTTCATCGGCCACAATCAGGACCGGCCCGAGCATCTCATCTACCTTGGGTGGGGAATTTCACGGTCACAAAGTCAAATGATGTGATGTGCCAGGTGCAAGATGAAAAGGGTGATACAGCCTGGATCCACCGCGCACATATCAGACAACTGGCCCCTCGACCACCACACCTATGCAACACACCCTTACCCCTCTCACCATGTACCAACCACGAAAATCACGTCGAACCGCAGTCACCAAGGGACCCAGATCCAACTCACGACATACACCCTACAACATTACAAGAGGGCAATACAGACAGTACTCCGCTACCAGCGAGAATGACGAGAGGACGACTACCTGCACGCTTCAAGGACTTTGTCATGAACTGAGGATATCCCACGGACTAGTTCACAAACCTGATTGAGATCTGAGGGGGCATTTGTTATATAACAGATCTCACTCTATCCGGAACTAATGTTGGACAGCGACATGCTGAGCGTTCACCGTTTCCGGAGAGCTACAAAAAGGAAAACAAGAAAAAGGGGCTTGGCGCTAGTGGGAGAGAGCCGCCATCTTTTCCCCAGCTAGCGACCAACGAGTGAACACGTAGAAATAAGATAACAACTTAACCGTCGCCGTCGTCATCAAGGAATTAAGATAAACAACTTCGCCGTCGTCATCAAGGAATTAAGAATAAAAAGAACGATCTTTGCTTTGGGGTAAATAAATATATTTGATTAATCCTATTCAAGTTGTCCGTGTCTCCTTGCAACCATACGCTTGTCTATCACAGAGTGAAATTCAAAATAGGGATAAGCTTTTAGGAAAAAAGGAATTGACAAATTACGTCAGTTTGATGGGACGTAATGGGTGAAAACTTCAGATTTATGCGAGTAGTATTTTGTTGTGTTCATTTATACATAAATAACACTAAACAATCAAACATTTTGAAAATTTTGCAAAATTCAGAAGGTGCAGGCCACTAGTTTTTGGCTATATTACATTCATGAAAACCCTTTCACAGCCTGAAAATGGTCCTAAATTAAAGTACTATATCAGATTTAACCATCTATATCCATTCATAGCTTTTGAGGATGTTTTAGGACCTACAATGTCGCATGAAAACACTTTTTCACCGAAAAATGATGGATTTTGAGTCCTGTGGAGCCCTAACGGCTATTTTTAACCTGCACCTTCTGAATTTTGCAAAATTTTCAAAATGTTTGATTGTTTAGTGTTATTTATGTATAAATGAACACAAAAAAATACTACTCGCATGAATCTGAAATTTTCACCCATTACGTCCAACCCCTAATAGTATTTATAGAAAAGACTGAGACTAGCAACATCACGTCTGTGAGAGAGAGGTTGTAGAGAAGAAGAAAGAGTGGGGCCAATCAAATTACAGATACGTTTCTACATCTTATCAAGGACCCTCCAAGGGGGCAGATATTCACCAGCACAAATATGACAATCGTACTCCATACATAGGAAAAAAGGAATTGACGAATTCCGTCAGTTTGATGGTATGACCTCAAGTTAGGGATTGGCTGAAAATTAATAAGTAACTAACCTCCATCTTCAGTCAATCTCTGCTCCAGTTGGAATAGATTTTCATATAAGCCAGAGATATTTGCATCTTGCGAATCAGTTTCCAGTGTCATTGGAACTTACATCGCTATGAGAAACCTTCCTGACTTAGACTCTTAGCCCAACTCGCTACTCCAAAAAGTCCAGAACTTAGTAGAATTTTTAGTGCATCCACAGTGTCCAGGGAAATTTATTTATTTCATAGAAATTGTATCAACGTTCTGTAGATGAATTGATCGACTGTTATGTTACAACCATGTTAATATTTTACTTTTTTTTTATACCTGCTTTGTGCCCAGTAACCGACTTGAGCCAAAATATTGTTTATAATTTGCAGTCTTCTGTGATCAAAGAACACAGTGTGGGTGAGGAAATGCAAGCCGTATGTATCACATAATGGCAGACAATGGATGAGAAAGATGCTCATGGAGGCCCAAAAGGTTGAAAAAAAAAAGAAAGATTACCAATAAGTACATATTTAACAAAAGACTGTTTGGTATGACTTTGTGATTCTTTGTTTTTAAGCAATCGTTAATAAATTTTCTTGTTAATTACTTGTTTTACGTGTGTCTCTTTTGCTAGCAGTAGTTGGAATGAGGAGGGAGCACTATTTGTCCCTTGATCCCATCCCCATTTCCTGTTTTAGTCGCAAGGCTCGCAGTAAATGAGGGCAGCACAAACTGATAAAAAAGGGTTAATTATCAAGTTATCGAAACTATTCCAATAACTAGCTATTTACGTTAAATTGACAATACAAATGTATATAATAATACTAGTAATAATATATAATTCACTAAAAAGTTCATTGAGTGACCGTTACAACGTCCAATGTAAATACTCTCGACAAACACGATACGCAGCAAAATCCCATCCATTCACTGTTAAGGTCCCCAGATGCTTTTTACTCTAATACCTTCTTTCCACGAACCGCTTGCCTTTGTAATTCCCTCCCTGCTCTGTCCCCTGTTTTCCTGACTGTACCAACATGCAGAAATTTAAATGTAATGTAAACAAGCATCTCGTTGCACAACTCCCCACTTAGGATGCCCTTATAAATGTGGCCCCTAATTCACAGTAGTTTCTTTACGTTTCAGCGGCAGTGTGTCTCCAATATATCTGCAAAGTGTTACACATCGTTAGGTATATCAAAAATGTGTTAGTCTGTTTTAACAATAGTTACAAAATACCCCTGACTAACCCGACAAGAAGCAACATCATACCCCTTCACTGTAGAGGTCTCATGGTTCCAGAAAGTCTTCTACTCTAATAGTTTCTTCCCTCGAACTGCTAGACTTTGGAATTCCCTCCCTATTTTCTGCTTCCCTGACTGCACTAACATGCAGAAATTTAAATGTAATGCGAACAGACATCTCACTGCTCAACTCCCTACTTAGAGTGTCCCTGTAGGCATGATCCCTAATTCACAGTAGCCCCTTATTCCTCAGTGGCAATGTGTCTTATTTGAGATCTATAAGAGTCAAAAAAATAAGTAAATGCATCATTAGTGTTCTATGCCCCTCTGTCAACACAGAACGAGTGAATGAAATCATACGTCCCTTTGCATCCACATTCTCTAGGCTACTGCTACTATTACAAGCACAATGGTAAATACTCAGTGTATTGGTAACAAAGAAACACACACAACACAGCTTTATAAAAATAAAAGTATTTCTTTATTCGCTGTATTTATGAACTTCTTTCATCTATCGATAATGGAGATTATGTATCTGTCTGTCTCAAGCCACACCGATACTATTTAAGACTATTGTACTATTGTACTTAGTATGAAATAGTATGGGGGGATAACTCCTTCATACTATGTTCACTGTAATTTATATACGAAAATCACATCTATGATATTAATGTTAATATATATATATATATATATATATATATATATATATATATATATATATAATATTTGTTTTGTTTATTATCTATGTACGTATACGTTTCGTCCTTTATAATCGGGACTCATCAGCATAGAGATATGACTATTCACTACTGGTCGCGCAATTAAAAACCCTGGGCTTCGAGTATTTTACAACTCAAATCCCGACATCTAGAACCACTCGGCCACCATTGAATAGCTAAATAAACAGTGATAATTTTATTTCGGCGGCTTGACGTTAAGAGAGCGTTCTACTCAATGAAAGGAACGATGCATATATAGCTAGCGACGTCATGCTGTGTTAATACTACACTTGCAGTGCCCATCTAGAGGGTTTTCTAGGAGATATATATATATATATATATATATTATATATATATATATATATATATATATATATATATATATATATATATATTTATTTGGGGATAGTGTTATATCTGTTCTGTTCTCATGATACCATCCTCCCAGACATTACCTCCTCCTTTAGGAGGGGGGGGGGGCACTATAGTATCACAAGGTTGACTATTTTACAAACAAATGCTGTCACTGGTTTGTCTATTCAATCACGTTTTTAAAATCGCTCCTTGGCCTTTTTGTATAAGATCAAAGTGTATAGTGAGGACTTGACTGAGTGTACCCCTGTTGCGAGACACTTGAAGAAGAAACGCCTGATCACGCTTTCTTCAAATGCCTCGTACTCATGCGGTTGTGGGGGTATGTCAACAAGGTGAAGGGTCATATCGATTCTAAGTATCCTCTTCCGCTAAATGTATCCTACATAATCGACAACGTCTGGCCGCCATGGGATAGGGAGAGATGAATGGTGTTTCCCTCGATCCTGGCCGTGCCATGAATGGTGGTATAGAAGTCGTGTCTGAGAGGAACCCAAGAGGTTGAATCTTTCTCTGATCAGGATCTGATTGCATTCTTCAAGCACCAGTTGAAGGTCAAGATCAGATGTGATAGAAGAGATTGCATTCCTCAGAATTCGAAAACAGATATATAAAAGTAACGAGCAAGAAAAGGAGTCCTGTATGATGCATGCAGTTCCTAGTCCTGTTGAATCTCAGCTCTTCGAGTAAGTTTAGCCTCTTAGATAGTCAAGTTGTTGCATAGCCCCCCCCCCCCCCCCGCTTGGGCCGCGGCAGTTCTCGTTTTGTATACTCGTCCCGGAACGGGCCGTGGCAGTTCTCGTTTAATCACTCGTCATTTTTAACACCATAAATCATATAATTTGCATACCTTTAATGTTTCTCGCACTCTCAATCTTTCCTCGACACATGAAGGGGTGCGTCGTCTAGTGGTTGAATTCTTTCTTCTTTCTTTCTGCCATGAACCACGCCGCTGCAACACGAAAGCTCCATGATCGACTCAGAAGACAAACAATCTTTTAAACTTAAATTCTGTTTTATTTCAAGCGTTAGTTATCCGTCAGCTGGGAGATATCCACTAACGTCGAAAGAGAGAGCAAATTACTGCTTTCGTAATTACTTATCAATTAAGTCCTTAACCATTCGTGGAGGGGGGAAAAGAGATCTTTCGCCTGTATTTTCTTAGGGAATTAATTCCCCTAATTATGTTGTAGACTACATCATAAAAATCACGTCTGATAGGTTCGCCTCCAAAACCCAGACTGCTAAACTCTCAGCTTCTCACGAAGAAGGAGTGACGTCACGGATCCAACGTGCGACACTCATGCGCAAACATTTCCTTCACTCATGTTCTCTGACCTCTTGACCGGGTGTTCGTCAACGTTCCCTCTGACAGCATCTGTGAGCTCCGACCCTGAGAACAGCCCTATTCTGCACCCAACTGTACGGGCCTACTCACACTAAATCGCGCAAGTTAAACTAAACGATTTCCAAGATGCGTCCGTTCCCATAGGACCATTATCCAACAAAGTGAACGAGTCCCCCCCCTCCCACTGGTAGTAGAGATCCTCCAAGATTCCCACTCCCCACTTTTATCTTTTGCCCTCTGTCTCTCCACAATTATACTTATATTGGAAGGACATCATCCAAAACTCCACCCTATTCCTTTTTATCCCACTTAGATCCCACTCCCATTTAGAGATTGACCTCCTTGTTTTCGGTTCTGAACAAACTGGAAAACAGTAGGTGGTCTATCACTTAGAAAAGGTCTTATTAACCGTTTTTTTTTCCCCCACTCCCCATTTTATTCCAATAAATTGTATATAAATATATTTATGAAAAATAAAATTTCCAATAAATTTGAGGATATCTTAAGTCGGACGGCCCTTAGAGTAAATGTGGTATTGTGGTAACTGAGATGATTCTAGTTAAGAGTAGGATAGACACTTTTGACCAAGGATGACTAACGACCCCCATTTACTCCATACTTTAGATGGCCCTGTGCCTAATTTGTTACATTTTTTACCTTATAGCAAATAAATACGGCAAAGTGTAGTATCTGTTCTCATTTAGTATATTCTAATTAATGAGAAAAAGCTGATTTAATCGGAAATCTATTATTGTACTATCTCTTAATGAGGAGGACGTAGTGTAGTATATGTCCTGTTAACATGAGATCATAATCCCAGGCATTACCTCTTCCTTTGAAGGGGGAGGCGCAGTGTAGTAAATGTTTGTTTGTCATGATACCATCCTTCCAGGCTAGCAATAAATATACAAATGGAGGGAGCATATATTTGCTAGTATTATTAACGACTCTCTGCATAGGGTGAAATAATCACTCAACCTCAATATTTAGGAAAATGAACTTATACATGTTTTATCTTCGTTGGTCTGGGTTCAAGCTAAGGTGAAACTGCAGAAGGATGGTTTACGAGGTTTGTCCTCTTTGACATTGGAGAAAAGAGAGAGAGAGACAGTTTTAATTATCTCTTGTCTTCTTATTGTTCCCCGATTTATAAAATCGGGGGACCTATGTTTTGAGGCATTTCCGTCCGTCCGGATTTTTCTCCGCAACCATCCATTGAATTTCTCTGAAATTTTGCATGAAGTTGTAACTTTGGTCAGGTTAGAAAGTGACATTCTCCGATTTTTGAAAAAAAATCTGGTTAGCCTCCCAGGGGGTCAAAAGGCCCCAAAATGGCAAAAAATGACATTTTTTGCCCCATAACTTTTCATCCATCCATTCAATTTCTCTGAAACTTGGCCAAAATATGGAGGCAATTGTTCCTAATAGAAAATAAGTATCGCTGACCTTGGAAAAAATCTGGTTCGTGCTCCCAGGGGGTCAAAAGGCCCCAAAATGGCAAAAAATGACATTTTTTGCCCCATAACTTTTCATCCATCCATTCAATTTCTCTGAAACTTGGCCAAAATATGGAGGCAATTGTTCCTAATAGAAAATAAGTATCGCTGACCTTGGAAAAAATCTGGTTCGTGCTCCCAGGCGGTCAAAAGCCCCCAAAATGGCAAAAAATGACCCTTTTCTCCCATAACGTTTGATCCATCCATTCAATTTTTCTGAAACTTGGCCAAAATGTAGAGGCAATTGTTCTGGATATAAAATGAGCCTCCTTGACCTCAGAATAATTCTGGTTCGCGCCCCCAGGGGGTCAAAGTGGGGTCAAAAATACCCCAAATTGCCCAAATTTATTGCATTTTACACTCGCCACATCGAGTCACATACAGAGGGGGACCACGCATGCACGGCTTGTTCTTTCTAGTGTGTCCACATGTAATCGTTTTAACTTTTTAAATCTCTTCGGTACTCATCCTGCGCTCTGCTAGCTGGAATGTCAGTCTGGCGATTTACCCCATAAAAATAAGAGAATTTGTGTTGCAAGTAACATCTGTCGGCAGAGGTGAAAATAGAAATGTCAAATGCAAAAAAATGGGTTCCTCATCAACCCATCACTGATGCCTCGACTAACTTGCTGCTGTGAATGATCAAGACAGTTGGTGTAGAGTATTCGTGTGTAATGCATATGCTTCAGATATTCGTGTGTAATGCATATGCTTCAGATATTGACCTTTGGATATATTGACGTTTGGATACTTGGCCTTTATTACAAGGTCAATCTTATTTAGTCTCGTTTTTCATTTTTCACATGTGCATGTATTTTATAACTATATATGTTAGAATAAACTTTCTCATTAATTCACTTCTGACTAAATATCTTTATTCTACGGTTTTATGAATGTGAATGCATATAAAAGGATGAGGTATTTCATCTGTTGTGTTCAATGCCTTTTTTGACAAAATTTATACACGAAGCTGCTGCTGATGATGATATGGATGGAAATGAAAACAATAGAATTAAAAATAAAAAGGTGCACAGCAATTATTTATCAACACCTGCTTTTTAAAATCATTATGTAAAGTAGCAAAAATATGCATACTTTTGCTATTATATATGACGAACCAACATATACTACACTTCATTCGTCATTATTATCATCATCATTATATGCAGTTTAATGTCCATTTAAGACACTGGCATGCGTTGGATGACTTTAAGAAATTGACTTCCAAAATAACTTATCTCTGACCAGGCCTTTATATATCCCTCTTTCCTCCAGGTTCATTTTTATCATTTCCTCCTATGTTTTCCTTGGTCTTCCCCTATGAACTGACCCTGTAACCTCAACTGTTCTACATCTACTAACCTAAGAACTCTCATCCATTCTTTCAATGTGGCAATACCATCGAAGTCTACTCTTCTGCACACATCTTCCTATACTGTCCAGATTTAATCTTCCTCTGAGGTCATCAGAACTAACCCTGTCTTTAAGACTCACATAACACATCTATTGTATCATTCCCATATGATTTCTCTCCATGTAAGGCATGTCCTCAACCCTTACTGTCCAGGTTTCACTTCCATATATCATCATCACACTGCGGTACACATGCCTGATAGACTCTTCCCTTGGTCGACACAGGTAATGCTCTGCTAGTTAGTAATAACAGAAGTTCCCTGAACTTACTTGCCCTGTGTGTATAATTTTGGTGTATTACTTGTCAGTGCAAATAAATCCTGTTATTTTTTTTATAAATAAGGTTTTAGTTCTTTTTTTGTTTGTTTTTTGTTCTCTTCTGCTTATGCACAAGAACAATTAAAAAAACAGCCTCTGCTTATAGTGGCATAGTTTCAGTTACAGACAGGCATTGAATGTTTACTATAATAAAACAGATTTGCAATTTGAGAATTCGAAGGAATTTTAATGAAACATTTTGGCGTTTTCCTTAAAATTCTATGAGCTCTGAAATGCCACTTATCAGCCACACACACTCACACATACATACACGCACTCACACACATTCACACATACTCACACACACTCACACACACTCACACATACATACATGCAGTCTTTTTATAACTTTTTGTGAGTAGAAAGTTCACCGAGTGAAAGTAAGATAAATGTTTTAAATGCCACAACACAAGTAAATATAGGACTGATGAAGTATCACATGTTTTTTAAAGAAAAAAAAAGACTAGCTTGAAAAAAAAAAGGAATAAAATAAGAATACAAAAAAATAGTGAAGGCCACTGCAGTGTCTACGTTACTATGCCGACCACATCCTGAAATGTGAGCTTTTTCTGAAACTGCCTGACAAAATAAAAAAGAAAGTAAGTAAAATGCAAACTTCTCGTTTTAAAATAAAATAAAAAGTAAAAACTATTGTTTGGTTTAGCAACGAATGGAATAATAACAACTAATTAGTTCATGGCTGCAAATTAATTACACTCTGGTATTAATTACACACTGGATAAATACATTTTGATATTCCGAACAACAAATGTCGACTAACAGCAATCTCGACCAGCAACCCCTACCCCACCCGGGACAAAAAAAAGTTTAAAATTCATTCAGTCTTTCTTTTCTTTATGATTTGAAATAAAGCATTTAACATTTTTTTAAATATTGTTTTTTATTTATTTAACACCTAATGTTGGTATTTATCCCCTTCTCTCTCTCTTTCTCTCTCTCTCTCTTTCTCTCTCTCTCTCTTTCTCTCTCTCTCTCTCTCTCTCTCTCACTCTCTCTCTCTTTCTCTCTCTCTCTCTCTCTCTTTCTCTCTCTCTCTCTCTTTTTCTCTCTCTCTCTTTCTCTCTCTCTCTTTCTCTCACTCTCTCTCTCTCTCTTTCTCACACTCTCACTCTCTCTCTCTCTTTCTCTCTCTCTCTCTCTCTCTTTCTCTCTTTCTCTCTCTCTTTCTCTCTCTCACTCTCTCTCTCTTTCTCTCTCTCACTCTCTCTCTGTAAACAGATATAACACGCTCATATATTAGGCTTCACTGACTCCGCCGTAAAACCCCGTTCACCAAACTCGTTAACCTTTCTACACTTAACTTCAAAACATATTCCAACTAATTTAATGTTACATTAGTCCACATATTTTTTTGTTTACAACAGTTTTTAACTTAATTAACAATAATTGGAATTTCTTTCATTCTATAGAAATATTCTATGATCAAACATTCTTTTCAATTATCCACAAAGTAAACCATTGTAGCAGTTACATGTTGAAAACCATTTTCTTTTGTGTAAGCTTATGTGCCTTGTAGAATAGAAAGACAGTCTCATTTTCACATTTAAAACAACTTTATTGAGTCGTCTTCTCAAACATGTAAATAAAGGAAAAATGTAATAGAAAGGTGTCAGTAAAGAAATACATCCATGAGTATGGACGAAGATAGAAGGTTAGAAAATCCATGTGATGTTAAATAAATGTCACGTTAGTAGGGAAGAGAGAAGAGTTCATATATGAAGGATAGGATGAATGTCTTGTTTGTAATGAAAGGAAAAGAGTTCATATATGAAGAACGTGTGTCCGTACACAGGCGCTGAAGTCCAGCCACGTGTAAGTAGTTATGTATGTGTGTGTTATATTAAGTCCATGTGTGTGACAGCTGTAATAGCCATATTGAATCCTATAAGCTTCTTATTGAACCCTAGGGCTAGACGGCCTGGGGGGGGGGCGCCGTCCCAAGAGATACATTTGGGGGTTGGTCTGAGCAACGTTGATGAGTTGTTTTCAGTCCCAGAACGTGGGAAAGAAAGAGGAAGTAAACGTGAGCTATCCCTTTTATAATCTCCCATCACGTGCTCAGCTCGCATGAGAGATGACCCCTGATTAGGCAAGCCAGAAAGGAAGTTAAATGCGACGAATGAGAAAACAGCAGCAGCAACATCAAAAATCAACAATTCTCAGCAAAAGACCAGAGGACATTTCAACCAGCATAATCATCATCATCGTCGTATGGTAACTATTCATCCTTTCTTGTCAATTCACTGAATCATGAACTCTTTCCTAACAGACGTATGTTTATTTTAAAAAATAAATACCACCTTTATATTTTGCTGCACACATGAGTTTGTTTTTCTTCCTTTTTGTTGTTTTGTTAATCACGTTTCTTTCGTTCATTCATTTTTTTCTTGTTAACGGGGGTTGTGATACACTGGACTATTGGGCCATCGTCTATTCATGCCGCGCCTACAAGACGTTTATTTTCTTTACATAAATCTTGGACTTCTTTGCACAGCTGTGCTTTCAGTTATTCTATCTTCCTGCTTTCTTGGAAGGACAAAATCAGTGCGAGTGTTGAGTTATTAGATTAACATATTATTATTCTTTGATGGCATGTGTAAGGAATGCTTATGTCAGTGTCAAAAATATTATACACACTGTCTGTCCAGATGTTGATACCCTAGGCTTCAACCTGCAATGCTCACAGATAAATGCAGCACTGGGCACTATAGCATCACTTACCCTTTCCACATGCTCATTTACACATACATACACCAAAGGACACTCAGACCCAATTATCTCCCTTTTCACCATGATAGGCAGTGCTGAGATCGGGAGTATAAAAGCCAAAGCAACAAGAGATTCTCTCTCTTTTCTCTTCCTCGCTCGAAAACATATGCGCGTAACATCTGCATTAAAATCAAGGTATGTGAGACACATTCTCTCACCTTCACACACGCCTGCACACATTATTTTATGACTTTATTGGACCTATGTATGCATTTTTACTCAAACCATCCAACTGAGAGGGAACCCTTTCAGGTTTGCAGTAAATAATATTATTTCAGATATATTACCTTTGTTTTGTTCGCTTGTCTAATGTATTTGCTTGTACGAGAGAACAAGCAAAAACACTCAACAGAGTTATTCTATTTATCCCTGTTCTCTTGAACAGCATTTGATTCTCCGAGCAACTTTTTAACTACCATACATGCACCTTCCAAATCATGACCACAAGCTGAATGAATGTAGTCGGGGATAAAATGGTGTGTGAATACTTGTGTGTGTGCTCTCATATCTATGTGTAGTAGAGGTTGGTTTGGCTTTACTAAAACCTGTTGTAAGGGAGTGTTGGTGATTCAGGTGGAACTCCTATGACATCAGGCGTTTTTCGCTTGATTTGTGACATGTTTGATGAAGAGATACTAACCAATCTAATTAGATGCTCACCGTATAATGTCAAAATGATCTGCTGAGGTACTGACAAATCAGAATTGTCTTCAGTGTGTCTATGTTGGCCTGACTGCAAGAGATGAGGGCCTTGGTTGAGTTTGTCTGCTTCCAATTCAGGATAGTTTGGGACATTTGCATCTGGAAATATTTTATGGAGTAAGGTTCAATTACATACTATCATTTGATTGGTCCCTTTTATACACTAATTAGAATTAGGAGGGATTCTTAATGACATTCACAATGCTAGTCATATAGTTGGTCTTAAAATACACACTGTAAAAACCAAGGTCATGCTCAACAAATATGCCATAAAATCCCCAGCCACAGTCAAAAGTGAAAATGTCGAGAAAGTTGACAACTACATCTACCGTGGGAAGATGGTGAGAAGTGACACTGATATCATGCCTGAAATCAAACCACGAATTGGCTTAGATGGATAACCTTTTCCAAAGTAGACAATATCATGAAGAGTAGTAAGTCCACGATGAACATTAAGCAGAAAGTGTTCAATGAATACATCATGCCTGTTATGACATATGGCAGCGAAATATAGAAACTTAATAATGCAGCGATAGAAAAGCTAAGAGTGGCACAATGCAAAATGGAACACATTATGCTTGGCATCAGTTTACGTGATAGAAAAAGAAACACCTGGATCAGACAGTAAACTGGAGTAAATAACATCATCACCACCATACAAACGGCAAAACATAGACTGGCAGGTCGCCTTTCTAGATGTACAGACAACAAGTGGACAAATAGAGCGACAGAATGGGCCCGAGGCAATGGAAAAGACCTAGAGGAAGGCCAAACACCTTGTGGAGAGACAACCTCGATAGCCAACTAGGTGCTACTGTTATGTAGTCGTTTATTAAAACACGTTCTTTAGTTCAATCGTCACTTACTTCAGTGTTCTCAGTAATTTTTTCTCATTTTGTATACTGACGCCCGGCGCTGTCGTCATCATCATCGTCTAGTGCACTGCATTTCATCATCATCATCGTCGTAGTGTGTCTGAAAACAAGTACTTTTTCATGCACAGAGAAGAAGACGCAAAGCGACAGAGAGTTAATCATTGTTTATTTTGGAGAGATTTTCCCGTCATACGATTAAATATCACACATTCATTAAATTGAGAGAGTGGTCAAAATTGTTCTTCCTAACTTAATACTTAGTTACAGGGAAAGGAGGAAGCGTGGGCAGACTAGTCACTATCAACTCTTTTAGGAATTAAATTCCCATTTTACTTTTTTTGAATTACATCTCGAATTCACATCTGCTCATCATAGCTTCCCAAAACAGACTGACTAAAAAACGTCTTTCTTCCTTTACACGATATCGTGACGTCACTGCTCAAGGCAATGCTGAAGTTTTCATAATACATTTATGTTTGACTTTTCCTTGAAACTCCAAACCTGAAGCTAACCCACAGTTAAGGCTTGTTTATCTTTCTAGTCTGAGAGCGATCTTGTTTTCAAGGTTTTCCTATCAAGATAACTTGTACTGCCCACCTAGATACTAAATCCATACTAGCTGATGTATTCGTTCTTCACATACATACATCCATTATCTAACACTACTTGGCCACGCCTAGCCAGAGATAAAACAAGGTGGCAAGAAACCAGGAGTGAAATAAAAAGAAGTTGTTGTTGTTGTTGTTGTTGTTGTAGTAGTAGTAGTAGTAGTAGTAGTAGTACACGGTTCGATCTGAATTGGCCACTCCTGCTGGGCGTGACTTCTTACTCCTTGAATGTAACCCATTATATTATGTCACATATTGAACACATATTTTCAACTGTGAAAACCATTAATGATTTCTCATAAAAAAATTCATATTTACTTATCTCGAAGACAATATGATTTTTATCCAATAGGAAAGCCTCAATTGAATTTCACAAATCTCTGTGTTGTTGTCGTTTCCACCTGTGGAAGAAGAAGATGTCCATTTTTTGTACGGTTCGTTTATTAAGAATAAAAGGAGTTATTGTCATGCTGCCGATTACAAAGATAAACTCTTCTTCTACATTTTAAATCAGTTTTATTCATACATTGCTTCACCAACAAACAGCAAGAGACCATGAACGGGTTTTTGTAAGAAGCATGCTGAGTTAGCGGTGCACATACATCTGCCTGGTGATACCAGATCAGGCTGCCCTGTGGCTCCCTGAGACGAAATTCACCTACATTGACGTTTTTTTTTTTTTTTTTTTTTTTTTGTAAAACTTAATTATGTTCTACAAAACCAAAACCAAAAACAACAGCCCCTCTCCCTTTCTCCCTCCCCTTTTTTATTTTATTTTTCCTACCCTACTCCCGGTCCTGGATATGACCTTAAACTACATCCGATGGTGAGATCCAGCTTACGGATATATAAGAAAATTTAAGGAAATTTAAAGTTACCCAAATATACTTATCCATGTATAAATACAACATTTAATTTCTTAGTTCGATTTTATAAAAAAGGGAGGAAAGGCTAAAAAAGTCTCTCCCCCCCCCCCCAATAAAAAAGAAAAAAAACAAAAAAACTCCGGCATTAAATGACCACATAGGTTGATATGCCGCAAAACCAACCAATCCAATCCAATCATACATCTGCCCAAATGGGTTGGGTTTTGCATCCACTTATCTCATGCGCATCAAATCTTTGGTTCGACTAGAAACAAGAACTTGGCACATCTCTTCAGCTTGCTGTTCACAATCCGACTGTTTAAAAGAGGAAAAAAGTTGCAAAGTGTTCTGATTGGATAATATATTAATAACTCTGTCTGGAAGAATAAACTTGCACAAAAGAAAATAGTTCATAAACGTATAATTGATATGCACAAATTGTATCACTGTTAACTAACTGTGCGAGAAAAATAAAATAAAAAAGTTTTGCTGGTGGTAATTCAACTTTCAACCGATTCTCAATACCACCACTTTCTCTCTGCCTTTCTCTCTGCAATCCAAATCGCTTCAGTTCCTTCCCAGCTGTGCTCTTAATTCATATCAGCTGATCTCCCCATATGCAAGTCAGACTTCATTATAAAAATGTTCACTTATGAATAGAAGCCCTTCTTTTACCCTGCAGACACGACATGCGAAGCACCTCATTCTCTTTCCTGCTGGCAAGTGTTCCTATGCATTGTCGCAATCACACTGTTAATAGCTTTAAATGTAATTAGTCATGATCTAACACCAACCATATCATGTACATACTTAAATGCACACCCATAAATACACATATACAAATGAAAAATACAAAAGTAAATCTCTCTTATAAATGTAACCTTTATGTTTCAGAATTTTTGAGATGAGGATTGATAATTTGAATTCTTCGGACTACTATTCTCATCTTGGTTCAAAATGCTTAGGCTGATGTTTATTTACTCCTCGCGGAGTTAGGCACAAGGCCAGTTTTATCTTACTCCCACAAGTAAGATGTGACCCAAGATCGGGTCGAGCAAGTGGGGTTTTAACTGGGGTTTTAAGCCAGCGCTCGAGAGGTGAGCACTCTGGCCATTTAAAAATTGCCTGGGCAGCTCCGTCGGCTTTCCCCGGTAGGGGCGCCTCAGACAGTAAGCAATAAACTTACTCCTCCCCAAAGAGGGGAGGCGAAGCCTGGGAGGGTAGACCTCCTAGAACTGCACAGGACAGGCGTGCAGTATCCATCGGAACAGATACTACACTTTGATCTTAGCCAAAAATGCTTAGGCTGATGTTTATTTACTCCTCGCGGAGTTAGGCACAAGGCCAGTTTTATCTTACTCCCACAAGTAAGATGTGACCCAAGATCGGGTCGAGCAAGTGGGGTTAAAAGCCAGTGCTCGAGAGGTGAGCACTCTTAGGCTGATGTAACCTCTGTTTTCAGGTGAATCTTTTGGAACTTGGAAACTTTGTACTCAGTCATAGCTGACGGAATGAGAATAATCTACTCTTAAGAAAAATAAAACAACAACAAAAACAAATTCAAACAAAATTACATCGTGTTTGAGATGCTTCTTGTTGACCGTTGCTTTCTTGCAAGCAGATCGAATTAAATATTTGCATTTCGTTGGATTTAGCAAAGTGTGGATGTTTTTTTTTTACGGTACTTAAGAAGAAAAAAAAAACAACAACCAAAACAAAATCAAACAAAATTACATTATGTTTGTTGTTCATCGTTGCTTGAACTTTGCAAACAGATCGAGCGTGGAAGACATGCTCTAGTTTACGCTCGTTTTTAAAAAAACAAAGAAAACATAAGAAATCTTTTTAACGCAATATGCCTACAACACGACTCCAGTCGGAAAACCAGGTTAATCATGATGCACTGCCATCAACCTGTGTTTGTGACTGCGAGCAGTTGAAAAATCATCTAAAACAAAATAATCTTGACTTACAAGCTAAGATAGATGCTCTCAAGTCGAAAATGTTTATTATCAAAGAAATTGTAGCATCACTTCAGTCTTTGAAAGATTTGACCACTAAATCTACTTCTTCACAGACGAAGACAGCAAAAGCAAAATAGTCAAAGAAGAAACTATGAGTAACTACCGCAGCATCTATGCTAAATACGGGTTTTCAATCGACTATTCCTATCAACTCAGAAGTGAACAGTATCACTCCCATGCCAAAAAGGGCTTACCAGCCCACTCTTTCTGTAAATCCATCATCAGACAATTATATTGTGGCAAACACAAAGCCTTATTCGCCAGTCAGATAAATTGTTGAATCCCCTCAACAAATCATTGCCATAATAGCAGCACTCCCCAGTCCAGTTCTTCTCTTCCAGACATCGATGGCACTAAAACTGATGGGATATAGAGTAGCAATCTGTTTTTGTCTACAGGGTTACCAAGAGCTCGGCAAATACTGAGTTGGAGAGGTATCATGAGGAATTTGAGGCTATTTCCAATCTCATCAAGATCACTCTCGAGAACTCAGATGAACAGACTCAAATTAGAGCCTCAAATTGGTGTGCAACCAAAGGAGAAATCTACAAACCAAAGACCTCGTCCTATCAAAGTTAATTTTTCCACTTCTCAACATGCAAAAATCATTGTAAATGAAGCCCAAAAATTCAATATGGGGTAAAAAATGTTTGGATTTTCAGAAAGAGTTCTCTTTGAAAGAAAGAATTTTCTGGAGAAACCTAAAGGCCAAGCTTCAAATGTGCAGAGCTGCTGGAGAAACTGGTCTGCGGGAAGATTATACACGGTTTCTCTGGTCTCCCTAGATAACTATCTCCAGGGTTTCCAAACTTCTCTGGCAGAACTAGAAACAGAATCAGACGAAAAAGAGTAAGAGTTTTGTAACTTCCCCTTGAAGATCTCAAAAGTTAGATTAAAGCCCAAATCATTGTACCCTGGTCACACCCTCAAAATTATTTTAACAAATGCTTGCTCTATTTGCTCCAAATTAGATGAACTGCAATCCATTATAATAGATGAGAAAGCAGACGTTATAGTAATAACTGAAACTTTGTTATCCTCAGAAGTCAAAGAAGCAGAGATTCACCTACAAGGTTTCACTTCATTTTGCTGTGACAGATCACAAAGAAAAAGGCGGTGGAGTTATCGTGTAGGCAAGATCCTCGCTCAAGCCATTAAAATTACTGATCCCTCCAAATGTTCACCTGTCTCATAAATTTTATGCTGTTCTGTGCAATATAAACTTAGGCAGAAAAAATATTCTTGTACTTTCTATATATCACAGTCCAAGTTCTACAGAAGCTGATGACCAAAGTCTCACTAATGGTATGATAGATGTCTCCAAATGCCAGAAGGACTGTCCCATACTGGGAGATTTTAATGCCCCGACTATTGACTGGCAGCCAAATTTATGCACTTCCAGTGACGCGTTTGACAACTCACTTTTGGACAAGATGGAGGAATTTTTCTTTGCCAGCATGTTACAAAACCTATAAAAACTAGAATTGGTCAGAAATCGGTGGTGCTTTACCTTGTCTTCGCCTGTTTCCCTAGTTCCGTTTCTTCTCTGCGAATTTTGCCTCCACTTGGCAAGAGTGATTATGCAGTTCTAAGCTTTTGCATGCACACCATCGTTTGCACCGTCCTCTGTCTCAGATCAGCCGAAAAGAAGCAAATTTGTTGCTATAAATCATGACTTTATTAAAGCGACCTCCGATAAGTTAGATTGACATAGCCTCAATGAATACCAGTATGTTGAAACAATGAGGACAGAAATAAAGAAATTTCTGCTGCGCTTTACAGATATGTCCGTACCTCTGAAGACACCATAAACAAAAGAAACACAAACCATGGATTATGAGGAAGATTCTCCAAGAATGAAAGCTGAGAAATGCTGCAAGGGGGCATTACTAAAAGACGATGTCTATGGCGGTTTTTGAGGTCTACAAAAAAGAAATATAATCATGTTTGACACATTTACAACATTAGTAGAAAAAGTTTTGAGAGGCAGTTTGCCTTTTATGCTAGTTGGAACCCGAAGCGATTTTATGCTCACAAAGGAATAAAAAATTGAACAACCAGATTGTAACTCTATGTAATTCTAAAGGAGAAAAAATTGAACAACCAGATTGTAACTCTATGTAATTCAAAAGGAATAAAAAAAATTGAACAACCAGATTGTAACTGTATGTAATTCCAAAGGAATAAAAAATTGAACAACCAGATTGTAACTGTATGTAATTTCAAAGGAATAAAAAAAAATTGAACAACCAGATTGTAACTGTATGTAATTCCAAAGGAATAAAATATTGAACAACCAGATTGTAACTGTATGTAATTCCAAAGGAATAAAAAAAAATTGAACAACCAAATTGTAACTGTATGTAATTCAAAAGGAATTAAAAAAAACTGAACAACCAGATTGTAACTATATGTAATTCCAAAGGAGAAAAAATTGAGCACTCAAATCAACAAGCATCTGTCGTTGTCGATATTTTCGCAAATATTTTCAAAAACGATGATGGCAGATAACTTGCAATGCTACACAAGATAACACCACCAATGCGTCTGATAACCATCACTCAGGCTTAAGTTAAGAAGCAGCTTTTGTTCTTGGATATGAATATTAATAAGGGGTAAGGTCCAAATGGACTACATCCATAAATTTTACGGACTGTTGCATCCAAACTATCCGAACCTTTAGCAGCCCTTTTCAACCTTTCACTGATTCCTGCTGATTGGCAGGTGGCCACAATCTGCTTTCAAAGAAGACCACATGAATTACAGACTAGTGAGCCTCACCTCTATCGTCACCAAATTCATGGAAGTTCTACTCAAGTGAGCAATCATGACTCATCTTATGTCTACTGCTACCACTTCTCCATATCAACATGGTTTCATTTCACAAATTTACTTGTGATGGAAGAATGGATTACGAGTATAATGAATGATAGAAATACTGCTGACATTGTCTTTTTGGACTTTACCAAATCCTTTGACTCTGTCAATCACTGCTTACTTCTATATAAACTCAACACCTATGGCCCCCATAAATCGGTTATAGAATGGTGAGATCCTTTATTGGTGATCGTACATACAAGGTTCAGATAAATGGCAGTCGTCATCTGAGATGGATGCTTGCAGTGGTGTTCCTCAAGGCTTCATGCTGGGTCCTATTCTCTTTCTACTTTATATAAACGACATGCCGGAAGTGATTGGTGGAAACGTGCCCCTATTTGCAAATGACGTCAAATTAGTAGCCTGTAGAAGCAAGATTGACAATCTTAAGTTTAGCCTTCAGGACTTATACCTCAATGTCAATAAACGCTGTTATATTGCACTGACTCGGCTCTTACTTTCGGCAGTGACACAGCTCTGCTCAAGGATGCAAACAAGACAAAAGATCTTGGCCTTCTGGTTGACTCATCCTTTGTTATAATTGTGGTACTAAGACACTGAACGTTACCTATACGTAGTTGAGCCAGGAATGTAAAAATGTGAAAAGGTTGAAAACCCGATGAAAGGAAATCAACTCGTACTCCATAAAAATGAATAACACATCGTATCACAAATTATAATCATATATTTTATAAACAACCAAGACATTAACAATACATAACAAGTATTTATTTTATTTATTTATTTTTTTCTCAAAAGATCAACTAATATTCTTCTGCACAAACGGAGATATCTATAAGAGGCTGGTTTTTGTTATTCCGAGAAAGTTGATCAGGCAGGATCAGAATTAAAAGTTCAAATATAGCAATTAAGAAGGCTTATAGCCTTTATGAAAATGAAAATAGGAAAGTTTTTTTTTTCTAACGTAATTTGAAGAAAACAAATGAGAAGTCCTTCTCCTCCCACGGGAGATCGAGATATGAAGGTAAATGTGTTAAAATCGCGGGGAACGATTGAATGAGATCATTTAACACGACAATATATAACAATATGAAAGTTTGATTTAAGACGAATTAATATGGTATTTCTTTTTTTTTTTGTCCTTATGTCGTAAACACATACTTTTTGGTTTAACGGCGGAGGGAAGGATATTTTAACAGAATTTAAGATTCTGTGGTCCGTTCTTAACGAGCTGTTTTTAGGGTCCCGAGATATACGTAATCTCGACTTTGAAGAGGTCATATGATTGACTGGTCTGTTGTAATCAATTTTGTTGGACCAGGGTTTTTCTTTTGGTGTCCGGTAGACAGCCGTATTAAATGTCGCTGTATTTCTTAGAGGTTAATTTTCGAATTCCACTTTCCCTATTTTTGATTTTGTGTGCGGGGATAAATTGTTTGATATGACAGCGAGGTGAGCTGTCAATCTCTTAGACGTCCGCTCTTAATGCTGCTCGAGGACCTTCTCCCCGTGTTTCTTCTCGCTTCGATTTTCCCGCTCTCGTGTGCATAGCTACAGTATTCTCTCATTTGATTGGTTGAATCCTCCGCTCCCGCAAATGTGTGACCTGACTTATGAAAGCCTATCTGTCGAGCTTCCTGTTGACCCACTTTTGACAAACGTCGCCCGCCTGCCCCCCTTTCTGTATGCGTAGGGGAACATGTCCCCTGCTCCCTTTTTTATGCTTTATGGGGCAAAATATGTAGATATAACATCCTTCAAGCCATCTAAACATTGCATTCAGGCTGCAAACAAAGCAAGGAGCACCCTATTTTTTATTTGACGCTCCTTCTGCAATATTTCTCCCACTTTATGCCTCTCTCGTCAGACCATTGTTAGAGTATGGCATCCAAGCCTCTGCTTCATATCTAATACATGATATCCAGCATCTGGAGAGTTTAAAGACTGACTACTTGAATGGTGCAGAGTCTACGGGATCTGCCCTACGATTACACGGTGATCTCATTTTAGTCAACAACTTCCTCAATGGCCATTACGATATCCCTCAAGACCTATTATTCACTTCTGCACCAGAAAGAGGTCTATGCAGGCATCACCAGAAACTGTTTAACTGTTTAACTGCCGATTTCAATTGAACCAGCGGAGGGCCGCTTTCTCAATCAGTAACTTTTTCCCTGGACCTTGAAATGGACTTCCAGGAGATGTAGTAAATGCACCAACGATACAGGTTTGCAGTGCCCGGAATTTCCTGGTCCGGAGAAGAATACACACAAGAGGGGGCCGAATAACAAGAGTGTGTGTTGTTCAAAGCAGCACCGACTGTATCCGACTGCAGGTAGAACACCGACTGTTTTGGGGCAATTTCGAACGTATAAGCCTGTTCGTAAGCTGTTCTGAGGTCCAGACATTTGTTTTCGAGCAGTCTTTGTCTTACCTGCACATTTTGGAGTCCGTTAATAAAAGTATCCATAACGTGCTCGTCTCGAATGTCTTCGGCAGACATTACCCCGAAATTACAGTCCTTGCTAAGAGTTCGTAATTCCTTTAAAAACTGCTCCAAAGATTCGTCATTTTGTTGTCGCCGTTTAGCAAGTAAATATCGCGAAAATATTTCATTTTTGGGCTTTCGGTAAGTGGTGTGTAATGTTTCTATAGCCTCTTCATAAGTGCTGCAGTCCATAATAATTTCGTGTATCGTGTGAGATACATAGTTAGTTAGTAGTCCGAATTTGTTTATCGGTCGTAGTGGATTTTCTGCATGCAACGTTTGCAAAAAGTTTTCAAATGTCGCTCTCCAATGAGTCCAACGTTGTTCAGAGTTAGAAGTGTCAGGTTCCACGTCGAACCGTTGTGGGCGCATTAATTGTTCCATATTGATTGTGTGCTGAATAAATTGTAATGACTAACGAGAACAGACGTAACTTGGGAAAGCTTTATTCAGCACACAATGTCGGTACAGTATTAGTGCTACTATTTATAGTGGTTAGTAGAAGCAGGAGAGTTCTCCAAAGGGGAGATAAGTCAGAGTAAGGAAAGTTACTCGTAATTATTCATTACAAACTACTCTGTATAAGTTTTTTCCAACTACATTTTGAGTAAGGGAGCAAAAAAATAAATAAATAAGGGAGCCTCCAGAGCGTTTTTGAAACATTCCCTTGGTATTTACTTTCTTCTCACTGCAGAAAGATGTGGCACAAGGCCGGAAAATAAGGGTAAAAAAGCCAGCACACTAAAACAGGTGCACTCTGCTTCTGCAAAAATAGCCTGAGTATGCCCGTCGGCATTCTCCGGTAGGGACGCCTCAAGCATTTAGCAATAAACAAACTCTTTCTCATAGAGAAAAGGTAAAGCCTGGGAAAGTGCTTCTCCCTCCTCTTCCTTCTTCTCCCTCATCCTCCTTCTTCTTCTCCCTCCTCTTTCTTCTTCTTCTCCCTCCTCTTCCTTCTTCTTCTTCTTCTTCTTCTTCTTCTCCTAGAACTGAAGACAATCTTACAGAGCA
The DNA here is from genome assembly GCA_963556195.1 of Sepiola atlantica. Classification (NCBI taxonomy): domain Eukaryota; kingdom Metazoa; phylum Mollusca; class Cephalopoda; order Sepiida; family Sepiolidae; genus Sepiola; species Sepiola atlantica. The sequence goes on from OY744518.1 coordinate 33,734,080, forward strand.
GGGTCAGCTGGTGCCATAGTGGTTCACCCTTCATCGAACTGATTGTCGAGGATATCAAGTGGTATGAAGCGAAAAGCAAGTTGAAATCATTCCTTTCCAGGGTACCCTAGCGAGTTAGCCCTGTTGGGGTCCGACACATCGCGACGTGTGTTTACTTTTGAAAAAGACGCCATCTTGAAAAAAAGCAGCAGCAGGAGTCGCTATTCTTTTTTTCAATGACTTTTGAGAAAACCAGCAGCAGCCGTAGTCGCTATTCTTTTTTGCAATGACTTTTGAGAAAACCAGCAGCAGCTTTAATCGTCATTTTGTTTGTAATGACTCAGCGAAAAAACCGGCCTGCGAATATCTTCCCCTTTTTTCTTCAAGGAAAACAAATGTGATTCGCCGACTATGCAGATAACCTTGCTTATATATTCAAGGCACCTTTTAACTATGTTGTACGGCGAGGAATCTCTCTGGAATTTATTTGTCGAAATTAATCCTTTTCACAGGACCGGCAAAGGTGACTCGGCACAAATTTCATGAGATCTCTAGCTTTTCACTCAAAAACAGAGTACAGCCCGGGGGTCAGGAGGCCCCCACGTCTGACTGGATGGACCAGTCGTCGAGCCAGGAAGCAGACAGCAGCAAAGATACAAACAGCCCTTCTCAGGGCTACTAATGCGATTTACTCTCTTTGCTACCAGCCTGAAGTCAACACTTGCCTCAGCCTGCATCTCCAGTTCCTGCTCCTCTCCTGCACCTGCAGTTCTGAGCTCCTGCACCAGCACTCTCCTGCTCCAACTGAACCAGCACCTGCAGCTCTGACTACTGCACCAGCGGTTCCAACTCCTTTCTTCCTTTTTTCCAACAGCCCTTATCAGGGCTACTACTCACTCAAACTACTGCAATATTTTTTTTTCCAACAGCCCTTATCAGGGCTACTACTCACTCAAACTACTGCAATATTTTTTTTTCCAACAGCCCTTATCAGGGCTACTACTACTCACTCAAACTACTGCAATATTTTTTTGCCAGCCAGCGACTGCAAGGGTACCTTGTCAACATCCATCGACAGCTACCCAGCCTTTCTCTCCAACGATTCCACTCCTTGTCGTCCAGTTTTGCTGTCACCAGAGACGCCACTCCCGTCTTTCCAGTCTCTCCTGTTCCAGTGACGTCATCTCAAATCCCATCACTCATTGTTATTACCATTTTCTTATGGTAAATAAACATACCTTTCTTTGAACTTATCACCAGTGTTGTCCTCTCTTCCTTGTCATTGCCGTAACTTGCCTGTGTCTACTTTCTTAGTTGTGAGGCCGATCAACCCCAACGGTCGGTCCCGCAACAGCCCTCGCCCCGCCCCACCCCAGAGATAGCTAGCGTCGTCCATAATTTGTAACATGTCGTTGACCATGACCTTCCTCATCCTTTGATATTTTTGTCTCTGCAGATATTTTACATATTTGATATTAACCTTTTCCTTTCATTGAAAGTTATTTAAAACTGAAGAACTTTTCGACTGACTCACATTCATTTAAACTGTAAAAATATATTTGATTACACAGCAATTATATTAACACATTTTGCAGTTGTTAGTCTTTCATCCTTTTTTTTATGTCTATATTTCTTCTTTTCCTTCCTTCCAGCAGCCAGACTGACATTATTTAAGCAAGTCTAGAATTACCCCCCTTCCTTCAAAAAACATCATGGTCTTGCTAAAATATCAGCATTAATTTTTTTTTTTTTAGACAACCTTGAAATTTGCATATGTTTCGTTTGTGGGTGCAGAACTAAAAATATACATTATCTAATGTGCTAATAAAGTTTCGATTCTTTGCCATACTACTTTTATTGAGTTAAAAGACTGTTTGGAGGGACCCTTTTTAGAGTTCAAGTTTTGGGGGGAAGATTTTGGGCAGAGCCGATTTTAGGAAGACATTTTTTAAGACAACAGTTTTAAATATGAGAAAGCGAGAGAAATGTTATATTATAAACATAAACAAAATAATGAGTTCAAAAGCATAAGTTCACAAAAGAGATATATTATATATGTTTAAAATGGAAGTTTACATAGATAGGAAAACATAGAATGTTTGTTCATATTTTGAGAGTCCTTGCAGAACAAGGGTGATTCATGAGCTGAGATATCGAGGAAGCCTGAGTCGATAATTTAAGGGCTATGAATTATCCACGGGTCAAAAAAATCGTAATCAAAACTTCCCCACTCAATTATAAAATGTTCATTTGATTGAAACTTATTAATAAGAGTCAATGTTCATTTGCTTTCATCGTAGAAAGTTCATTGCGAAATGCGAGATGTATTAAAGTGGTTAAGTTTATACATTTGTTTTTAATCAGCAGACGATAAGATGAAAGAGTTAATGCATTGTGTGTGTGTATGTTAGTGTCAGTGTGCATGAGTTGAGAAAAGGCATTCTTAGCTTTCCCAAAGCTTGATAGAGGGGCGAGTGAAGCTAGAGAAATGTCGATGTTAGCTCTATCGTGGATTTGGGTTCAACATGTTAGTTGAAGGAAAAATCTGTCTTTTTATTTACTTGGAGTGGATCAAAACAGCAAATTTCATAAATTCAGAGAAATGTATCTGATTGGCTTAAAATGTTTTTATTAATTCAGGCGAGTGCATGCGTGCACAGAAACACGTTTAAGCATTTTCATTTTGGGCACCGAAGGGTGAACTTCGTCGCCACAACTGCTGTGACAAATATTTATACATTTATTTGTCAATACTAATATAATTTGTTGATTTTATATCTTTGGTTTCTTAATTATTTTTGTTGACGATAAGACATTATCAGAAAAAAGAATAACGAAGTCTATCCATCAAAGAAATTAATTTTTATTGGCAACAAAAGATAGTTTGTGAAGAATGAGAGTTCACAGAGTCTAAGAATGTTCTGGTGAAAGAAGGGGTTGTGCAAGGAGAAATTGAGTCAATGTGTTTGTTTTGGCTGGCGTTTTGTGTGTTTATGTGTATCTAAATGGGATAGGCATGAAGATGTGTGTGTATATTAGTGTATCTGTTTTTTCAGTGGAAGTGTGTATGAACTTTCTTGTTCCATCCTCATCTCTGCTCTTTTTCCAGTTTTATTTAACTTACTTATTGACCATGTCTGCATAGCAATTTATGTCATAAACTTTGAAATTTTTGTTTACAAATTCTAATGGATTTAGCTTCCTCCCATCTTTCCCTTGGCCTTCCCCTGCTACCTCAACTGTTCCACATCTACTAACCTAAGAACTCTCATTCATTCTTTCAAGTCTCCTGTTCTGCACACATCTCCCTATACTGTGCAGATTTAATCTCCCTCTGAGGTCATCAGATCTAAGTCTGTCTTTAAGATTTACATTACACACCCATCGTATCATTCTCATATCATTTCTTTTCGTGTCCTCAACCATCACTGTCCAGTTTTCACTTCCATACATCACACTGTGTTCACACAATTGATAGACTCTTACCTTGTATTATATTAAAAATAAAAACTTCTGATTTCCAACTTGGGTTTTTTTAAAAGCCCTTTTATTTTTATATAATTACTACCTGAAAGGACGCTCTTTTTGACAGTTTTTAGTCAAGCATCAGGCTGTTAAGTCTTTAAGCATCATAAGAAGCTCCAAGAGCTCTTCATGCAAAATGTAATAGAACTATGTCCAATACCTTTGGAGGCTGTAAGTGTTTATTATTATTATTATTGGTAGTATTAAAGATTTGTAGTAATAGTAGTAGTAAACCTCCATAAAACATCCTGCATGTCAAGGGTGCTTCACTGAAAATTTAGTAGAATTTTGATCAGCTGTTTTGAGCCTGTAAATTATTTTTAGTATTAGCAGTTGTAATAGTATTGAGATTTTACCCTGCCTCACCCCAATGACACATCCTGAATCTTAAGGGGGCTTCATGCCAAATTTGGTGCAATTCTGTTAGGTGGTTTTGGAGCTTATAAGTGACCAATAGAAAAACTATACTAAATAATAATATTGATATAATTGTTTTTCGAATGATTGTATCTCCAAGAATCTGTAATTTCAAATTAAAAAAAAAGAAGTATTTCTTTTCTCAAGGAATGAGAGCACTGGTAAAAATTAACAATCAGGCAATCAGACATTCATGAAAAAATTAACAATCAGGCAATCAGACATTCATGAAAATATCAATATATCCATTACATTATTTGGACTACTGTTCTCATTTTGGATGTTATTCTCACAACGTTTTGGCCGATGTAACCTCCAACCTTCTTCAGGTGCGTCTTCTCCAACTTGGTAATCTTTATATTGAACTCGGGAATCTGTACATAATTTCAAATGGAACCCTTCATTTAATCCATGGGGGTAGACTGCTCTCGTTCCGTCAGCCATGACGGGATAGAAGTCTTAAGTAATTCTAAATAATATTCTTAGCATCGCTTGTATCGAGGAATGAAACCTTCAACCTCCAGAAGACAATCACTTAGAAGTAGAACTGATTATTACTTAGAACTTTATCTATTATGCTACACACCTGAATAAGTTTGGAGGTTACATCGGCCAAAACGTTGTGAGAATGACATCCAAGATGAGAACAGTAGTCCAAATGATACAAATTATCAATTCTCATCTCAAACATAAATTTTTTTACAATTCGTATTTACTCGCATCCCCTACCAATGTGTGATATGACACAAGGTTGAGTTTAAAGTGGGAAATCCGGCACCCCCCAAAAGGGAGTATTCTGTACGGGTGCAAAAATAGCCACATTCAAACCAGCTAGCATTTCCTGATGAAGGTGCCGCAGGCGACAGGCAATAAACATATCATTTCTCCCTGACAGGAGGAGGTGTCGCGGTATCCATTCACCGCTACCAATGTTTACAAACATTACAAACTCATACACCTCTTTCAAAGCCACGCCTCTAAAAACAACCCAGAACAACTTTGCCCTTGTACTTTTCCACTGAGTGCGTCAGCAGCAGTCGTGGTAAATTTCCAGTCCTCCTTTGATCGTTTTTCTCTGTTTTACCATCACCCACACAGTTCAACTTTATACATCGCTTTCTCACCCTACAAAGGAAATACTAGCATCTGAAAAGTGGCCAGGATTTATGAAAACATGGTCAACTGACTTTCTAGATATTTTTGACCATTATAAATTCGATGAGGAATTAATTTCAGTTGTTTCTTTGCGTCATGCGCTCGCTGGCTGTAATGGCGTTTCTCATAAATAGATACAGCGGGTTTTCAACCGAAAATTCAATTCAGCCGGAAGGGTTAGGAGGCTCCCACCTGCGACTGGGTGAACCAGTCGTCAAGCCAGGGAGCAGAAGAAAATACCAGCAGCAGCAATCAAACGGCCCTTTTCAGGGCCACCTACAAACTACTCATAATGTGATTCTCACTTTGCTGCCTGCTCCATACGCCTGACTCCAACCTTTGTCTCCTGCTCCTGCTACGACTCCAGCACCTGCACCAGCGTCTATTACTCCTGCACCATCTCCCTGCAGCGCCTGCTCCAGCGACTCCTAATCCTGCACTAGCTCCCTGCTCCAGTGACTCCTACTCCTGCACTAGCTTCATGCAGCGCCTGCTCCAGCTTCTTCCTGCACCGGCGGCTCCTACTTCAACTCCTTCCAGCAGAGCCTCCACCACCAGCTCCTTCCTGCACCACCTGCACCAGCTCCAATTCCACCGGTTCTTGCTGCAGCTCCTTTTCTGCAACCACTGCTCCAGCTCCTGTCCATGTTCCAGCAGCACCATGTTCCTGTCGATCCAGCCCTTGGCCACGTCCACACAGACCGGACTAACCTGATGCATCTCATCACACCTCAGGGACATCCACGTCAATCTCCATGTGACATCATCCCATGCTATCCAGGTACCAGTTTCCCCGATTCCTTCAACCCAGCCGTTTCCTGCCGTCCAGGTTCCAGCTTCCTCATTTCTAGCCTTTCCTGCTTCCAGTGACGTCACTCCTGTCGTTCCCGCCTTTCCTGCCTCCAATGATGTCACCTCTTCCTTCCTTCCTTCTTACGTTGTTATTTTTATTGTAAATAAACGATTCTTTTCAACTTTTTATCTGCGTTTGTTCTCTCTTCTTTGCCATTGCCGTAATTTGCCTGTGTCCTCTTTCTTCATTGTAAGACCGATCACTCTGGTGAGCGGCTCCTGCAACAGAGGCAAAGAGGAAAGATAGCTTCCTGATCAAGGACTGAACATTTTTATTATCCCAGCAAGCCTGATTCCTGCAATCCAAATAACACCCAAGAGAAAGTAAAATGTTCATTTTCCATCCTCACTGATATATACCATATAATAATTATAAAAATAATTACTTTTTGTATTTATTTTATTAAAAGAAGATGTAGTGCTGGCCAGACTATATAATAACAGCCCTCAAGAGACAATGGTGTCTATGTGGCGAGTTTGTAGTGAAGCAAAGGTTGAGCAACCCTCAACCGCATCTCTCCTGAACATGTAAGTGACAAGGAGAAGTCTAATTGACTGGAAACAATGCTGTGATAAGCAGAGAAAAATCTGGTGTTAGTCTCTGTTGTGATACTACGATTCATCTTTTCTGTCTTCGGTCAGTGAAGATGAAATCCTTCTAGACTGAGGCAATTTTAATTTTTATCCCAATCCAGAGTGCCCCTTTTTGGAGAGCTGGATTTTCCCCACATTATAAACTGACTTTGTGTCTAACCCTGCTCTCGTGGGGAGCTAAGTAAATAGGGACTGGTGGTATTTCAGAGATTTTTTCTTCTCCTAGATTAGTTGCACAACCATCAAAGTGTAGTATCTGTTCCGATGGATACTACACCCCATAGACTGGTATTGTCTTGGCCTTCGGGGCTTGATTTACGCCGGTCTATGGGTCTGTCCTGTGCAGTTCTAGGAGGTCCAACCTCCCAGGCTTCGCCTCCCCTCTTTGGGGAGGAGTAAGTTTATTGCTTACTGTCTGATGCTCCCTTACCGGGGAATGCCGACGAGGCTGGCCAGGCAATTTTTAATGGTCAGAGTGCTCACCTCTCGGGCGCTGGCTTTTCAAATCCCACTTTCTCGACCCGACCTTGGGTCACATCTTACTTGTGGGAGTAAGATAAAAAAAAAAAAAAAACTGGCCTTGTGCCTAACTCCTGGAGAGGAGTAAATCAATACTCTACTATTTAATCCATAGCTAGAGGAAGAATATATAGATTCATACCTTTCTTAGGGGTATTAATGAACGTGATGAGAGAACTAGAACTCGGTACGCCGAGCCCACAATCCCTGTAACGATTGCACCACGCCACTTCCTCCTATTACCAATGGATATTAAGGGGAGATAATTCTATTCTTCTTCTTCTTTTCCACACTAGGCGACTAGAGAGAGAGAGAGAGAAAGAAAGAAAGAAAGAGAAAGAAAGAGAGGTAGAGATGTCATCGAAGTTGCTGACCTCACACATAAGAATGTCGAAATGAAAGATGCGTAGGATTTAAAAGAAAGAAGAAAGAAAAAACTGGATAAATGTCGGACTACTTAACAATTGTGACAAGTTAGTGCGTTTTACTTCATTTTTGCAGATTGTGTTTATAAAGATAAATATTTGTGACATTATTTCGATTTCTAAATATATTTTTTAGTATTGTTATTCGTGTACGTGTGTGTCCCTGTACCTTTTTTTTCGTTTCTGGGGTCGAGTCGTCTCTATGGATTTTATTTTAAAATAACAACATCGTTATTCCCTCTTATTTCTTTTAATTAAAACTCCTTGGTTTTATGTTCATCTCTAACACCTTGAATGTTCATGACAATTATTTAGTTTATAATTTAGCCCCAATTACAGTGCAGAGTGAATTTGTTTTCCTTGTTTCTTTGTACCTACCTCGTCGTATGTAAATGGTACGATTTTTTTTTCTTGTGGGCTGGAAAGATGGAAACATTGTTTTAATATTTACTATTTATTTATTTACTTAACCCAATGCTATTTTGTGTTAGATTACAATTATTATTTAAAAGTCCCACAACATGGACCAATTTTAATATCAAAACGGATAGATGTTTTTTTAATTACTTTCCATACAACAAATTTATTTATCGTTTGTGGATTGTATGTTTTCAGCGTCCCAAATTCTATTCTTTTTATTTTTTCAAAAATACGATTAGGCTTATTCGATTTGTAGTTTTAAAATTACATTGCAATCAAAGTAAAAAAAGATGAATTTAATATCGATTCTTGCATTTTTATTAATACAACTTAATTGTATTTTGTTTTGCTCGCTTTAATATTAGAAAACAAACCAACCCAAAACAACTCAATAAATCGAAGAAAAAAAAAACTTGAGTAATAGATTTTAAAATTTAAAACTTGGTAAAAAGAAACCCGTCTTAAAAGAATCGATATTAAATAAAATCTTTATATTTCCACTGTTACTACATCTGAAATTGCAATGTAATTTTAAAACTACATATTAAATAATTATATTAGAATGACATTTTTTGAAAAAGAATTTAGGACGTTGAAAACGTACATGACTCAAACGATATATAGAATTGTTGTATGGAAGCTGGAAATGTAGTTTTTTTTTATATAACTTTTTTTTTGAAATCCCACAATACGAATGAATTTTAATATCGAAACTGAGAAAAAAATTTGGTAAATATTACTATTGATGACAAATTATTTTAAAGAAAATACAGTTGAGAAATTAGTAAAAAAAACAATCTGTTTTCGTTTCCAGGTTTACCCACTCATTTGTGATCTATTTGCGTTAAAAATATAAGCGTGTTATATATAAAACACATCTGTTCTGGGCAAAATAGCCCATGGACAGCCGGTTAGGTACATTACTTCCTGTGACTAAACAAGATGTCTGACTCCTTATTACTTTACCCACAACCAATATTTACAGTAACGTCACTACAAATTGTTTTGCGCTAATTTTCCAATTTTATTTCCTTTAAAATAACTTATGTCGTCAATAATAACGTTCATATAAAAAAAATTTTTTAATTAAGTTATATTTCCGTCTTTCATACAAATTTACTTTTTGTGTAAAAAAACAAAAAAAGATGCATCGTAAAATTGTCAACATTTTATTTTACTAAAAACATTTTAAAAATGAATCCTGCATCTCAAATGTTTTCAATGACATTGAATAAATGTTTTGTTTTTTCATATTTATTATTGATTCATATTTTTCGACTCGGACCTAGTATAAGTATCGTCATGGTTCTAATAACATATTGAACACGATATATTTTAAAATAATCTCCATATTAATAAATTTGTGACCACTTCTCATGTGTCTGTATTTCTCGTTTCAACGTAACTTTGATAATTACAAATTGAATTATTTTTATTTACTATTTATTAATCGGGTAATGTTGAAAGTTAGTCACTTACCATGGCGTCCGAACGTGACGTCAATACTCTGACGCCGGTGATAACCTGAAAAAAGTACCCGAGCTTACTAAGGCCGGCAAATAGTAATTTGTTTTTATCCGAAACAATTTGTTTTTAATAACTTTTAAAACACATTAATTGAAACATTGTTTTTGGTTATTATTATTAAGTTTATTTCATTAAATACTTAATTAAAATTAAATCGACAATTTTTGAATTGACTCTTTGGTAATATATTCTACAGGGTGGGCAAAAATAAGGGTCCTATTTTTAAAAATTCATAACTTTTTTATTTATTGATTTTTTTTTTTAATTTTTTTAAAAATAAGTAAAGGACCTCTTCCGAAGCAAGCATGAGCCGTATTAGCCCTAAGGAACGTACCCTCATTTAGAAAACATTATTTTTGCTTAAAAAACTCAAAACAGTGTAAAAAACAATACTTTAGTTTTTGTAAGTTTTAAGAAGTGTTTTTCGGCTAAAATTTGTTTTGTTTATTTCAAAAAATCTCGGAAGGGTCAGTCTACACACACATAAAGTTTGGTGAGTTTAACTTTTATTTTGTGGAAGTTATTCAAATTCAAGTTATTCAAATTTAAAGATAGGACCCTTATTTTGGCCCACCCTGTATTATTTCAGAAAACAAATTACTATTTGCCGGCTTTAGTAAGCTCGGGTACATTTTTCAGGTTATCACCGGCGTCAAAGTTCTGACGTCACATTCGGTCACCATGGTAAGTAACGAAGTTTCAACATTACCATTAGGCTAATCGAATATTTATTAAAATATGTTATAACACAATACATTTTTGGTTTCTTCGTAAACAAGTCAGCCATTTTAATCTTTTAATAGTTGAAAAAAATAATTACAACGTGAACCGTCACAATTTGAAAGGAATTTAGAAGTATTTAAACTGTCAAATAGAAAGTTATTTAAATTGGCTTTAAAAATCCTAACAAATCGTCATGTATTAAAAGATTAAATGTTTTGGAAGCTGTTTTACATTTTAAAAAATTATAGAGGTTAAAACATCACCTTTACAAAATTAGGGCGCTTATATAGACCCCCCCCCCCCCATGGCTATCCATATATCGTCTGTAAAACTTGTTAACGATTTAGAACAGCCAAAAAGCAACAACACAAAATGAAACCAGAGTTTCTGAAACGAAGGAAAATCCCATTGATTTTATTCTTTTTACTGATATTTTTACATTGTTATTTTTTGTAAATTGTTTTTTTTTTTTTTTTTTTTTTTTTTTTTTGTAAGTTACAAAAACAAATAAATTGTTCTTGTGACTTAAATTTAAAAAAAATAACACTAGGAAACAATTATAAAAATAAATAAATAAATAAAAAGCGAAATGCATCATAAATAAATCCTTACGTCGGCACTTCTGCAGATTAGGGACGGGCCGAAATTTATTTGTTTTCGTTTTAGAAGAGCTTCAATAGTGTAAGGGACCAAAACTCCCTTCCCCTCACTACCCCATGCAGAGTCTTTATGGACAAATTTCTGAATTGTATCTCGTTTAAAAACAAAAAAGAGAAAAATTAATTTTTTAAATTATAAAAAAATATGCTAAACCAAACACGATGACTGTTTTAATTGAAATTTTTAACTTGTACGTTTTGAAATTAAAAAAATATACTGTTGATTTCCCCAAATTTTATTTGTTTCAATAAATGTTCTATTAATATACTGTTGATTTTCACAAATTTTAATTTCTCTGATAAATGTTCTATTGAATTTGCATTACTTATTTAAAGAAATTCGTATTTTCCATTTTCGGAGAAATTACGTACTTAAAAGTGAAACAAAAAATGAGTTGTCAGCCCCTTACACTATTGGAACTCTTCTAAAATGAAAACAAATAAATTTCGGTCCGTCCCTAATCTGCAGAAGTGCCATATTTTTTTTTCTTTTCTTTTTTCTGTTTTCCGTTTCAGCAATCCGGGTTTTATTTTGTGTTCTGTAGTAACTCGTTACCGGATTTTACTGAGCTAATATTGACAGCCATGGGGCTGATCTACATAAACACCGAAATCATAGTTTTATAACAATTTGGTTTCATTAATTAAATTTAACTTTGAAAATCCTATTTAAAAAAATAAAAACAAATAGCATAGTTTAAAAAAGTGAAACTAGTAAAGATTCCCGGACAACTCCGGGTAGGTACTAAGTAATCAATAATAAGAGCGGAAATTCTTTTGTTTTGTTTAAGGTGGAAGAATAAAAAATCTAGCCCAAAATATGTCTATTGTTTGCCATTGTGAGTGTGAGAAATCTTTCTTTTATTTACTCATGTCGTTTACACGTGTTAATATCATTGCTTACTAAAACGTTTTTTTCTTGTGGGAGTCACCGTTATTCTATTCGTATTGTTCACTGTTCATCAGAGCAAATAGATTTCTTATGTTTTTTTTTCTCCTTTTGACTTACATATTACGGCCACATTCCTAAAATACTTTTCCTCTGCGTGAGTGGACTTGTGCATTGTTTTTGTTATTAAAATATTATTACAAACGAAGTGAAATATTTTGTGTTGACTTAACGGTACTCGGGTACTGTAGATGGAGAGAGGCTAGAGTTCTTTGCTAGAATAGTGTAGCCATCGAAAGATACTGTTTTACTTTGTTGTTTATATGTACCATACTAATTAACTTTGGTCTAAAACCCGAAACCGTAATTTAATAAATTAAGCCATCCTCTCTAAAAGCTAACAGTAATAATACAAAAAAAAAATGATTATCCGTTCTGTGTTACGCTATGTAGTCAAGAGCTGGGTGATCATTTACGTTAAATTTATACAGTAAAGTGAACCTCCCAAGCTAAAATAAAATATTTTCAGGTATTTCCTGGATGTTGACTTGTAATTGCACAAAAAATAGAATCTCATTTTACTTTTTTTCTGTTGATAGCGTGGGGGCAAAGGGTAAAATTTTACCTAATGTTTATTTATTACTTATTTATTATTTATTACTTATTAGCTCGTATTTCTCCATGCTAACTGTAATGGAAAATAAGGGGGGAACAAACTAAAACGATTTTTTTTAAAACCTATTTAAAGAAAAACTATATTGTGAATTTTTCTCAAAGTCCGGGCAACGCCGAGTAAATACAGCTAGTTATAGATTTTTTTAAAAGGTCATAACGGTGGTCGTGCGAAATTCGAAAGTAATTTTGAAGCCTTTAAACTGTCATTCATTTCGAATGTAAAAACTCTGGTTAAATTTTTTTTTGTTTTATTAGGTTATTCGGAAAAGTAACCCAGCTCTGATTTATACGTTTAGCTTTTGTAAGTATGGATGTCCAAAAAGACAATCTCAGTTATAATGACGCTCTGCGCGTCAATGAAACGTAATTTTTTCGGCAATATCTTATACTATATCCGTTTGTATTATGAAGTTTAAAGAAATAAATTATTTGTAAACACAGAAAAAATACATAAATTTTGGACAAAAACAAATTATTTAAAAATTAATTTTATTAACTTATTTTTTTAGTATTAATAAATAAAAAAAATCATATTTTTAGACACATTCACATTTTCAAGGATCTTGGCCCTTTGGCTAAGATGAAAGTGTAGTATCTGTTCCGGTATAGTCTTGGCCTTCAGGACTTGATGATGGGTCTGTCCTGTGCAGTTCTAGGATGTCCACCCTCCCAGGCTTTGCCTTCTCACTCTTTGAGAAGGGGTTTATTGCTAATCGCCTGAGGCGCCCCTACCGGGGAATGCCGACGGGGCTGCCCAGACAATTTTTAACGGTCATAAGTGCTCTTCCTCTAGGGTGCTGACTTATCAAATCCCACTTTCCGACCTTGTGTCACATCTTACTGCTGTGGGAGGTAGATAAATAACCTGTAATGAAAAAATTCCATGACGTTAATTTTTTAATAAAAATATTTAAAAAATTGTATGCAAAAATAAGAATTGTAAGACTTTTTTATTTATTTTATTCCATTATGTTAACTTATGTAATCAAATTTTGAAGAGTCACAAAGTAATTTTATCCTAGTTTTGTATATAATAAGCTACTTGTATTCATCTAAATTGTATGTAATGAATTCTTTGCAGTCGGTATTGTCTCAACATTAAATGCCTAAAGAGTTGATATGCTGCAAAACACATGCTAAATCAAACCTATTACTATATAAAAAATTGTTTAGACAAAAAAAATATTTTAAATACGTGACGCGGTTGGGACTCTAATCCCCTTCAAAGTAGGCCCTTGTGCTTGCACACACTTAGCCCACCGATCCATCCACTGCCGGAAACACCTCTAGAAGTCTTCATTTGGAATGGTATTCATCTCCACCGTCGCATTAGATTCAGCAGGTGTTTGAAGAAGATGCAGTATGTAACACATATTAAGGAGTGGTTCAACCGATTCAAAAGTGACCGCACATCAGCGGAGAGCGATCAGCGTTCTGGCAGGCCACAAACTGTTCGGAGTGCAGCTGTTGTTGAGAGGATGCGAAAAAGATAATGCGGAACGTGACGGTGGGGATGAACACCATTCCAAAAGAAGTCTTCCAGAGGTGTTTCCAGCAGTGGATAGATCTGTGGGCTAAGTGTGTGCAAGCACAAGGGGCCTGCTTTTAAGGGGATTAGGGTTCCAACCCAGTCACGTATTTGAAATATTTTTTCTAGCCTAAGGTCGGATACGTTTTAAACACACCTCGAATGTAGATAAGTTATCTTCAGTGCAACTTATTGCCATCCCTGTATGCTATTTTAATGTATTGAAGTTGATCAAATTCATTTTGTGTAATTTTTACCTCAAACATCAGAAAAAAAAGTTGGTGTGGCCTTAGGCATGATAGAAACCGTATTCTATGGTGAATATTAAATTCAGATCAAAGTGTAGCATCTGTGACTATATTTGCTTCAATCTCTTCTGGCACCTTCCAAATTGTGTGCATGGAGAGATGGGTTAATTTTTTAAATGACTGACTGTCAAAAGACACATTAAACAAACGGTAGGGGTATGTAATCCAAGGACTCTAATAAACTATCGTTCATCTAAATTCACAAAAAGGTCTAACTTGTGCTTATTAGAATACATTGTCTAGTGAGGTGGGGGTAATAGGTAATTTTAAAGGATTCCTATTCGTCCATACAATTTAGCATCCGTATTACCAAATTAAGAGGTAACATGTAAACTTATTATATATATATATATATATATATATATATATATATAATAATGTATATGAAATTTTATTTTTCTTAATACCTGCGGGGCTCTGAAATAACTGATTAGTACACGGGCGCAGGATTACTCTTCTCCGGGCACAGGGACACTTCAAAGACACCCAGTGCTTGGCATTATTTCCTGTCTAGGATAATGAACACCGTTTCTCTTTCCTCTATCTAGGCAACTTTGGGAAAGTTTTTTTGTCGCTAAGTCTCACATAACTAGTCTGGGTTGCTCTTGTTCTAACAGGTTGAGGGTACAGGTTAGACAGCTTATTTGGCTTCTCTTTCCGACTGGTAGTTAGGAGCCCTAACTCTTAGGTAGCGCTAAGAATGGCTGCTCCGTCAACAGTTGTATAATATTGTGGGTAATTGTATGTGCCATGTCGCACATGGAAAGGGACCCTGTACAGTTATCCTCGGTGGGCTTTCCCGAGGCCACACCCCCATGGATCATGTCTCGACTAATGGTCTGGATGTGTGAGGTTATTGGCACCAAACAAGCACCCACTTTGCCCTCCATATTCTATCTAAAACCAAAATGACAATACAAAGAAAAAAATTAAACCTAAACTAGACACCCACCAAAAACATCTTCGCCTCCGCCCTTGAGGCTAGCATTAACAAATATCTGGGGGCTTAGAACCAACATCAACGACGATGAAAACTTTCTTCTGGTATACTCCCCGAATATCCTGGCACTAAGTGAAAAAATCCTCAATCTGCTCACACCATTTTGACATTACTGAATGCCTCCAACTCTACCATAAAGACTCTGACAAACTAGGAGTTTATGTTCGGAACACCCTCCCCTTGACGAGAGAACATAGGCTAGAATCAGATGATCAAGCCTTCATGTGCTTTAGATTAACCTTACAGTACAGCGTTTGTTATTTATATTTCATATACCGTTCTACTTCGACCCAGGACTGTACCCTGCTTTACTCTGTCCCTGAAAGCATAGATACAGCACTCTCACTTGACTAAAGTGCCCAAATACATTTATTTGGAGATTTCAATGTACATCACCGTGACTGGCTTGGATTCTCCAGCTATACAGATGCAGCTGGTAACTCCCCATATAGTTTCTCCATAGCGCACTCCCTCTCACAGACTGTCACTTTCCCGACCCGCCTCCCTGATCCTGTGAACCAGCAAGCCTCACTTCTCAACCTGTCCTTGACTTCAATGCCCAAGGCTTGTGCTACGAATGCCTATAGCCCACTCGAGAACACTGATCACCTTGTGGTAATGATTGATATCACTCTTGAATCTCGTCCCAAAGTAGATGAGATACTAGAAGCGGGCTGATTGGGAATCCATTAGAGACGCCCCATAGAATTAAACTTTTTCTCTCCCTGCTGATCAGTGTGCTAATGAGTTAACTAAATGGGTTAAAGCAGGCATTGAAGCACATGTCCCCATGCGAAAATTCTACAGCAAGCGCCACTCTCCACAATGGTTCACCTCGAACTGTGCAGCTGCTATTGCTCAGAAGCAGCAAGCATTCCGACAATTCAACCGCCATAAGTCAACTACAAATAGACAGAAACTTAGTGTCAATAAATAATTGTAAGACTGTAATAGATGAAGCAAAGAGAAGGTATTCAGAGATGACCAGAAAACACATTCAGTCACAGAAATTAGGTACTCGTGATTTCTGGAAAATCTTCAATAGTGTGGTGAACAATGGACAATCAACAATTCCCCCGCTACACAACCACAAAGATATCGTTTGCACAGCAACTGATAAGGCTGAACTACTTGCCCAGCGTTTTGCCGTAAACTCCACTTTGGACTCCGCAAACCACTCTCTTCCAAATTTCCCATTGGGGACTGAAGCCACACTTGATAACCTGACTATAACCCCATCCAATGTCTGAAACATCGTAAAACACCTTGACACCTCCAAAGCATGTGGGCCTGATCTTATACTTGTAATCGTAATAAAGAAATGCTCTGCTGAACTGACCCCTGTCCTCAAAACTCTACAACAAATGTCTTGCCGGATCTTGCTTCCCTGATAGCTGGAAAATTGCCTCTGTGGTACCAGTCTTCAAGAATTCTGAAGATAGAACTGACCCTCAGAATTATCGCCCCACCAGTCTACTCCCGCTCTTCGCTAAAATCTTTGAATCCTTAATCAATCTAGCGATAGTCTGTCACTTCGTTAATGCTAAATTTCTTTCTGACCATCAGTATGGATTTAGACAAGCACGATCTACTGCGGATATCCTAATGGTCATCTCTGAATGCATATACCATACACTGGACAAGGCATATGAAGTTAGGGCAGTAGCGCTTGATATATCCAAATCCTTTGACAAGGTCTGGCATAAAGGTTTTCTCGTAAAAATGAATTCATATGGTATTACTGGACGAATATTTAATATAATTAGATCCTTCCTATCCAAAAGAAAGATCCAAGTTTTCTTCGATGGCCGTTCATCCAAACAACATGACATAAATGCAGGTGTACCTCAGGGATCGATCCTTGGACCATTACTGTTTCCAATTTTCATAAGCGACCTCCCTGATGACATTGTGTCTGAGATGGGTATATTTGCCTACGACACCATGCTCTACTCACGTCATGTGGGTAAAAGGGACACGCACATATCCGAGGCAATGGTTGAATCCTTAGAAAGTGACCTCCTGTCTGTAGTGGAATGGGGTCATAAATGGATGGTAACATTTAATGCTGCTAAAATAAAGCTCCTTTCCTTCAACAACTAAAAGAAACCTCTGCAACCACCGATTGCCATGGCAAATAACACCCTAACATTCATAGGTAACATGAATTGGAACAAATACATTGAAGACATTGCCAAGGCTGCTGCAAAGAAAGTAGGCTCCCTCTACCGAGCTAGAAAACTTCTCACACCTTACAGTATCCTATATCTATATAAAGCCCCCCCCCCCATGCATGGAGTATTCTTGTCACATCTGGGTTGGTGCACTACCCACTAGTCTCTCCCTCTTAGACAAGGTCCAAAAAAAGAGTATCTAATCTAATAGGTCCCTTACTATACATCAAGCTCCAGCTCATGTCCCATCGTCACAATGTTGCATCCTTGTGCTTGTTTTACAAGTACTTCAATGGAATGTGCTCCGATAAACTTATTGCCCTGGTGCCCCCTCAACGTAAATACACTCGACCAACCAATAAAATCGGCTAAATCCCATCCATTCACTGATTCCGAAGAGCCCTCTACTCAAATAGCTTCTTACCTCGAGCTGCCGGCCTTTGGAACTCCCACCCTGCTCCTTGTTTCCCCGACTCTACCTACATGCAGAAATTTAAAACTAATGTGAACAAGCATCTTGATGCATAGCTCCCAATTTAGGATGGCCCGAAAAACGTACACTCTAATTCTCAGTAGCCCCTTACGTTTACAGTGGCGACTTGCCTTGTTAAGGGTGAACTAAATTTAAAAAACAAAAAACTTTGACCTAGATTTTTACCGAGATTGTCTTTCTGGACATCCATACTTACAAAAACTAAACATATACATCGGGGCTGGGTTACTATTCCGAATAACCAAAAAAATTGCTATAGTGTTTGCTCTCTTTAACCAAAGAAAAAAGTAGTTTCCACTGCGTCACTATTCTAGTAAAGAACCGAAAATACTATAAAACGAATTACGGCATTTGTTTTTAATTCTTTAACGAGTGCCACAAATTAACTTTGATGTAAAAAAAAAAAATTTTTTTAAATGAGTAAATTTATCAGACTGATTCTTTTTTTTTTTGTATGAATAACAAAAAAAGAAAGAAAAAAAGGAAAGATGACTGTCTTCTTTGGAAGTTGGGAGAAAAATGATATTTCCTTTTTTTTTCTGTAGAGAAAAAAAGTGGTGAAAGGAATGTGATTTTTATTTTCTTGTTAGTCGAGAAGACTGACAAAGAATTGATTTTTTGTCCTTTTATGTTATTCCCACTTTAAAATAATTAAATTTTTCTTGAATGAATAAACAAATTTCCAGGCACGGGTAGGGGGGGGGGTCTCGAATATCACCTCAAATTGCCGTTTTTATAAACTTTCGTTCAAGGCAAGATTTCAGTCTAGATATAATTTGTTTATATAAACTACCAACTACTTATTTACTTACTTACGAGTAGTAGTAGTAACATTCCCTCTTTTTACTTTATTTGGTAATGAAATACCCGGGGTGGTCCCATTCATTGTGGGTGTGTGTGTGTGTGTAAAAAAAAAACATTTGCTTTTCATTTTTTTTTCTGAAACTAGTTTTATTTACTAAAATAAATTAAATACTATATTTATATTTTACAAATAAAGTCCTGGCATGGTTATTTTTTATAATTATTAAATAAATCCTGGTATAATTTCTTTAAAAACAAAGAATGCAATCGCGAGTCGAAATAAAAGAACTTAAAACCAGGTGTAAAATAAGCAGGTGCTACGAACAACAAATTTAATTTTTTTCCGCCCAGCCCATTCATATTTTTTCTCTCGTTGTATTGCCTGATATTGTACTTAATGATTCCAAGGCATTTTAAATATTTTAAGTACTTAACTAACTTGTTATTCAATCCTTGACTTAGACAATCTAGTTGGGTTTCTTTTCTATAATTTTAACTTCGCCTCCAAAAAAGACTGAAAAATGATTTTATTTACCCTCCCCCAAGTTAGACACAAGGTTGGTTTATAATCCCCCCCCCCAATGTGATACTACTTTTTTATGCGATTACATGTGAACACCCTGAAAAAACTTTTTTGGGGTGGGGGGAGGGCCAAAAAAGATATTTTAGAATTCATAGTATGGGTCGGTTTCATATATAAATTTAACGTAAAATGATCCCCCATTTCCGAGCCATTCTAACTTTTTGGGGATGTGAACTAAATTTGTTACCACTAACCCTATGTCCGACTGGTACGGTGTGACTAATTATTTCTTGTTTTAACGTACTGAAAAAATAAACAAACAAAAAATCTAAACGTTTTGGATGATTTTTTTGCCCCTAGTGGTCCAGGTTTTTTATTTATTACTTTTGTCCATCCCAAATTGCTACTGAAGCGTAAAACGGGATACTGTGAGATTTATAAGGGGAGGGGGATGGGGCAACCTGGCTAGGGAGTTGAGCAGCACATAGTTTGTTCACATTACATTTAAATTTCTGCCTGTCCGAAAAACAAAATTCCAAATCTACAGTGAATTGGTGGATTTTGCTGCTAGTGGAAGTACTTGTAAACCAAGCACAGGAATGCAACGATGCTTTTTCCCCATATGTTCCAAGTTTAGGGGTTTTCCCTCTAGTGGTCCAGGTTTTAACCCCCACCCCGTAGAGGTCCAGATTTTGGATGTTCCCCTCTTAGTGGTCCCGGTTTTGGGGGGGTTTTTTCTAGTCGTCAAAGTTTTTAGTTTAGTTTTATTTTCGCACGAAAACTGTTTTATTTAAGTTATATTTTATGCAATGACAAAAACCTAAAAATAGGGAGAGAAAAAACAACTGCAGCTTTTACTGTTGTTTTTACTCCAACGTATGACTGTGAAATGAAAAATGCGAGTTTTGGTATCAAATTACACTTGAAGGTTTTCAAGTTTTCATTTTCCCTCATTGCTTGCTCTCCGGGGTTTGGGTTTTTTTTTCTGGAGGTGAAGACGACTGTCAGCAGCAGCCAAAAAAAAAAAAATCTCCGGGTACGTAAAAGACCGTCTCTCTCGCTATTCCAGTAGTCTTAACATTTCTTTTAGCTAGCATTCATTTAACTTATAAGAAAATGAAGATTTTTTTAAAACTTTGTTTTTACAACCCCTTCCTCATTATGATTGGTACTTATGTAGTTTACGGACCGGGCTGAAATAATAACGTTATAATTTAGAAACTCATTCTTTACATTGGGGAGTGGGGGAGTTAACTATTCTGTACTTTCACCTAAGTTGACCTAACAATATAATAAAAAAGATACCGCAAAAAATGAATTTAACTTGAAAATCTTATCTAAAATATAGCCCGGTCCGTATACTGCATAAGAACCTTATGATTTATTCAAAGTTAAAATATGACACATAAAATTATGTATTAAAAAAAAAAAAAAGTAAAGTTAAAGTAAGTATTATTAGTCTTGGGAATTTGTGTGTGTGTTTATATATATATATATATATATATATATATATATATATATATATACATTTGTTATTTGTGTGTGTTTGGTTAAAAACGGTTTGTGGCACAGTTCCAGTCAGAGGAAGGTTAATGGTATCTTGTAGTTCTCTGGTTGGAAGGGAAAAAAATAGACTTAATATTTCATGTCGTTTCTCTCATCTAACTTAATTAGTTTCTATTTGGCCTCCATAAATAACCTTACGGTTTATTTATTCATTTATATCTTATATTATTGCTAATTAAAATTCGAATTATTGACTGTTAGTGTTGATTGCTAAAACTTGCCTTTCTTTTTGTCCATTATTATTAAGTATAACATAAATTAATTTTGATTAATTTTCTAAAACTAATATGAAATACAAAACAAAGTACTTTAATATCCAATCGCACACAGTATAATAATTAGCAAAAAAAAAAGGATAAATTTCCGAAAAGAAAAAAGTTCAATCCATTACCAGTTTAAATATCATCCAGCAGGGAGGGGTGTGCAAGGAAATAGAATCGACCCTAGAAACGATTATCTTTCATTTTTATGGGTAAAAATTATATATATATATATATATATATATATATATATATTATTTGCAGTCAACATTATCACATTAATCAGTGCTGACTTTCTTGCCACCGATACAAAAAGAAATTCAATCTCTGCATCCAATTTCAACAAATAAAACTTTCTGTTGAGAAATAATTTTTAATAAAAATTTAAAAAAAATTTAAAATAGATGGTAAAATTGTTGATTCCCAACCCAAATGGTGGACAATAAATCGTCTGCTGTTTTCCGACCACACAAATGAGTAAGTAAACCCAAATAAAATGTTTGGGACAAATTTAAAATTTACCTTAAATTATTTTATAGGTAATGCAGTCGGGAAATTAGTTCAAAACAATTTATTTGGGTTTACTTACTCATTTGTGAGGTCAGAAAAAAAAATCAGAAAACTGCAGACGATTTATTGTCCGCCATTTTGGTTGTGAATCGACAATTTTATTTTTGATAAATAAATAAAAAATACAACTAATATTATTGCATCCTAGTTCGACAGTTAATAGGAATAAATGCACTTGAATGCAATATTGGAAATCAACTATATATATATATATATGTCGTTTTCTTATATAGTCCTTTTCGGACTTTGTTCATTCTGTCAGTGAAAGGTGTTTGTCATTTCACATCTCCCCCTTTTGAAATTTAATTTCCTCCGGAAGTCATGCCTTTTTCTTTTAGGATCAATGTCAAAAGTTGAAAATGGTTGTCTTTTATGCTTGCTAGAGCGTTCCTGTTTTCGTGATACTTGAGGTTTCGGTACTTCAAGTAAATCACAAATTGCCTGCATAGGTTTTTCCCTGCGATGATTTGGTTCAGTTGTATACCTCTTTGGAAGCTGGTTCTAGTGTCGTTGAATAATCCATTTTGGATGTTTGATGATATGCACTCGTCTTCCAATTCGTTTCTCAATAATGCCTTCTTTCCAGCTAACTTTTCCATTTTTATAATCTTTAAAGTAGTTTTTTTGCTGAACTTGAAAGATTTTGTCGTATCAGCATTATATTTTCCAAACCGATCAAATCTTTCTTGCGGACATATGTTCAGCTGGTGACTGTCATAAAAATTGGCTTTGGAATTGTCCAATACATGCTGAGAAATTGTATCACTTCCGTTTGGTTTTATTAATGCTTGCTTAAAAATATCTGAATCGTTCTGTTTGGCCATTAGATCTTGGTTGGTATGGAGTGATTGTCACATGACTAATTGAAAATTCTTTGCAGTAATTTCAAAATTATTTAGCTGTAAATTGAGTTCCATTATCATAAATAATCGTATCAGGAATACCAAATCTTGCAAAGATGTCCTGCGAAAAGTTTACAGGGTTTTTGCATGTGGGTTTCCTACATTTTAACTTGTGGTCACTTCATAAGACTATCTACTAAGTTAATACATCTCATTCATTGGTCCTGCATAGTCAATATGTAATCTTGACCATTGTCTATCCGTTTTTTACTGGTGATGCTTTTACCACCATTGCACAGTGTCTACAGTTTCACAAGATCTTGGATTTCTTTATCCATGCCAGGCTAATGAATGCAACTCCTCATAAGGACTGCCATGCTAGTGATTCTGGGATGTCATGTATGAAAATCCTTCATTATTTTTTCTTTAGTGATGCCAATATCACCACAAATGTTTTTGTGATTTGAATTTTTTATTTTGCCAGCTTATGATTTCTTTTTTTTCTGTAATTAATTTTTCAAATTTGGTTTTAAATCTAATCTCCTCGAGAGTTACTGGTAATTATTTTATCATATTGTATTTTTATCTCCATTTCTGTATTAATGTAGCAATCAGTTTTCTCTAGAGATTCACTTAGTTTCAAAATTGGCCTTGACAATCCGTTTGCGTGTCATATTTTCTTCAATAAAATTCCATTGTAACTTAAAAGGAACTAGCAAATATGTTCTCCTTTTGGTAACATATTTTTGCTAGCCTTTAAATTACTTAAATGGGGTTAAATCAAACGGTTGTCAAATTGTGGCTTGTCTCATGAAAACAACAGATACTACACTATCACCCAAAAGAGTATCGGGCATCAGTTTCTGGAGTCCCAGTTCTAAATTTCGCTAGGTCTTGCCATGCTGATAAGTCATAGACGACGAAACACATGTCCATGGATAATTATTTTATAAATATATACGCTCCCATATGAGGGTATCACATTGGTGAAGGGAACAATTATTCTCACTTAGCATTTAGGTAAAATGCTTTTCTGTATAAATAGTTGAATATGTTCGATTATCATATAAACAAAGTAAAAATATAAATGAATGAAATGACATACACCATATATATATATATATATATATATATATATATATATATTAGCGGTGAGCTGTATGATAATTTTAGTTTTAGTTTATTCCCTTCATATACCTATTTTCAGTTCACAAAAAATAAGAAATATAAAGAAATAACTGAAACCGAATGTTCGGTTTCAGTTTTTTCTTTTTTTTTCTTTCTAAGGAAGCCATTCATTCTCTAGTGTGATTAGTTATTCTTCGTCTCATTAAATTATATGACAGTTACAATAAGGAGTTGGTCAAGTTGTGACTGAATCATTTTTTAATTTTTTTACTGGAAATCGCAAAATTAGACACAAGGTTGGTTTTTAATGTGGGATGCTGGTATTCAGCTCCACAAAATAGACACTGAATGGGACAAAAAAAAAATTCCCTGTAAAGAATCTTTCCTCGTCTGACCTAGGACAGGAGAGATACTATGCTTTGATTCCAACACAAAGACCGGAAAGTCAGCATTCCCCAGTGGGGGTCAGGTGACCGGCAATAAACCAACCCCTCTGTAACAATATGGTAGTATGTTTTTCGATCTCCAGCTGTTGTCTGTAGTCTACTTCATTAACAATATCAGCTGGGTTTTTTCTCTGTAGTCGCAGTGGTGATGTGGCAGTCGAAGGTTCCATCTTCCTCTCTCGCTTGGTAGCTACAATTATGTATAATATAAAAGAAAAAAAAAACTTGATGTTTTATTCTCTCATTCTCACAACACTGTAGGTTACACATAAGCTTCCTATCACCCACCACCCATGGGGGGGGGGGTAAACAAAGACGGCGCGGTATTTCTTCCCATGATGCAATTTCCTGTACACATCTCTAGTTTTGCTCTTAACTTTTAATAGAATTTTCCATTTTCTTAATTTTTAATTAACATATGGAAAATTTCAAGATTCTAATCTCATTTTCACCAATTTGTGTGCAAGAAGTGTAAGACAATGGAGATGGATGAGAACTCGAATGTGGACAAAGTATATCTGGATTGTGAAGCTATTAAGGTTGTCAAAGTTGTGATACCATTGGAGCACAGGGTGGATCAGGTGCTAGTATGATTGCAAGAATTAAGAGTGGATGGAGTAAGTTCAGGGAACTTCTGCTATTACTAACCAACAGAGCAGTACCACTGTCGACCAAGGGTAGAGTCCACCAGGCATGTGTACGCAGTGTGATGATGTATAGATGTGAAACCTGACCAGTGAGGTTTGAGGACATGCATTGCATGGAGAGAAATGATATGAGAATGATACAGTAGATGTGTAATGTGATTCTTAAAGACAGGCTTAGTTTTGATGATCTCAGAAGATTAAATCTGGACAGTAGAGGAAAAAGTGTGCAGAAAAATAGACTTTAGTGGTTGAAAGAATGGATGAGATAACGAGTTCAGTTCACAGGGGAAGCCAAGGAAAACGTGATAAAAATAGACTTAAAGGGAATAAATAAAGACCTGGCCAGAGATAGGTTGGTTTAGAAGTCAATTTCTTAAAGCCATCAAATGCGTGACAGTATGTAAAACGGACATTAAACCGAATATGATGTTGGTGACATTGCTACACTCCCACTAAAAAGGACGTCTTTGGATTAAACATTTGGAAAAGAAAACATGTAATTCTCTAGTTTACAGTTGTCTGAATATATTATTGACGTTAGGCATTACGCCAAAACAATTTATATTTTAATAAAATCATGATTTCTGTAGTTATTATGTTATTGTTTTTACAAATTATTCATTTAATAACATTAACTGATATTTTTCATGCAATATTTACCTCGTTTTTATTGTAAAGGAAGCCAGTCTTCATGATCAATTGTTTTTTATGTCGAGTAGTTTTTTTTTTTTTTTTTTTTTTTTTTGAAGAAACCAGTATATTGTTCCCCCTCCCCCACAGCCAAATTACATATGAGACTGGTTTAACGTGATGGAATCCAATTACCCTAAGAATGGGGAACTTTGGATGGGTGCAGAATTTGCCATGATATGACCTGTCAAGATTCCCCAGTAAGGGTACCTCCGGCGATTGGTAATAAACCAATCCTTCTTCTGAAGGAGGCAGTGCATGGGAGGCCTCTTTGGACCAAACTGGAACCATACTCCACTCTGACATAAGCCCGAAAGGCCCTGTTTAAAAGTAAATGAATGTAATGTATTTTCAATAACCGTAAATGTTGCAAACAAACTCCTTACGGCTACCTCTTTTCTTTAAAAATATATCTGCACGTCGCCTAGATGATTTGCGGTGTCATTTTCTATTTCCTTTTGTTTTTGTTTTTCTTTGTTTATTTTTGTTTTTATTTGAAAATATTTCTTTACTAAAATGCAAACAAATAGATTTTAGAGATTGATTATCTATTCTCACAAAATAATAAACTTTAAATGCTTATATAATATTTAAAAAAAAAAAAAAAAAAAAAAAGTGGTCCATTGGGTAATCCATTGAACTCGTTAAAAATCAATCTCACCACAAAATCTCCTCACCGGTCCTGTCGGCACTTCCTCACGGATGAGTGACTCTGGCGACAGGCAATATACCTATCGATCTTCGAGGGGGGGTGGCAATGCCTGGGAGGATGGCCTTCCATTATCTTAGCAGATGTGATGAATTCTAAATAATACAAAAGCGCTATGTTTATTTATATTCTAACACTAACCCAAGTTCAGATGACAATACAAAGAGAAAACAAAAAAAACTTGTTTCATTGCCTCAAATTGACATTTCTGTCCACCTGCACTAAAGTATGGCAGTTAAAAACCATTTAAAATACAACTTAACACAACATATGTCACTTATCAATGGGAGGATTGAAATTTTCACTGCATGCTTACCTTTGTATAATGTTTCATATTCAAAATATCAGCAAAAATGTGACCTGCAATAAAGTGTGATACAGTTTATATAGACTAACACGCATACCCATTGTCAGTTGAGTGATGAAGAATATTATGAAAGGATTGAAAAAACAAAATTTGACCACACATTTTCTGACGAGTATTTGCTGACTTTGAATTTAAAGTTGACCATGTAGTCTGCAGGGGAGCGCATGGCAACGGTCGATCCTTGAGTTGTGGCTGCTAGATCCGACTTTGGTCTTTATGAGGGCGTCGTGAGATCTCAATACTAACAAAGAGGCGTATCTGTTATTTGGTTGATCTCTCGTTATGGTTGCGAGACATGACCAATGAAGGTGACCGATCAGTGGAAGTTAGGAGTTTTTGATAATGACTGCCTCTACCGCATTTTGCATTGCCGATGGATCGACCGTGTCCCAACTGCTGTTCTCCACCAAAATCTCAATCTAAAGTCTGCTGTGTGTCCTGTTGCAATGACATCTTTGATGGTTTCGGCATGCAGCTTGTCACCCAGAGGGAGAATTAATTCACAATCGTAATCCTCTCTGCCTTGGTGGCACAAAGCGTATCTGTGGATGGCTTAGGACCTGGATTATAACCAGCAAGAAGGATTGGCCGAGTTCACGGGTGATCGGTGTTTGATGGAGGAATTGCAATTGGTTCACCATCTTATGCAACCTTGCTCAGGATCACCATGATTCAGGGTGTAGTGTAAGCCAGAAAAGAAGCCCGCTCAATCCGACCAGGGTGAACACCGTTGCAACAATAACAACTGTAGGGAAACAGTTCTGTGGTAATGTGTTCCACAAATGAAAAGTTCTTGGGAAAAAATTCTGTTCATGGAAATTCTGCTTGATGCTAGGTACATGGAGTAAGAAAGGAATGTTCTTTTCAATTATGGTAGAAAGACGAGTTCTTGCTGTGAATGTCTTACAAACAAGAAAGAATCAGAGATTGGAGTTCAGCGAGCACCTTCAACATAAATAAGAATATAATAATTTTATTGTAATTATGAAGTATATGATTAAAGAATGAAAACAAGATATACAGGGTGGGCAAAAATAAGGGTCCTATTTTTAAAAATTCATAACTTTTTTATTTATTGATTTTTTTTAAATTTTTAAAAAAATTTTTTTTTTAGAATAAGTAAAGGACCCCTTCCGAAGTAAGCATGAGCCGTATTAGCCCTAAAGAAACGTACCCTCATTTAGAAAACATTATTTTTGCTTAAAAAACTCAAAACAGTGTAAAAAACAATACTTTAGTTTTTGTAAGTTTTAAGAAGTGTTTTTCGGCTAAAATTTGTTTTGTTTATTTAAAAAAATCTCGGAAGGGTCAGTCTACACACACATAAAGTTTGGTGAGTTTAACTTTTATTTTGTGGAAGTTATTCAAATTCAAGTTATTCAAATTTAAAGATAGGACCCTTATTTTGGCCCACCCTGTATAAACAGTTTGATTGCTGATGTACTTTATTTGTAAACATAACTTCGATTGTTTTCATCAGTCTTTTGCTGATAAAAGCTGTTAACTAATTTGAGCAGATGTTATGGTACCAGTAAGAGTTTTGATATTTACCAACAAAGCATCATTTGATAGAAACTGCACACTTCCTTCATAAACTTATTTCTTCAATATTGACCAAAGTTGCTCAATACGATTATGGTCAGGAGACAAGAGGAGCAAGTTGCAAGTGCTTGTCCTTCGGATCCCAAAGTGACAATGTACAAACTTACAGCCTAGGCTGAATGTGATGGAGTATTTTCATGCATAAAAGTCAACCGCTATCTATGTGAGAGTGAAAAATAATGCAACCAGGCTGAAAAATTAATCTCCAAAAAGAAGTAAGAATTGCTGGTGAGTTTGACAGCATCTGACACTAAGTAGGTATCATAAACCAACCTCGTTAGTGTGAAAATGAGTAAATATAGTGAAATTCTCTTCAATTTCAACTTGCTATATCACATTTATTTTTTGGATTATTTTGATAAAATTTAGATTTAAGTCAAATGTAATTACTATATTCGGTTACAGGTAATTTATTTTGTAATGTTGGTGTATTTCAAATCTAGTGTGCAATATTGTGTGTGTCTATGCATATAAACATAGTCTCATCTTAAAGAAAACGAGCCACTCATCAATATGGTGTGAATATGTACAGGGTTTTAAGTTGTTTTTCACAAAGTCCAAGTTGAAAACTTTAGTGAAAAAAATATTTCTTCTATTATCAATTTCTTTCCATCTGTTTTTACATGATCCAAATCTGAGGGATTTACTACTAAAAGAAAAATGTAGCTTGGTCTCTACTGCTATAAATCCTTTTACAAAGATTCAGTGTGTTAGCTGTTGAAATGAATTATATGAACAAAGTTGCACTTCTGTATCATTTTTGTACTTTTATTTTTGAGAAGTACTAGAATTTTGCTCAGTGTTCCAGTTGGTTTAATCTCCATCATGATTAATTTTCATTTACCACAAGATAGCATTACATTTGTAAGGATTTTTCACTTGCTCGAAAGCCTATATTTTTAGTTATATACTGTGGAAATTGACTTTTGGACTAACAGCACACAAAACGGCAAGTTTTCTAATTTCCAACAAACTTTGACTGGTCATAATTTGGTGACTAATTTTGCTACCAATTTTTATGTTTTGCAAAGTACTCACATTAAAGATTTTTAGATATAAGAAATTAAAATTTTGGTTTGGGATACCTATTAAAAGATCTGATAAATCAATTTCCTATAATGCCTACCCAAAACATAACACCACCTTGTTGAATGCAATGTTAGTGAGAAACTCCAAGTAGTCCCCAAACTCTCAGATAAGTCTCTTGTCGTCTCTTCAAGAATCCTATACCGGGTGCTTCTAAACAAAAGAGCAACGCCAACACATCCAAATATGACACCACTTGTGATACCAACGTATTTTCTCACTTAAAAATATTACGCTGAAATACATCCTTTCTCATTCCTTTATGACTGGTGCTATCAGATCAGGCTGTATGAAGATACCGGCTTTCTGGCGTAAAATGCATCAAACATTGATGTTATTGTGTTTTTCCTTTACCTTTGCAAAACTCAATCATGTTCTGCAAAGCTAAAAACAAAAACAGTTTTCCTCTACAAAAAAGCCAAACCAAACACCATGAACATTTGAAGATATAAAGAACTTGAATCATAAAAACTTTTACCAAAATGACCTGATTCAGCATTCAATAACCCAGAAAGGGTTGATATGCCGTAAAACAAAACAACCAAATCAAACATCATTCCTTTATCTTGTTTTTGTTTAAGGTTTTCTGTTTATGATATAAATGTTTTTATAGCCCAACCAATTTCTTTGGCTAATCCATCCAGAGATAAGCCTTCTACGAAACCTTAAATAATGTCTTTTTGGTAACTGTCAAGACATCGTTTCTGTGGCATTCTTGTATCCCTTCGTTGAAGTATTACACATTTGAAAACCTTTAAAATACTTAATATTACGTTGTATGTAGATTATTATTATTTAGATTTTCAGTACTTACTTTTTTAGAATCTATCAATTTACAAAGTGCAACTCTTGCACAAAGTTTAATATTCACAATATCAACAAAATGTGAGATTCAACAAAGCATTATACAGGGTATAGATATATATATATAAGTTCAAATATATTGGTAAAATGAACTTATGTATAGCTGTATGTGTGTTTTAGAGTGTGTGTGTGTATATATATATATGTGAGTTTATAGAAGGTTTATGTGAGTTTATAGTATGTATATATATGTATTATGAGTTTATGATGTTTGTATGTTATGTTATATATATATATATATATATATATATATATATATATATATGAGTTTATATGATATATTTGTACGTTTGATATATGAGTCTATGTATATTTGTATGTTTTGTATGTTGAGTTTTATGTGTATATATGTATATATGAGTTTGTTTTGTGTGTGTGTATGTATATATATATATATATATATATACTAGCAAAATACCCGTCCCCAGGGCGGATATAAATATAGCATTAGTTTTAAATTTTAATGTTTTTTTCTTTCTTTTCTGTGTATGGTACGGTTTCGGAGGCAGCCCTATAAATGGTAAAGTTTACAACAACAAAAAATAATGTGCCCACGTTACTCACCATGTTGCCTAGAATACATATTCCATAATTCATAATATGGTCAATAATTTAGAATTTTACCATGCACATATTATTAACACGCACACACCTATCCTTTTAAAAATGTAATGCGTAATGTAACTCAAAATTTGATATAGAGCAATTCTTTTCTTTATTTTTTTTTTGTATTTAACTTATTTTAAGTTTTTTTTGGGGGGGGGATGGGTGCAAGTTCGGATGGCCACTCTCTCTAAATGGTAAAGTTTACAAAAAAAATAATGTGCCCATGTTACTCACTGGGTTACCGAGAATATCTATTCCAAAATTCATAATGATTGGTTCATTAAAAAAAAATTAATTAAAAAGAAAAATCTTATATATATATATATATATATATATATATATATATATTATACAGCAAAGAACATAAAAATAAAGATATAATGTATACCTTTAAATTAGAACCCATCATGAAAGACTTGATGCTCGATATACGAGATAATACATAACTTGCATCCTAAACAACCTCCTCCAACCGAATTATTTGTGCCTTTAATGGTTTGACTTATCTCTTTGTATCTCTCTGATAAGAATCCATTTTTTGAAAAGCCATGGTTTAGGGAAGGAAAAATAAATCTTTTTTATTTAAATATACCTTGTTTTGAACAACTGAGGATGTAATAGCTTTTGTATTTTTACAATCTTTATTCTCATCTTTTATTTGTCTCTCTCTCTCTCTCTATTTATTTCTCTATCTATCTCTCTCTCTATCTATTTCTCTATCTATCTATCTGTCTCTCCATCTATTTCTCTATCTATCTATCTCTCTCTCTATCTATCTCTCTCTCTATCTATCTATCTATCTCTCTCTCTATCTATCTATCTCTCTCTCTATCTATATCTCTATATCTCTCTCTCTATATATCTCTATATCTCTCTCTATATATATCTCTCTCTATCTATATATATATCTCTCTATCTCTCTTTATCTATCTATCTCTCTATCTCTCTATCTCTCTCTCTCTCTATCTCTATCTCTCTCTATCTATCTCTCTCTATCTATCTCTCTATCTATCTCTCTCTATCTATCTATCTATCTCTCTCTATCTATCTA
This sequence comes from Sepiola atlantica, assembly GCA_963556195.1. NCBI lineage: Eukaryota > Metazoa > Mollusca > Cephalopoda > Sepiida > Sepiolidae > Sepiola > Sepiola atlantica. The sequence continues at coordinate 33,765,703 of OY744518.1, forward strand.
TCTCTCTCTATCTATCTATCTCTATCTATCTATCTCTATCTATCTATCTATCTATCTCTCTCTATCTCTCTCTATCTATCTCTCTCTATCTCTATCTATCTATTTCTCTATCTATCTCTCTCTCTCTCTCTCTCTCTCTCTCTCTCTATATATATATATATATATATATATATATATATATATATATATATATATATATATTTATGCATCCCTTAAATGTGTTAACATTTACAAAATAAAAAATGTGCTCATGTTACTAACCATATTTTTTTTAGAATATATATCCCAAAATTCATAATGATCTGTTCATTAGTTTAGATTACCATGTACATATATATATATATATATATATATATATATATATATGTGTGTGTGTGTAATTTTGTTTCCCTTTTATAGAAGGAATGAATATAGCAAAGGTAATGACAAATCTCCCATGGAGAGATTGTGGAGGAAGAGAGAAAATTTTCTTTTCTGACATATGAAATCAATTTTCCTCTTCAACCTCATAATTAGTCTGTATAAATCTGTTCAGACATCTAGTCTTAAAGGGTTCTTATCTTTTATTGAGATAAGCGTGGGAAGGGAGGCTATCAATATTATATTCCTTTGCTGTATAAGTGAAATATCATGGCACCATTTGCTGTTCAGAATTGGTGGGTGGGTGTGTAGCATGACAAATCTGGAAGGAAAAGTAGGAGTCAGGTGCAGGAAGTCATCACTGAGATAAATCATGGCTCACACATAAAACCTCTGACATTTACCATTCATAGTTCTCTCACTTGAGTATCAAGAATTTTATGAATATAAAATTGGAATTGGATGAGGACAGAATAGTGTTTTATTTTTATTTAGTTTTTTTTACCTCTCTCTCTCTCTCTCACTTAGAACATAAATAGAAACTCTTAGTCATTGTTTTTTTTTTATTCTTTTTTGTTTTTTTCTAAGTTCATTATTTGACCTATATATATATATATATATATATATATATATATATATATATATATATATATATATATGTTGATAATACAACTGAAAAGAACTTAACTTTTTTTCCATGTGCCTAACATCAGGTGGAATTTCCATGAGCAATTTTCTTTCCAAGAACTTTCCGTCTGTCGAACACAGTACCATGGAACTGCTTCTCTGCAGACTAAAACATGGACATCTTCAAATCCAATGTAAACAAATACCAGAAACCGTACTCATAAGTAATTAAACTCTTCATTCGATTCATTATTTTCAATCTTCTCATAATATTCTTTATGATTCAACTGACAAAATCCGTCCATTTTATTAACCCTTATCCTCGAGTGGTTTTGGGCCTTGATAAATGGTGACTCATTAGTAAAAAGAAAACAAAAAAACAAAACAATTTAATTTGAGTTAAAATTGTTCTTTTTTCTACTTGATGCTGATAAGTCTTTCATCACCACCATTAGGGTTTTGATCACTCCTGGAGGAGGAACCCCTCCCAGGTTTCCGACCATCTTATTGGTAATTGTCATTCAGGGGGTTTTGCCATAGTCGTCACGCCAGGCACTGCGGGTTGGCGACACTATTTGCCCATAGCTAGATGTCCACATACAGCGCCTGCTGTTCCCAAATGGTCACCCATCTGGTACTGGCCAGGCTTAACATCGCTTAACTCCGGTGATCTAACGGGAACCGGTGTGTCAACGTGATTATGCCATATATTAAGTCTTTATTTACCGACTAAAGACACAAAAGCAGGAACAGATCAACACTTTTCTAAATCTGAAATTATAAACATTAGTATTTAATCTCACATCAATTAATCAATTTTTCTATAAACGTTTTTTCCATTTATTTTTAAATTACAAATTATATCTTTAAAACTTCTATAAATATTATTTCTTGATAATTTTCTTTTTTTTTGTGTGTGTGTGTTTATATAATAATAGGCCCCGTAATTCTGAAGTTAAGTCCGGTCATCAAAACAGAGCATTTGTACGTTTAGCTTTTGTAAGTATGGATGTTCGAAAAGGCAATAATCTCAGTAAATCCAAATTACGATAGGCCCATATTTAAAATAGAAAATTCCAATTAGTTTACTGTTTTGTAAACGCCTGGCATAATTTCAATAATTTTGCATAATGTAATAAGTCTGAAAAGTCTAGTATGTCGGTTGAAATGAATTTATTGCTATCTTAAATATGGATTGAGTTGTTTCCTACCTTCCTATTATTATATTGCTATGTACTTTAACATTCAACTCTATTTGTATTCATTATTTTAAAAGACTCTGCAGTCCAAATTTCAAAACATTTGCATCTACTAATTGTTTTATTTATTTATTTATATATATATATATATATATATATATATATATATATATATATATGAAGCAATCCAACAAAAGATATAAGCGTCAACTAATATCTTATAATTAGTGAAACATCCGGATAAAAAACTGAAGCTCAATATACTGGATAGACCGAAATAAGACCGAATCCCATCACATCTTGCCAGAAGAGCGAAAAAAAAAATATATCAGTCTTATTAAAATATATCGGTCTTATTTTGCTCAATTCGGATTTAACGGGTTTTCTAATTAAACAACGAACTTTGATTTGACTTGGGTTGCACATGTCGGGATTTCGGAACTTTGATTGGACTTTTTGTATTATTTTGATTGATTTATTTATCATTAACATTGAATATGGACACATTTCGCGACTGGATAACTTTGCCGGCCCCTTCAATTTCACGTATATGGACTGCTGTTTGTAACCTGGAGTAATGTCTTTCCTGATTATGCTTCTTAACTTGTATGACCTGGATGGACTGTATGGATTCAACAAAAAGTATGTTTTTGGATTGATATGTTTGATGTTATGTATTTTTATGTATTTGTGTATATAATTTTATATATTTTCAAAGTGTAATTTTATTACCTGTAGTAGTATAACTGCGGTAATGGTCCTCTGAAGAGAAGAATTATCTTTGAAAACTCATGAGCTAAGGACTTAAGGATACTTTGCTTGAACTTTGAATTCTAATAAAATTTGATTGACACCTTATTTTATTACTTCATTTTATATTATAATATATATATATATATATATATGACCAAAAAACTACCCGCACTCCGGGCCGTGATTAATCAGGTTATAGTTAAAAAAGAATTCTATGCCAGGAATAATGGCGAATAGGGATTTCGCTTCAAATATTGTAAACAATATTTTTACCAAACTTTTAATATTTTTATTTACGTCTTAAAAATAAGGTATTTAATTAGCTAATTTTAAAGATGTTACTTAATGAATGTTCACGTAAAAAGGTAAACGCAACTAAACAAATTAAATGCTTAAAATTAAAAGAAAAAATCCATTTTTTAAAGAAGCAGTGAGATGGTGTATAGTTAACTAATAATATACGATAGATGAGTGCTTGGGTCAGTAGATGTAGAACAGTTAAGGTAGCAGGTCTGATTGTTGGTGAGCGTATGATCGCCTAGGTGCCGAAGGATTCCATCATTTGCGTGTGAATCACAAATACAGTTTTGTTGATTCACTAACAGGTTCCACAACTAACCACGTAGAACGAATGTGGAATGAGGTGAAGAAAAGAAACACGGTTGAATGTGGCACCTACACGCAAATGGTGGAATCGTACCTAGCCAAATTTATGTGGAAACAAAACTTCCGAAACTGTTTTCCAACAAATTGCCGAATATTACTCAGTGTAAAACTGTCATTTATTTCAAAAAATTTATTTCCCGTGTTTGATGTTTTATTTTTCAAAATCATTTTATTTTCATTTTTTAATAATTACAATAGTAAAATCCATTTTCAGATAAATCGTTGTTTAAACTATAAACTAGAGTTCTCTCCCCCTTATTTGACTCTCATCAACTTAAAGATAAAAAATGTTTTTTTTTCTTTTTGGGACTTACAGTTCACAAGCACTGCAAAATCTAAGCCAAACTGAGGAATGTCTTTTTTATTCTATGCCTTTTTGAATTAATGTAAAGTATTTTGAAAGAAAGAGGAGGGGGGGTGCTAATAGAGAATCTGTTTTTTCTTGGTTATTTAATATTCAAAATACTGCAGTAAATTGTTGCGGAAATTCCTTTTTGCTAAATTCTCATATTTCGTGGTTGTGACTGAACATTTTTAAACAAGTCTGAAGAAAATAAAATGAAAATAAAATGAAAATGAAGTCATAATCTTCATTCTCTTTTAAAATGTACATTTCATTAAGTTTTAATGTTTATTTAATTGGTTTGAGGTTTATCAGGAAGGCAATAAACTTCCTATTTATAAGGAAGCATTTTCTTTCTCTGATTCTTATTATTGGTAAGTTTAGAGGAGACGTTTTCTTTCTGTTGATAAAAATCTTGCTGCTTACTTGAAAAAGAATCGGCTTATTATTAAGACCAGATTTAATTCTTCTCCACAAAAGTAATTCATAAGCCATCCTTCTTTAATTTCTATTATTGGTTAAACCTACCAATAATAGAAATTAATGAAAGAAAGGTGGAGAGGAGACGGGGTTATGAGTTATTTTTGTGGAGAACATAATCTGGTATTAATAAGCAGATTTTCTTTTTTTTTTTTTTGTCAGAAAAAAAAAATTCTACTTATGAGTAAAAGAGTTTTGTATTTGTTTGTTCTGTGTTGGTTGCTTAGGCTCCAAAACTACTGATTAGAATTGCACCAAATTTGGCATTAAGTATCGTCATGTCATATGTAAGAGGGGGCACCATGTCATGACAGTTACTACTACTACTACTACTATTACTAAAAACAGTACATTTATCGTCCTTTAAACTATTTGACAGAATGGCATCAAGGTTGGCATGAAGCACAGCTAAGCAAGCCAGTTGTTATAAGCGGTCAAAATTAAATTACTATTAATAATAATTATAAACACTTATAGGTTCAAAATATTAAACAGAATTTACATCAAATTTAGCATAAAGACACCTTGGGGTGTTACATGTAATAAAGTAAAAATACTAATTATGATGCTTAAAGACCCAATGAACCCTGCTTGGCTAAGAGCTGACTTTTGGACCCTATTTTTGGTTGGGTATTTATAATTAAAAAAATGTTAAGTTTGCATAGTTTACTATAGTCTCTATTTACTTGTCTCCCCACGAGGGCAGTTAGACACAAGGTCGGTTTTTAATACATTTCTCCAAAAAAAAGGGACTCTGGATTGAGACAAAAATAAAATTTTCTCAGTCTCTAAAGATCTCTCCTTCACTGACAGAGGACAGAAAAGATGAAGCAGAGTTAGTATCAGAACAGATACTACACTTTGCTCCTAGCTAAAAGGCCAAGGATGTTTAAGTTATTGTTGATTACTGAATTTTGAAGATATTTTCATTTTTATTTATTTTGTATTTTTATTTTCATCTTTGTTTTTTAAAACATTTTTAAAATACTGCCAGAAATTTGGAAATTGGGATTGCACTGCAGGCACGTGATTTTGTAGTTCCCAGTTTATTTTCATTTGACTGAGTTACTGATAAGAGTATACCATCATACCAAATGCATTCAAGTTCTAGATGTGAAAATAATTGGTGTTTGAACTGAATGTTGGATTTTGGGAAGTAAGATGGGGGGGGGGGGCTTTTTTCTTTCTTTTCTTTTTTTTTTTGTCAGTCAGCCTTGTAACCCCTTCCTTCCCTATCAGACTCTTGAAGGGCTGACTTTTTGGCTAGCCTGTTTGGAGTCCCGGGGATTGAATGCTTGTAGTTGGGTTTATTTCAGGCTATGTTTGTCTTGAATTAATTCTATCTTCTTCCTTTTTATTATTAGGATTAACTCCTTTCATCAAGTGGCTTCATGTCTTGTCTGGAGTAACTTCCATAAACAAAATGAACAACCTTTATCATATAAAACCTTTCCTATACTTAGTATACTTTCACTTACTAATCCATTTCTATCATTCAGTACAAACATTTATTTTATTTTTCTTTGAAAAGCTAATGAATTTGGTTTGCTAGTGTTCCAAAACAGATTCTAAAAATGTACAATATAAATTTATTGACATTTTGCATTAAAACACTCTAAAAAAAAATTTTTTTTTATAAATTCCAGTCTCTAAAATGGAAATAATGCTAAGCGCATATAAGCATTCAATTTTTCTAAGCAAAAATGGCACCATCCATTTGATTGTCTTTAATAGCAAAATTGAATACATCACAATTTTCTTTTCTTTTTTTTTAATATAGATTCATCCTTCTGTCTCTAAGAGGATTTGTTCCTCGTCTGGTTTAAGTTTGAAATAGCGTTTTCAGTGCTTATTTTAGATGCATCTCGATAAGAGTTTCTCTTCGTCGGTTGGTTTGTCACTCATATGTTTAAAATAGCACTAGACGACCCGTGACATGTTGGGTCAATGTTGGTACATCATACATTAAGCTATACTAACACACATTTCGAATGCATATTTAATATAAACTGCATAAACAAACTTTTGTAAATTTGTGCTGGTGGATCTGTCGCATTTGAGGGTTCTTGATCAGGTTCAGCAGCGTATCTGTAATTTGGTTGCCTCCCCACCCTTTCTTCTTCTCTGCACCTCTCTCTCTCACAGACGTGGTGTTGCTAGCCAGTTTCTTCTATAAATACTATTATAGCATGTATCCTTCAGAATGGTCTGATTTATTCCCTGCTTCCTTTGTTCCAGCTTGTTTGACTTATTTGTCTAGTGGTCTTCATCAATTTGCTGTTCTGATACCTTGTTATAATACAGCTTCCTATTCCAGTAGTTTCTTTCCAAGAACTGCTGACTGTTTTCCTCCTACTTATAGCCTTGGTCTTTTCAAGACTACGGTCAATAGGCATCTTCAGTCTTTGCGATAATCATCTTTCGTTCTTTTTAGCTCCTTTCATCAAGTTGCGTTATGCCTTATCTAGAGTGACTTCCATTAAAAAAATAGCTTCATTGGTTGGTTTGTCACTCATCTGTTTAAAATATCACTTGATTGGTCATCACTTTTGAATTGTTATATATAGATGCATATTTAGTATAAACTGCACAAACTTTTGTAAATAGCTTCACAATATTAAAAAAATATTTTTAAAACATGAATTAAAGTATTCTAGGAATGTTTTTCTGTAAAAAAAAAAAAAAAATTGCAAAAATTGCTGACTCCGACTCTTCCCAACTCTGGAAAATAGGTTAATTTTTGCACTTTTCAGAGTTGGGTAGGAGTTAGTCAGCAATTTTTTGGCAAAAGATTTTTAAAGGAGAAAAACACTCCTCTCGAATCACATAATGTTTTTTTTTTAATTTTAACATTTATGAAATATTTTGTTTTTAATAGGGGTGGGACGTAATGGGTGAAAATTTCAGATTCATGTGTGTAGTATTTTTTGTGTGTTCATTTATACATAAATAACACTAAACAATCAAACATTTTGAGAATTTTGCAAAATTCAGAAGGTGCAGGCCAAAAATAGCCGTTAGGGCTCCACGGGACTCAAAATCCATTATTTTTTTGGTGAAAAAGTGGTTTCATGCGACATTGCAGGTCCTAAAACATCCTCAAAAGCTATGAATGAATATAGATGGTTAAATCTGATATAGTACTTTAATTTAGGACCATTTTCAGGCTGTGAAAGGGTTTTCATGAATGTAAAATAGCCAAAAACTAGTGGCCTGCACCTTCTGAATCTTGCAAAATTTTCAAAATGTTTGATTGTTTAGTGTTATTTATGTATAAATTTACACAAAAAAATACTACTCGCATGAATCTGAAATTTTCACCCATTACGTCCCACCCCTATTTTTAAGCAGTTTATACCAAATATGTATCTACATAACAGTTCACAATGGGGATATACAAATTGTTTTAAAAACCTATGTAATACTATTATTTATTTATTTATTTGTATATTTTTAAAATATTTATTTTATTCACCCCAAACAAGGCATATTGCCACTAAAGTGTAAGGGCTTCTGTGATAGGAGTCAGATTTTTTTTTTGGAGGGGGGGGGGGCAGCTTTGGTGGGAAGCTGGGCAGCATGATGTTTGTTCACATTGCATTTAAATGTATGCATATTTATATGGTCGGAAACAGGGAGGGGATTCCAAAGGCAAGCGGTCCGAGGAAATAAGCTATCAGAGTAGAATATCTTCCAGCATCCAGGGACTTCTACAATAGAGGGGTGGGATTTTGCTGCTACGGTTGGGAGTATTTACATTGAGGATGGTGGTACAAGTGCAGTGAGTTCATCGAAGCACATTCCATGGAAGTACTTATAAAACAAGTACAGGGATGCAACTCTGGCGATGTGACAGGGGTAAGAGCTTTGCAGACAGTGCGGAACTATTAGGTTAGAAATTTATTGAAATGGTATTTTGTAAAGTGCTCCGTGTTATGAACGGTAAAAAAATCTTCTATTCATTTAACGTCAGTTTCTCCTGTCCGGGAGTCAAAAAAAATATAAGAGCTTATACAATTCTGAGTTACAACTCACCGGTCGGGTCCTAACATTACACTGAGTTTCATAATTCTATGAATTGTCCGATGTTACTTCTGCTGAGATTTAGTTTTTATTGGAATTTTAAAAGAAGCAACGTTGAAACTAATATTTGAACATGTGAGAGTGTTGTAACTTTAAGAAATATATATTAGCAGTATCACCTTGCATTGCTTGGGTAATCCGTGTTAATCAAATATGTTGAACATAGATGATTTTTTTAAAAAAATATTTTATGGCCTGTATCACAAAAGCAGGCAATATGATTGTTTTTGTAGCATGAAGTAAATAAATAATATAGGTGACGTCAACTAAGTATAGAGCACAACGCTTGGTAACAGCAGAATATGGGAAAGTTTTATTTTTTATTTTTTTATAAACGTATCCACTCTATAACCGAATATGTCAGTCGGTCCGATTAAAACTCATTTTATAAATATTTATATAAATACAACAGTAACACCACATTATATAATAGAGAAACAAGAAAAATATTTCATAAACCTGCTGGAAATTGAAACCTGATCGCTATGCTACATGACTGAAAATCAATCAATGCCAAGAATTTCTTTTTGATTGACCCATAAACACAGAGATATGAAGTTTGACTGCTTGTCGATTCTCCTCTCTTTCTCTGTAGCATTACCATGTTGTGATTACTTTTTTACCGCAGAATATCTCTAGACGGCATGTGTCGTAGACAGCTGTGTTTTGTTGACACTCAGTAGCTAGCTCAATTAGTTGTGACATCTTGGTGTTGGAGTAGTAATTTTTGATGATGATAGTAGTAGTAGTAGTAGTAGTCGTGGCCATCGCATATCAAAGTGGAGTTGATCTCTCTCTCATTTTCTTGTGTTGTTAATAGCAATTGTCTGTCTCTCTTGCTGTAATATTAACAGTATAATTCCTGTGCTCTTGTTCATACTTGGAGTTGTAGGATAACAAAAAATTCGATTTGGACGTTCATATTAGTTTTATTTTCTCTTTAACTTCTTTTTTTTTTTTTTTAAATATTTACTAACATGTATAAAGGCCCAAAGATCACTCAACTTCCTCTGCAGAAGATTATAAATTATTAATAACACATCTCTGTAGGGGGGGGGGTATAAGTGCTCTGAAAACATGTCTGCTTGCGTTTCAGACTAAAAGCCAAAGAGAAAAATCTTACTAGCTTATTTGCCACGTATCATTCAAGTCTTCCTCTGAGGTCAGTTTTTAAACACGTTAGCTAAATTTCTAGTGGAAATTACCTTTTTTTTTTTTATCTAACACATCCTGTTACTCTTTCTTTCTTTAACACTTTCAATTACATTATATTTTAACTTTTTCCAATTAACTTTCTAATGGAACACATTTTTATTAGTGTTAATAGCCTTGTCTATGTAATTACTAATTTATACCACCAGTTTTTGAATTCTGGAATTTATAAAATAATATTCTTTAATAATAAAAAAAATTGTTTCAAAATAATAGAATTGTAAATATGTAAGTAACGTGTGTTGTTCCTATTTACTTGCCTCCCCACAAAGACAGAGCTAGGCACAAGGTCAGTTTTTAATGTGGAGAAAATCCAACTCTCCAAAATGGGGCACTCTGGATTGGGACAAAAGTAAAAAAAAAAAAATTGGTTTAATCTAGAAGAATTTCTCCATAACTGACTCGGGGCATAACAGATGAAGTACTGTATCAGAACAGATACTACACTTTGTTCCTAGCCAAAAGGCCAGAGTAATTTTTAAGTGTGTTAACTGTTTCATTATTTAATCCTAATTCATTTTTATTTTAATAAAAATATGATAACCAGCTGCGTTATTTAAATTCTTCAATGTATTTATTTTTAAATTTGGCAGCTTAGAAAGATTATTTAGAATAGGAGGGCAAGAAAGTAAATGTTTGCATGAATTTTTAAATCTAGATCGAATCATATTTTGTCGAATGTTGAATTATGTCTTTATTGAATAAATAGTTCTTTTATTCCTCTTTTATTATGTACAATTGTCAAGCCTTAAAATACTTTTGCTCTGATAAAAAATTGAAAAACAGGGCAAAAGATAAGTGTTCACAATGTAATCATACTATTACTTTTCATAAACTTTTCATGTACTAACAAGTCACTGCTTATCAAGGCCCAAAGGCCACTCGAGGATAAGGATTAACGAGATCGTCAGGTGGATGGTGAAACAACACCATGAGGATTGGTAACGATGGTTAAAACTGGGCAGAATTTGATTATTTAAGAGGACAGCTCAACAAGAATTTATTAACATCGGACTTGAAAACTACCATGTTGTAGTTAGCTGGGAAGCAGTCCTGTAGTATTGTTCCACAGGCGGATAGTTTTATAGAAATAAATATAGAGATGCTTATATTAATTTGTATATTATATTATGGTGAAAAACGAAAACGTTTCACGAAAGAAAAGCAACATTTCTCATATAACAACATCGACAAAATGTTTATTGAAATAGAGAGAAGTAAAAAGTCTGCTGCGGCTTAGTTGATGAATATATCTTCGGTGAAGATAACATCATGGGATGTCAGTGACGAAAACAGAGGAGAAGATGAGCCGATCCGTTCTGGCTGGTGCCAGGGAACCGTCTGCGGATCGTCTGCAATTTCTAAAGGGGCTGAAGTAGTCCTTTAGGGAACTAATGATATCAATGCGCTCTGCAAGTTGATTGGCCAACATTTGGCCAAACTACTTCACAGGGACACAGTTACACATTAAGAAGTAAACCTCATTTATGACTGCTACAGTTCTTGGAAGAAACTTCATGGAAGTTCCGTTTAGTTTTATGTACACAGAGGAAGAAAGGGAAATTATGTACAATGGTTGTAGCTAGACGAGTTTTTGTTGTGAATATTTCAAATTTAACCAAGAAAGTAGAATGTTACTTTCTGTATTAATTTTTTTTAAATTATCATCTATACTTAGAAATTCTAAATAAGAATTTTTTTTTAACTGAAAGAAAATTCGTTTTACAATCAATGGTCCGACTGTACTTGTATTACTACTAATGAATCTTAAAATCAGTCGACAAACGCATGCTTACATTTTAATTGTCTGCAATAAGCATTTTCTTTTCCATTTTTTTTTTTTTGTTAAGCAATTTTTCTTGAAAATCCCTTAATTTAATATTTATGCAACATGATAAAACATTAAGGTTTTTATTAAACTAAAAGTCTTGATTTGAAAATTTATTCCTTTTTATTTATTTATTTATTTATTTTTTTTTTAGTGAAGAAAACTGAAAACTATGCAAAACCTGTTTATTTATCATGAAGTAATTCAAATCAAAACAAAAAGGAATGTTTTGAGATGAGGATTGATAATTTGTATTTCTCATCTGGGATGCTATTCTCACGTTTCAGCCATGTAATCTCTGGTCTTCTTCAGGTGCGTCTTGTCGAGCGCTAGAATTTCGAACGGAACCGTTTATTTAATCCACAGGGGCAGATTGTTCTCATTTCGTCAGCCATGATCGGGTAGAGGTCTTGTAATTGTGAATCATATTCTTAATATTGATTCCTCATCACTGCTTTATTTTTTCAAATCTACAAAGGAATCAGCATATAAAGTTAAAGGTCATTAAACAACAAACTAGTAAATTAAAAATGCTACTAGTTCCTTTATGTGCACAGATAACATGGCAGGAGAACTGAAGATAAGTTTCAGAAAGTTGTGCCCAATTTTATGCCTACAAATTTTCTACTGAAAAAAGAAAAAAAAAAGAATCCGTTAAATATTGCTGCAGGACAGTTTTCTTACCGAGGAGTAGTAATGATGTGTTTATGGTCACAGTAGAAACCTGCTATTACAAGTTTTTTCTATCGACTAATTTCAGATACGTTTTCTTGATTGTCACCTTCAATTGGTTTTATTAGGGACATTAGTTTTTCAAATCGGTCGTTTGTTTCATAGTAGAACTTCTTTCCAACCCTTATTATATACACAGCATATATTTTTTTTTTAATGACTATTAGATTTTAGTTCATTCAATTTCCTCTGACCATTTGCATTCCACATTATTGTAGATTGAATTTCATTGGTTGTCGTTTAAAAAAAAAAAACATTTTCTTACATATCAGGTACGAATTGCCAACTGGAATAAGATCTGATGCATATTTTTGCTATGCATGCATCAATTAAAACTTGACCGAGAAGCTTAATTCGTTCCTAAATATGTAGAGGCACCAATGTAAATTAATGACACTATTCGTACAAATTGAATTAGGTAAATTTGTAGATTAACAGTAACACCCTAACACCCTCTACTGAATAAAAAAAAAAAAAGATTCTACTTTTTTTTTATATAGGCGATTACATGTGAACATCCTGAAAAACTTGGTGTAAAGAAGAAAACAAACAAGAAAAGAATTATTTTAGAATTTAAAGTGGGGATCAGTTCCATATATAAATTTAATGTAAAATGATCCCACATTTCTGGGCCATTATTCTAGCTTTTTAGAGCAGTTTACCAAATATTTTTACCACTAACCCTAAGTCAGTGGCAAGGTTGTAAAGCCACATGTAATCGTCTTAAAAAAAGTAGACCCCCCCCCCCCCAAGAAAATGGTGAACTGCCCTAAAAAAAAAATGCTAGAATGGCCCGAAACTAATTTTCAACTCTAAATTCTAAAATAAATTTTTTTTTTCCACCATGTTTTACAGGGTGTCCACATGTAATCGTCTAAAAAAACAAACTAGAATCTCATTTTTTAGAGGGGTTGATTTTAGTGGAGGGTGTTAATTTACAATAATACCTTAAATTATATACATTTATTTACAAATATCAGATGGTATAGAAGATTTCAAAATTCATACAATAATAGTTGCGTTTAGAATATTTTCGTTGAAATAAACTCAGCAAGTGTCAGGCTCCTGCTGATTGTGTGAGTATGAACAGTTCAACTTGTGTGTATTCTTTTCCCATGCGTTGTCACAAGTAGTGGTTATTTGATGCGGGTGCGCAAGACGTGGGGGTCAAACTGCTAAATGTTATCGTATGTTTCAGTGGTGACAACTTTTTGAATACTGAACTGCAGAGAAGCTGTGCTTCTTTCTTTTATAGTGTGAGAAAAGGCTCCCAGCGGTTTGATGGCCCATATTTAACAAATTCTTTTATTGCGTTTGTGGAAATGTTTTTAGCTTTTCTCAGTGGCTGAAAATATATTCTCATCTATTTTATTTGAATTTGCGGCAGATTTTTGTACAAAATATGCAAATTCTTTTTCTTTTTTTTTAATTAATTTTCCTTAATGTTTGCACAGATGTTCCTCATTGATTTGTTGGTAAACTGAAACCAATTTTTTCATAAGAAACAAATTAAAAGTAATTAATTGATCACTAAATTAAATGTTTATTTCATTTTTTTTTTAACAGCAATGACTTGCTTGAAACATGTTAAATTATAAGTCTGCTACGGTGTAATTTCCATCTAATGTAAACTTTTATCGTTTTCTTATTTTCAAGTATTTTTATGTTTTTGTTTTTTTTAATGGAGCGTCCAAACACATGGTAGTTTTTCAGAAAATACTGCATTGCTTCGTAAACAAAATGTGTGAAAAAAAATACCCTAATTTCAAAGTTGTTAACTAATATTCAAAATCTTGGTTTTTACATTTTTTAATGATCATGTATTCGGGTATATTTTCCCCCTGCTGCAAGGAAGGTAGTCCACTTTCCTTGCAGCAAGGGGGAAAATACTGTGCTAGAAAACTTCTCACACCTGCCAGTATCCTATATCTCTACAAAGCCACCATTAGCCAATGCATGGAGTATTGTTGTCACATCTGGGCTGATGCATCAACCACTAGTCTCTCTTTCTCTTAGACAGGGTTTAAAAAAAGAGCCTTTAATCTAATAGGTCCCAAACTATCTACCAAGCACCAACCTGTCCTATCACCACTATGTTGCCTCCCTGTGATTGTTTTATAAGTACTTCCACAGAATGTGCTCTGACGAACTTGCTGCTATGGTGCCCCCTCGACGTAAATACATCCGACCACCGCGTCAATCAGCGAAATCCTATCTCTTCACTGTAGAGGTCCCCAGATGCCAAAACGTTTTCTACTCTCATAGCTTCTTTCCTCAAATTTCTAGCCTTTGAAATTTCTTCCCTGTTTCCCTGACTACCAACATTCAGAAATTTAAATGTAATGTGAATGAGCATCTCTCTGCACAATTCACAGTGGCCCCTTATGTCTCAGTGGCAATGTGCTTTGTTTGGGATGAATATAAGTAAAAAAATAAATAAAAAGTACATGAATGCGCTTTTGTATATGTTATCGTGGGTAACACACAGGAGGGTCAGAAGAAAGAGGAAAGGGCGATAATGAAGAAACAATTGGATCTACATACATACACATTTATTTTTACATAAACAGTTTGTCGTAAGTCAAACGTTAAAGGAGGATACGAAAAATGTAATGATACACAAAGGGGTCAAACTTCAGACATAATTGCTAAAATAAGAATACATTAATGTCACAATACAATCTATAAAGACATGCGTTGCCAGGATCGTAGATAAAGAATATACCTGGACAATGTATGAATAAATATTACTCACATTTGTGTTGGGTGTTCTGGAAGTCTAGGCGACTGTCACTGGCAGAATCTGTGTTAGGGTTTGAATAGCCCATGCAAATATGGTAACTGGTCAGACAGAATCCGACGGCCTTGAAGGACCGTTCAGAGAAAAGATACGATCTCATTCAAACTTCCGTAGCTGCTACGGTTGTTACTATGGTATTCTACTTAGACATTGGATTTAGACTATAACAGATTAATAAGCATATTTTGATTAGAAGTTCCATGTGCCTAGGCACTGCCAATTATTTCTGATTTGTTATTGTGTTAAAATTAAAATAGAAGTTGTAAAACTGATATTGGGCAATCAGAACTCAGACGGTAGAAGGGCCTAACTTAGCTAATCTTGCAACATGACTGAAACTTGCTGTTTCATTGTTCGGTAACTGGTATTTTGCTAGTAAACTGAAAATTTTGTTCGTAAACCGAGTCATTAGTTAACCAATGTTTAGCTGTAATTATATATACACTAGCTGTACTTAGCCGGCATTGCCCGGGAGTTTGTATTTGTAGCAAATAATTGCTAAAAAAGGATACTGATCTGATGGTCATTAAATTAATAAATGAACCAAATTGTTAAAATAAACTATAATAAATTTAAAAGATTAATGTGTAAGTCATCTAGAAGTGGAAAACCAATGTTAATAACGACATTAGCACACACACATACACATGCACGCACATGTCGAATTTACCACGTAAAAAATGCTTGTTCGAATGTTTTGGTCATCTTTGCTTTTAGACTTAATTTTAAAATATGATTGGGAAACTAAATGAAAAAAATATATAAATAAGTACACAAACCAGTACAAGTTTTGTAAAAGTAATTGTTTAAAAAATTATTTTTTTGCAATTAAAGTATTAAGTGAACGAAATTGTTAAAATGAAACTAAATCGATGTAAAATGTTTTGGTCGCCATCACTTCTAGATTAATCTTAACAGAGAAAGGGGTAACTAAACGAAAAACAAAACTAGCATTGAGTGATGTAATGGATACCAACATCTTATCAGACATATTGCAGTCACTTACACTGCCGTCCCATTGGGAAAGGCATGAACATCCATTCCCCAGTGATGTCATATATATATATATATATCCTGGTAAGTTTTGTTTTTTTTGTTCATAGGAGTTAATCCTGTGAAACCTTAGTGTGTTTATATAATAGTGCTCAATGACAAATAAACCTATATATTTAGTATACATTTTTATTTATACAAACATTTTTGCTACATATTTAAAGTCATTTTTTTTTGTTTTGGCTACGTCTATCAGCACATAAAACATCACTCAATACGTCCCGGGCCTAACTAATAAAATAACTCATCGACAAAATTCAGCTTTATTCATCAACATAGTCTCTTTCTAGGGTGATACATTGATTCCAACACTTATTTAACAATTTGATGCTTTTTTGGGGCTTCTAAATATGCCTGAGTTTCTGATATCGCTTCTTCATTGGAACCAAATCTCTTTCCCTGGGGCATTCTTTTGAGGTCTGAAAACACCCAGTAGTCACTGGGAGGAAGATCTGGAGAATAGGGTGGATGCAGAAGAAATTCGAAGTGTAATTCAAGTAGTTTTGCCATCGTTGTGATCGACTTGTGACACAGTGCATTGTTGTGGTGTTTTTTTCCTGCATTTGCGGCCGTTTTTTGGCGATTTCATCTGACAAATGCACCGATAATGCTCAATAATAGTTGCTATTGATGGGTCTTCTTTTCTCAAGGTATTCGATGAACAAAATATCTTGTGCATTCCAAAACCTTGCCTGCTGATGTTTGTGTCTTTGGTTGCTTTGGACGGCGTTCACCTGCTACTGTCCACTCAGCTGACTGCCGATTTGACTCCAGAGTAAAGTACTCGATCCATGTTTCATCCATTGCTACATATTGATGCAAAAAATTATTTTCGTTGCGTTGAAACAGTTGCAAACGTTGCTCTGAATCGTCAATGCGTTGTTGCTTTTGATCAACTGTGAGCAAACGCAGCGACCATTTTAAACACACTTTTCTCATTGACAAATGTTCATGCGAGATGGTGAATACACTGCCTTCTGATATCTTCAACTCTTTTGCTATCTCATGCAACTTCAATTTACAATTGGCCAAAACAAGTTTCGACTTTTTTATGTTTTTCCTGGACAACCGGTGAATTTTGGTGATCTGGCAGTTCAGCATCATTTTTGTCTGTACGACCGCGTTTAAAGTCAGCATACCACCTCTTAGCCATTATTTCCAACGGAGTAGTTTGAATAATACTTATCAAGCCATTGCTTTTCTTGAACAGTATTGTTTCCTTCAGAAAACAATACTTTATCAACACACAAAATTCAGATTTTTCCATTGTTTTGAAAATTTGCAACAGTAGCTTCACTTAAATAACTGTAATTTGTAAACTAATAATCTGATTGGGCTCAAATTTTGACACGTGTCATTTGAAGGTGAGTACTTTATAAAAAATTATATGGATATTAAAAAAATTTTTATTAGTGGCACCATCTATATGTTAGCCCCAGAACTTATTGAGTGATGTATTATGTAGTAAAAAGCTATGCCTGTCTGCACATGTAGCAAAAATGTTTGTATAAATATGTATATATATATATATATATATATATATATATATATATATAATCTTTACACTTTCATGTCAGATTTGTCAAGTATACAAATGTAATAATAGAGAAAAGATTATTTTGTTAATATCTTCCTAGTGGCAATGAACAGAATGAAAGAAAGAAAACTCCCGGGCAACACCAGTTAGGTACAGCTAGTTCACAATAAATTATGGGGAAAAAATGCAGTAGATTTTGTGAATGGTTCTTTTACTGACTTTATTATATATATATATATATACTTTTTTTCTCATTTCAGTCTGTGCAAGCAAACGTCTTGAAATTGCCTTCCCGCCTCTCCAGTCTTTTCTCTTTTAACTGCGCACTTTACCAATGGCCATGACCTCGCAACACCGGCCTGTCCCCAGGACAAATGCTCATGTGAACCGGTCCAATGCTAGTCAGAGATCTGGTATTAAGATGGGGGGTGGTGCCAGTGCGACGTATGCACCAATGCCACACCTCATCTATAGACAAGCTGCTCAGGCTAGCTACCAGCACATGACTGATCCGAAAGGAAAACACGTCCTTAAAGAAGCTGTTGATGCTGTTGTCAATAGTTTCGCAAAACATACCCATGGTTATGGCAGAGGTAAGTCTCATTGTTATTTTTGAATAATACACTCCCTGTCTTTTCTTTTGACCTATTGATGACTTTAGATGTTTATTTTGTTAACTCTTTGATACGACAGAGGTGCATGAGAAAATTAATGGTTGCCTTCGGTTTTGGAACTTGAAACTTGAAGTCAAGCTAGAAATGACCTTAAAATTTCTATGACAGTTTAAGAGCTTCAAAATTAATTTATAATTTCAAAGAATCACAAAGTAAACAGGCAGCTATTTATTTTTAGCGATTAATAATGGATGAAGATGGTTGTACTTTGCGGTCATGCTAAATTGCTTATGAAGCCTTTAAACTGTAGATTATTAAAAAGTAATTTATTTGACTAGAATTAAAGTTTAAGGGCAAAAATCAAGTGTTATAGTTCAGTTGTGCTTCTAAACCAAAGAAAAGCATCATTTCTCGACTACCTTTGTCATACCATTGAACCAACATTTCTTTCAGATTAGTTAAAACTAGTGGGACCCATGGAAATGCCACAGTTGTATTCTGTTGTATGTTGCTGCCATGTTTAAAAATATTTTCATTTTATGGACATCCAGCACAAACGCAGACTCCACGATATTATTGCACCACCTTTGTTCAAACTGAAACCTACTTATCTAAGTATTCTCGTTACTGTAGTTTCAGAATATATCTGGTTATGGGAGTTTATCTCCAAAACCTTTTTAATAGTTTGACATATTTCCATTCTATGAACCCTACAATATTATTATACCATATTTGGACAGAACAGATGCCATATTTTGAACGTAGCCCTAAGGTCAAGTGTGCTTTAGTTCAAATTTCACGTTCAACACAACAGCGAAATCTGATGAAATTTAAAATATTACTTGTTTTTTGCATTGCATCTTTGGCGATCAGTTAGTGTATTATTATGTAGATTGTTTTTGTTTTTTGTTTTTTTTCAGAATATAAAAAAAAAAAGTTAATTTATGACTCGACTTGGAACACTGCTAGAATTTTTCACTGTTGTAACCAGATCCATGAAAAAAGCCTGTTCTTTTAGTCTTCATGTTTCTTTTAAAAGATGGAAATTTTAAGCTATCAGCTCTAACTTAAGAGTGCGTGATTATCCTAATGGATGCGGTCGCGGACTATTGTATCGGCGATATTGAAGTAAAATCTTATCAGATCTATTGTGTTCAATTGGCATCAATATCTTTGGGAAAGGTATGAATCTGCCCCCCCCCACACACACACACTAGGTAAAATAACAACTTTTGTTCAACTTATACAAGTCGTTTACAATAGGTATCTCATTTTGGCATTAAATAACTAAAAAAGAATTGATATGCTGTAAAGCAGACAAACTAACCCTAAACTGTTTCAGAAGATTTTTTTAGATGAGGATTGATAATTTGGATTATTCAGACTACTATTCTCATTTTGGTTGTTACTTTTACATTCATTTTGAAATTCCGTAAAAGTTTCTGAGTTCGACATAAAGGTTCCAAAGTTCGAAAAGATGCACCTGGAGAAATGTTGTGAATATAACAACCAAGATGAGAATTGTCGTTCGAATAATCCACATAATACCAACCCTGAACTGTTCAAAATTATTTCCGTTGTAGTTGTCATAATTTTCACTTTATTCTTTCAAATGCTACCACAGTTATACAAATAGAACATCAGCCAGTCTAACCACATTGAATAATATTCGCGGGATAGTAAATTGCTATTCTTATCTTGAATCTGCAATTGATATCCAAAATTTGTCCGATCTGTTCTTCCATTCACTAAGCATAAATGCAATTGGAAAACTGAAATATAAGTTTGTCATCTATTTGGTTTGTTATTTACAAGTGTGGAAGTTGCAATGGCCGATTGTGATCTTGTCATACTGTGTTTGAGTTCTGTCTGGCATATTGTATCATTTTCACTAATATCTTTGGGAAAGGTATGAATGCATTAACCCCCCCACCCACACACACACACACACGTCTATGGGTGAAATAGTAGGGCAACTATTTTAGGTATGGAAAATTCTGAAATAACACAAGTCCTTCTTAGCCTATGCCCGCATTGCTTCTAATTGTCTTGGATTTCTTCTTGTCGATGTCTGGTCAGGAGAAGTGTGGTTAGAGATTGTGCAACCTTTGCTTCACAATATAAGCTCTTCAGTGTACATAACTTTTTCAGTTGTGGAATGCCCTTCTAATCTATAATCGTGTATGTTTCTTCAGCTCACCTGAACACTAGCCCAGTGGGTGTAGAATATAAAACCAAACCAGCGATAACAATGACATATACATGTAGTCGCAATATCATATCCTCATCTTTTCACTTCTTACTTTTTGCAGTTTTTCTCTGCGTTCTGTCTACTAGCTTCTCGACATTAGTTTCTTTTTCTGTTTTTCTATTTAATGCATTTATGGATATCTGTGTTGGCGTCACTCATTTAAATCGGTTATATTCTACACCAATACTCCCATTCTCACTCACTCCCATTCTCACAATTGGGCTATTATTCAAGAGAGATGGAGACAAATCACAGATTATTTGAGCCATCTGTAACTAAAAATCTTTGTTTTATAAATAAATGCTTGTACTAGGGTTTAATTTTTATGCTGCTAATGTAGGTTATTGAAAGAAAGCAGAACGGCATTTTCATATTTGGACTTGCAGAGCCAAAGCCACTTGCAACCGTGTGTGCATGGGGAAGAGGTGTAATGTATACCAACACAGACTATGGAATCGGCTGAACAGAATTCAAATCCAGTTGGATTTATTGCGTTCATTTACATTGTAATACTATTTGGAAAAGTATGAACACCCCTTTCCAGCTTTGGGTAAAATAGCAACTTGTGTTCAATTAATTGTTTAGAATGAATTCTTTGCTTTGTTATGAAATAACTGCAAAATTGTTGATGTGCTGTAAAATAACCAAACCACTAAAACCATTGATTGGCACTTGATAGCTAATGTCTACTAGAGAGCAAATTCTGGTTGTTTATTTAAAAAATGTACATTTCTAAGGTGAGTCTGGTTGTGGGTCGCCACATAATTACATTGTATTTAAATATGGTAGTTCATTTGGAAAATCTATTTGAGTATTAGCAACAAAAGCTATACGATAGTGAGAAGACATCTATTATGAAATGGCTAAGTAAAGAAAAGGCACATGATTGCTATCATGATTTGACCGTTTTGCAGTTTGTTTTGTTTTAAATGTGCTGCGTTTCTTGTTTGATGTTCCTCTTTGATAATGAATTGGAAGCCTATCCTTTACTCCTTCTTCAACCTTCCCAACTCCCTTCAAAAGATCTTCATAAACTCATGGTGTCTGGGATGGATTTAGGCTCTGAAAAGGCCGGGAAAAAATTTACTTCCTGGACTCCTTTAAAAATGGAGGCATAAAGGCAATTTTTAAGAATTTTTTTTTCAAATTGTATTTTGCTTTGTTTTTGATTTTTTTAATTGTAAAAATTAATATTAACATTAAATCTTACAAAATTGATAAAGAATAAACAAAAGGCTTTAAAATCAAATTCTTATTGACAAATAAAATAACCAATGAGAATTTAATTTTTGGTGAATTTTTTTTTTTTTTTTTTTTTTTCAATTTTTATTATTCCGAAAGTATTGTGGCAGACAATAATGAAGCAAATATAGTGGAATGGTGGAAATGGTGAACAGCTGGGTTGAGCTCACTCTTAACAGAAGCGATATCGCGTTTGTTTGGTATGCAGAATCTCAACACGCCGGTACTAAGATATTATTTATGGATTTTATTTTTTTAATTTATATTTTTTACTTTCATTCACCCTAAACAAGGGACATTGCCACTGAGATGTAAGGGACTACTGTGAATTAGAATGCCCCTGTAGGTATGGCCCCTAAGTGGGGAGTTGTGCAGCAAGATGTTTGTTCACATAACATTTCGATTTCTGCAGGTTGGCACAGTCAGGGGAGCAGGGAGGGAATTCCAAATGCTAGCAGTTCGAGAAAAGAAGCTATTAGAGTAAAAAACCCTCTGGCATCTGGGGACGTCTACAGTGAAGGGATGGGATTTTTCTGACTGACTAGTCAGTCGGGGGTATTTATGTCATGGGGGCACCAGTGCAGCAAGTTCGTTAGAGCACACTCCATTAAAGTACTGTGGGGGATTTTATCTTGAATATTGAAGAAAAACGAGCAAGAAAACGTCAACATTCAACACAAATAAAGGGCAAATAAAATATCCAATATTCAAACATTTATATGAACAACAACAATTTATTTTGCATTTTTACACATAAAAATTATGTTCCATATTTGACGAAAGTCTTTTAGCGTCTTTTGGATAAATGTCTCTTTGACGGCTTGAAAGAAATAGTGTCTTTTTGTTATTTAAAGCAATGTCTCTTTAAATAAGTTTTGTATGAAGAAAAACGCACGTGTGTGTACGTGTGTGCGTGTGTAATTGAAAAGAGAGAAAGAAAATGCCAAGCTTACTATGTGTGTCCAGCAGTCAGAAAGGGGGAGAAGAAATGATTTGACGCGACAGGTAGTCGTCGCATCGTCCTGTCTGAAGAAATTCTGGAGGCAAGAAGGAGAGACGAAGCGCCAGTGTCGATCTGTCAAGGCTGGTCGAGTAGAAGAGGTCGATTTCTGTTTGCAAAGGTTTTTATAGTCCGAAGGGCAGATAACTCTGGTGTCGCTTTCCAGCGCCACCTGTTGGTGAAAAGGCGACACCTAACGGCTAACCGGT
Organism: Sepiola atlantica; assembly: GCA_963556195.1. Lineage (NCBI taxonomy): Eukaryota > Metazoa > Mollusca > Cephalopoda > Sepiida > Sepiolidae > Sepiola > Sepiola atlantica. The sequence continues at coordinate 33,788,692 of OY744518.1, forward strand.
GTAGTTATGTTTTGAAAGGGAGGTCGTACTTGTCTCCCCTTAGTTATTTGGATGTCAATCCGATAGTACTTGTAAAACAAGCACAGGGAGGCAACATTACAGCAATGGGACAGGGACTAGAACTTGGTAGATAGTGTGAGACCTATTAGATTAGAGACTCTTTTTTGGACCATGTCTAAGAGTGAGAGGCTAGTGGTTGGTGCACCAGCCCAAATGTGACCATAATACTCAATGTATGGGTGAATGATGGCTTTGTAGAGATATAGGATACTGGCAGGTGTGAGAAGTTTTTTAACTTGATAGAGGGAGCTCACCTTCTCAATTCATGTTACTTGTGAATGTTAGGCCGAGGAGTTTGAATTATAGACTCTCAGGTAAGGTGCTGTTAACCATGGCAATCTGTGGTTAAAAAGGTTTCTTATAATTGTAAAAGGAAAGGAGCTTTGTCTTAGTAGCATTAAATGTTATCATCCATTTATGTCCCTATTCCACTACAGACTGGAGGTCATTTTCTAAGGATTCAGCCATTGCCTTGGATGTGTGTGTGTTCGTTTATCCTACATGTTGAGAATACAGTGTGGTGTTGTCAGAAAATATACACATCTCGGACACAATTGCATCATGAAGGTCGTTTATGAAAATGAGGAATAATAACAATCCACGGATCGACCCCTGGGGCACATGGGTGTGGATTATGTGCCAGAAGCTTTGCGGTCCATGAAAGACTAACTCAATAGAAGTGAAGCAAAATGTGTTTGGTAATCAAACATTACGGCGTCATCAGAGAAGGTATCCTGCGTCAGAAAGGATTCACTGTTATTGCGTCATCTGCTGTTCGTTATGGTGTGAGTTTCAGTAGCAAATACGTTGTTCTGTTAAAAATTCCTTGTTTCTTTTTTGTTCTTCAAATATTCTCTTGTTTTTTTGGCACTTTTGAATGGTGTCGTATAGTGGGAGGGGTGATAATTTAAATTTCGCATTTTTGAAATTGAAACAAGTCCATCATCATATTCAGTTTAACGTCCATTTTTACATGCTAGCATGCATTGGACGGCTTTTAAAAATTAATCAACACACTATCCCATCTCTGGCCAGGTCTTTTTCTTTATTTTTCACAGAGTAAATAAATTTTCAGGTTTTGCTGATGGTGCACTGTATTGAATTCAAAGAAAATTTTGTGATGGGAGGAGAAAACATTTTTTTCTCTCTTTTTGCTTAGTAACTATGCTGATAAAAATTGCTTTTGACATGGTTTGTTTTTTAAGGCCACTGTGACAATTAGCATGGACATTACAGAATTTTACTTTTTGCATTAATCTATTAGAACCCCTTGAAACTTGATTAGATAAGCACCCACAAGATGGTCCTTTATGATCATGTGAGGGTTGAGGACATGCGTTGCATGGAGAGAAATCATATGAGAATGATACGATGGATGTGTAATGCGAGTTTTAGAGACAGGCTTAGTTCTGATAATCTCAGAAGACAATTAAATTTGAACATTATAGGGAGATATGTGCAGAACAGGAGACTTTGATGGAATGGCCACGTTGAAAGAATTGGATGAGAGTTCTTGGGTTAGTAGATGTATAACAGTTGAGGTAGCAGGGTCAATTCACAGGGGAAGGTCAAGGAAAACATGGGAGGAAGTGATAAGGATGTATTTGAGAGAAAGAGGGATTAGTAAAGACCTTGCTAGAGATAGTTTATTTTAGAAGTCAATTTTTTAAAGCTGTCCAACACATGCCAGTATGTAAAACGGACGTTAAACCGAATATGGTGATAATTTGAAAACTGATACGTTAAACCAATTCTGTGAAGTCAGCATATCATAAAGCCTTCCACACCCTTATTTAAGTTACCTCACTACCTGTGTCTCCAACTCCTTTATTTATATAGCAACATGGGGAATAAAATTTAAATATGCTAAATATGTATTTCCTATCAAAATGGGTATATAAAGTTGTTTGAATCTATGAGAAGGGACAGTTGATAATGACTGACTCTGACTCCAATAAACTTTCTTCTTCTATTCATTTAACGTCACTTTTCCCTTGTTCAGGGGTCAGACATTTAATGATGTTGCACCAGCTCACCCCCCATTTCTCGTGGGTCAGCAGTCTCCAAATTCTACTCTGTGCGGTCTTGTCTAATCACTTGCTTCCAAGTTTTCTTTGGCTGGACAACTTTCCTGCGATTTATGACATTCATGCTTCTGCGACGGTTTATCCAGGAGGATGAACGTTCCACATGACTATACCAGTGCAATTGATTCATCCTTAGGATAACCTCCATGCTGAGCAAGTGTAGTGCTTTCAGCAAATCCCCTGACCTGATGTGTTGGCTTTGGTTAGATTTCACATTGCAGGTCCATCTGATCATGGATCTGTCATTGTGCTGCAGACGGACAAGAGAGGACTGGGTGAGGGCCCAGCATTCACTGCCATATCTCGTGACGCTTCTGATACAGACAGCTGCTATGCAACTTACTCCAGATGTAGAGAGGGACAAGAATCAATTTCAACTTACGGTTTTTATGAAAAGTTGTAAATAGTTTGGCATGTAGAATAATAACACAAGGATTGATTCTTCACAAACCACCACCACCACCCAAAATAAAATAAAACTGATAATGTTAAGCATTCATCTGTGACACCCCCCACCCTTCCTTATTAATACTACTTTTGCAGTCCTTACTGTAATTTCTACTCCAACAGGTATACTCGAATGTGAATTGGGGTGAAAAAAAAAAAAATCTTTTTTTTTTTTCAATTTTAGTTGTCTAAGTTTCTTTTTTTTTTTCTTTTTTTTTTTTTTTTAAGTGAAATCCACATGAAATATTGTAACAAATTATTTTTTTCTTTCTTTGTAGTCAACGTTGTTGAAGCCTTACAAGAATTTTGGCAGATGAAACTTGAAAAAGGAGCAGATTTAAAAAATGGAGCTCTGGTAGTTTATGAATCACAACCTGCTAATGCTTTACCTTATGTGTGTTATGTTACACTCCCCGGGGGAAGCTGTTTTGGAAGCTTTCAGGTAAACAAACAAACAAAATCTTTTCTATATTCTTTTCACATATTCTAGCAACACATTTTTTTGTAAAGCTGAATAAATGAGAGCTTACTACGTCAAGCTTTTGCCAAAGATTATGAAAGGCATATCTATTTCAAGGTTTTTCAAGTATTAGCGCAAGAACCTGCATCTACCAATCACTGATCAGGTTAACTTTACTATACAAGTGTAAAACCTGGGCATTTCAAGTTTCTCTTCTTCATAGGATAGAGGGTTTTGACTGGTTTCGCTTGAGATGGCAACTTGACTGTTATGGAACACAGTTTTTTATCAGGGGGAAACCCTTTCTCTGATCACAGAAGACTTCATTAGATGGTGACATGACTGGTCAAGCCATGCATTTTGCCACAATCTGAATATCATAACATGCAATCTGATGCTCTAACCACTTGTCGAAAAGGATGGTATTGTCAGCTGAAGACGTGGCTCTCCAAGATCTAAAACTCATGTTGGGCTCCAACGTCTACGGCTTTTGCTGGTAGAATGGCAAATGGGTAACAATTTCGTTTGAGGAAGCTCAAAATCACCAAGCTTGGTATGCAATGGTACACAACCTTATTAAATTGATGGGAGCCAGTTCAACCATGTTGCAACAAGAACGAGATAAGCATTCAGGGTAACTAGTCATTTGCAAAATGACAAAATGTGGAAAAGAGTTTATGAACTCATTCATGAAGAGCGTCTCATCAAATTCAGATATTCTGCTTTTTCGTTAAATTTAATGGAAATTTTTGTTTCTAAGTTTGTTGCCAAAATCTGGAAAATTAGTTACCAGAAATTTGGTATAAAATAACCTCGGTAATTCCACACCATGTTCATGATAGAAATTAAAAAAAAAAATTTTATAAATCAGTTTTGTCAGCCATAGTTAAAATTTTCTGTTAGGATGTTGCACAATTTTGTAGTTAACCACTGGATCACAAGCTCATATTTGATTGGTATCAGTTGGATTACATGAGTGAAGATGTCTGATGTTGCAAGACCCTTAATTTCAACTTACCGTTTTGATAAAAAGTTGTAAACAGTTTGGCATGTAGAATAACAACATAAGGATCCATTCTTCACAAACTGCCAAGAACCCTCCCACCACCACCACCAAAAATTTTTAAAAACTGATAATGTTAAGCATTCACATGTGACCCCCCCTTCCCTATTAATACTACTTTTGCAGTTCTTATTTTAATTTCTACTCCAACGGGTATATTCCAATGTGAATTGGTAATAAAAAAATTTTTATTTTTTCAATTTTAGTTGTCTCAGTTTCTATGTTAGACTCATAGCATTACTGACAACATAGTCCAGTGCATCTGAATGATATATTTTACAGCCATAGAATACTTAGTTATTAAATATATGGAGAAAAAATATTTGATCTTATGAGGGCTGTCATTTAACAATCCATCTCTGTCGCATGATTTAGAAATTTATTTTCTTAGATCAATCTAAAGGAATTAATAAACTTCTCAATATCATTTTATAAGTATTCATATTATTGGTTTTATGTCAATGGCTTTTGTCTTTGTTATTGTTATCCATTCTTTTCATAAGACATCTTTTTTCTTTTTAATTTTCCTCTTCACAGAATTGTTCGACAAAAGCGGAAGCTCGAAGAAGTGCTGCAAAAATAGCTCTGATGAATTCTGTTTTCAATGAACATCCGTCACGAAAAATTTCAGATGAATTTGTTGATAAAGCGGTCGGAGATGCCCTGGCTGCATTTAAGGTTGGTTTGATATTGCATACTATTTAAAATGAGTAGGGGAACAGCTTTCAATTGATGTAAAAAGAGAGAAGAGTTAATTACATGTTAAGCGCATTGCTTAATTATATTATTTTGTTAGACCAAACATTTAGTATCTTTTAATAAACCTCTGTTTTGCTAAGGAGCTCTATGGGATTTGCACAATGAGCTTATCTCAAAGATGTACCTCTTGATTTAACCGCAAAGTTGACAGACTTTAAAAAAATATTTACTAACTGAAGCATCTGTCCCTATTTACTTGCCTTCCCATGAGGACAAAGTCAGACATAAGGTTGGTTTTTAATGTGGAGTATATCCAGCTTCCTAAAAATTAACAGAGCACTCTAGATAGGGCAAACATAAAAATTGCTTTAGTTGAGAAGGATCTCTCCTCCACTGACTGAGGACAGGACAGATACTACATTTTGATCTCTCCTGAAGGCCAGAAAGTGTAGGACCTAAACCTCTGTTTAGTAAATATTAAAAGGTTTTAAGCTTCTCAATTTGTTTTAAATCATCTGTGAATATGAAAGTGGTTACCTGGGTTGACTTGTCTCTGTGTTAAATGTTGAGCTGTGGGGACTATTACATGCCTTTCACTTTGGAAAAGCATGAATCCATTTGTCATCCCTGAAATAATAGGGAGACTAGACTCCATAGCCTTGGTAGAGCATCTAATCTAGGAGATTGAAAATTCTGAAATAACATGTCTCCTCTGCTCATCACAGTATTGTAAACTCATTGTCGATCAGGCACCCTTGTCAAAGGATGTCCATTGTCTCTCAAGACAAAAGGGAGGGGCAAACAATTTTTGTGTCTACAATGAATGAAAAATTATAACTTTAATCTTAAAAATAACGTGGCTTTAACCAAATATTTACCTTTTTATCCTCAATAGATTAAAAATTATATGTTTACATAAGATTTTTGGAGCAACCATTGAATATAGGAACTTGTGTTCAGTTTTAATTAAATCATATTTCCAAAATATATTTTTCTTGGGAATTTTTTAATAATTTTTTAATAGTGCTAAATGCATTAGTAGAGCTTTATAACAGTAATAAATTATGGTGAATTTCTACACATATGCAATCATATTTCGGTCATAGATCTCATCAGGCCATTAAATTGATCATTCTGGTAGTAACATTTTTTATACCTTTGATCATAGCTCTGTCTTTTAATCATTTTTATTTAATATATTCATTTATCTATTTATTTATTCATTCCTTATATGTTCAGCAAATGAGCTTTTACATATACGTACACACAGTCCAACATGGTACAAGATCAATTTTTTAAATTTTTTAATACAAAACGAAAACAAATCTTAGTAGAATACACTGAACATTTACATGAATACATTTTTTTAAATTCATTGCTAAAATTATCCTGACATTTAACGCAGGCATAAGATGGATGAGGAAAAATATGCGTTCCATCCCTTTATGAGTTGTGCACTCTGGTAAGACAAATCGCTGGATGCCGCTAATGATAATGCATAGCACTTTAAAAGAATCGAGTACTATAGGAAATTGATAATGTGTATGAAAAATGTAAAAAAAAACAAAAAACAAATTAAGATTTGTCCTCCCTTAATAGTGATTTCAACTATTGACAAAACGGTTATTTCGATATCAGCTAGAAGCACTGGCTCATCTAGCTACAATGATGAACTGTGACACACACGCACACATACATATATATATATATATATAATTATTATTATTATTATTTCATGTATCCACATATAATATTATTAGGAGATATATATTATGTATCGATTTTCAGTATTTACTTCAACAGTGATCAATACATGAGTATTGATTTACTCCTCTCCAGGAGTTAGGCACGAGGCCAGTTTTTATCTTACTCCCACAAGATGTGACCCAAGGTCGGGTCGGGAAAGTGGGATTTAAAAATTGCCTGAGCAGCCCCATTGGCATTCCCCGGTAGGGGCGCCTCAGGCAGTAAGCAATAAACTTACTCCTCCCCAAAGAGGGGAGGCGAAGCCTGGGAGGGTGGACCTCCTAAACCTGCACAGGACAGACCCAAAGACAAGCGTAAATCAAGCCCCGAAGGCCAAGATAATACCAGTCTATGGGGTGCAGTATCCATCGGAACAGATACTACACTTTGATCTTAGCCAAAAGGCCAAGAACAACAGAACTGGTGATCAATACATGAGTAGAGCAAGGTAGTAACTTATGAAAATATATTTATGGCAATTAAACTACACAGAAGCGTCCGTGTTTCATCTCCATAGGGAATCGTCAGGCTGAAATGATATATATATATATATTATAAAGCTCTTTGTAAAAATGAATGGAGCACTCGTTAGTTTGAAAGTGTTTATATAAACATTGAGATTTCGTTTACACATGGCTTGTGCCTGATAGTGAAATGGTTAAAATCATTGACTGTCAACAAAATGGTCAAGTTTTGATCCTTGCTTGATGTGCTTGCCTGTCGAGCCAAACTGAAGAACTGTGATACAGTGAAGTGGTCTGTCAATGGATGACTATATATATATATATGAAAGAGAGACACACACACATAAATGTGTCCAAAGTTAAGTAATTTAATTTTGATGTAAGAAAATAGTGTTCAATTCTTTTTCTTATTTTAGACTCATCTGATTTTATTTCTGTAGATGTTATGTTTATTTTTGTTCCTCAAATATAATTAAGTTTGGGAGAAGAGAATGATTCAAATGTTATTGTTTAGAATTATGTAAGTCAACTTCAAAGAAAAACGTCCCAGCTTTTCTTTCTCTCATTTTGCCTAAATTGTATTCATTGAAACTTTGGTTTCATGAAAAACTGTGTGTGTGTGTGTGTGTGTGTGTGTGTGTGTATGTATGTATGTATGTATGCATGTATGTATGTATGTATGTGTGTGTAAACCTTTAACTAAGAGGAAACAGATGCTTATTTTTTAATTCTATACAAAAACTATAAAAAAATAATTTTTCATCATGATCATCATCGGTTTAACGTCTGTTTTACATGCTGGCATGCATTGAATAGTTTATCACTTTCTCCCATGTTTTCCTTGGCATTCCTCTGTGAACTGAACCTGCTACCTCAACTGTTCTACATCTACTAACCTAAGAACTCTCATCCATTCTTTCAACGCGGCCGTACCATCGATATGTTCTGTTCTGCACACGTCTCTCTATACTGTCCAGATTTAATCTTCCTCTGAGGTCATCAGAACTAAGCCTGTTTTTAAGACTCACATTACACATCCATTGTATCATTTCTCTCCATGCAACGCTTGTCCTCAACCTACACCGGCCAGGTTTCGCTTCCATACATCATCACACTACATACACATATCTGATAGAATCTTCCCTTGGTCGACAGTGGTAATGCTCTGCTGGTTAGTAATGGCAAAAGTTCCCAGAACTTACTTCATCCACTCGTTTAAATTATTATTTCCCGCTTTTGTGCTCAGTTATGAAAGTGTTCCGGGCTTTCTTGGAATTTCCGGATTTCAGATTTTAGCATATAAGACTATAATCGAAGGCTTCAAAGTTGAAAAAGAAAAAAAGCTGAAGAAAGCTTGTAGATCAAAGAGACTTTCACAATGTCAACTAAAATTACAATTCATCAACTAGCACAAAAGATGAAACGAAAATGAAGCAGCAAAAACGCTAAATATTTTGAAGTATATTAGTTGAAGTTTTTTTTTTTTTAAATGTCAAAAGGCAAATGTATGTAGTGTGAACTAAAGTTGCATTTTTTATCAAAATGTAATTTAATAAAGTTTTTTTTCATATTTTATTTTGAATGTTTTTAAAGTTATTTTATAGTTTCAATATAGATTATCATATTACAATTAATCTTCATTTTTATTTATTTTTTTTATATATATGTACTGATTTCACAAAAATATTGTTGTCACTAAGAAATGTTTTCAATTGAAATTTATGTAATATTAGAAGCTCAGATATCACCAGAACCCACCACAACCTTCTATTTTTGTCAATTTTTTTTTTGTATAATGTTTCCCGAACCTCCCTAGTAAAGTTTCATATAATCACCGCTTTAATATTTTCAGGGTTTTTTTTAAATTGTCGCTTTCATCTATGCGTACTGTCGAATGAATGTGAAAATGGGTCAAAGAAATTGTCACTTAATCTCTCTTGAGCAATGGTTTCCAATCATTTTCCCATACTTTCCGGCTTTCACCGAAAAGTGAGAACAAATTCTTAATCTTAAGCAGATCAACTTAATAGAAAGAAGATGAAAATGTTAGGAATAACAAGAAAAATAAGAACCATTAAAAACTTGAAAAAGAGCAAGGACAGATTTTTGTTTTGATGAGCACATACAATCAGATCCATCTACTCTCGTATATCGGGCCATAGCCGACCCTATGGCCAAACCCTTGTCAATCATACCTAAATAATCTTATGCATTTAACAAATCATATCTACACTTGACTTCAAAAGCATAGTACTACTAAGTAATTTGTAACATTACTATATTAAAAAAAATCATTATATAACAGGTTCTTTAAACTGATTGTTTTGACCACTTTACGTTTCTCTCCTTTCATCTGACGGCCCTATTTTAGTGAAAAATATTTGTTGGTTAAAGGGGGACAAGCAGTGTAATGGATACTGACACAGACTATGGAATTGGCTTAACTGAATCCTAATTCTAATTTATTTATACTGTAAGACCATTAGGAAATGTATGAACACTCCTCCATAAGTATACATAAAAAAGCAATTTGTGTTCAATTTATTGTTTTGACATTAAATGTTGGTATGTTGTAAAACATTTTTTTACTTTCCTTTAAAATAATGTCATGGTCATTTTCACTTTAATCAGTTTAAAAGAAGTTCTTCACAGAAAAATGTTAAAAAGTGCAAACCTATGGTTGTAGTCTTTTGTGAATTTTAATAAAATATAAAACACCCAATTAACTTTCATTGAAAACCTCTACTGAAAATTTAAATGTTATTTGGTAGATTTAAGTTGAAAATATTTTTACTCACAACATTAAAAGTGCCGTTCAATGGATGGGAAAAATGTTTGAGGGGATGTTTATTGATTAAGTCTCCATAAAAACAATATGCAGAAAGATGGAAAAATGCAAAATCCAATTTCAGCATTAAAAAAATATAATTGTTTCATTAATGTTTTGTTTACTTTAAAAAAAAAAAAACCCTCTATCCCCCTACATGCCACACACATACACTTTCATTCACACATCATTATAACACCCAATATTTCAGATTCTTTTAAATGTTTAATCTGAAAGCTCCCAATACTGTCCATGTAATCCATCCTTTATACAATACTTGCAAAATCTGTCAATATTATTTTAAAAAGATTATTGACACTAGTTAACTTGTTGACATGTTCTGTTAACTTGTGTTCCAATCGGTAAAGTATTCCTGATGTTTATTGAGGTGAGTGATCAAGCTGTTTGTTCTTTATGAAATATTCTATAAACAAATTCTCTGCAGTTATGTCCATTTAAAATGTTAAAGGATTCGATCAGATCACCTTGCATTCTGTCTTCTACGGTGATGAAAATGTTCCGGGGTTTTCCAGCCCCCACCCTCTCCTTGGTAAAGTTTCACATAATCACAACTTTAATATCAATACAAAATATTTTCAGTTTTTTAATTTAATTTTCACTTTCATTTATGTTTCTAAAAGTGTTTGATACTCAGTCTCTTTTAGTCTCTTTTTAACATTTTTGCTCTTTGAGCATTTCAGGAAGTTTTAACCACATAAAGTTTTATGATTTAAAGAAAAAAAAAAAAACAAAAAAAAAAACAAAGCTAAAAACTAAAAGTATTCGTTTTACCTTTGTTTTATTGCAGGGCAACAAAGAGGATGCTGAAAACCCCAACACTGGAATCGGAGCATTTAAGTTCATGTTGGAAGCAAACAAAAGTCGAACGATGCTAGAATTCCAAGAACTGATGACTGTTTTTCAACTGCTTCACTGGAACGGCAGTTTGAAAGCAATGCGTGAACGCAACTGTTCCCGCCAGGAAGTTCTCGCTCACTATTCACACCGCGCGCTGGACGATGATATGCGCTCTCAGATGGCCCTCGACTGGATTACCCGCGAACAGGAAACTGCAGGAACCATCGCGCATGAACTTGAGGTGGCCGAACAGGAATTAGAGAGTGCGCGACTTGCTGGCAGGGAGCTGCGTTTCCCGAAGGAGAAGAGAGACATATTGGTGTTGGCACTTAGTCAAACTGGACCTTCAGAGAGTATGGCATAAAAGCAAAGAATAATTAGAAGAAATGCAACCTGGCACTTTGCACATCAACTTTTCTCTCTCTCTCATCACGCGACGCTTTCATTCACAAGTATCTTTCAATTTAGCCGATTGTTATTTTTTTTTTTTTAACATTGATATATTTCTTTCCTTTTAATCCATTATTTTTTTTTAGCAATTATCTAAATTTACTGAGGCTTCAAAACAAATGATCATTCATGTCTATTCATTTTTATCTATTTTTATTTTCTATTTTAAGAGAAAAAGTTTAAAATAGAATTTTCATTACATTTTTCTTATTATAGACAGAACTAATAATACGACAAATGACATAATTTTACCACTTGTAATTAGATAATAATTTTGTACAAGATATTTTATAAGTAAACTCAAATTTTTTTTATTTTCTCCAAAAAGTTTTTTAAAGCAGAATTTTCATCACATTATTTCTTATTTAAAGTATGATAAAAACATGTCAGTTTTACTGTCTACTTATAAACAGATATTATATATTTACTTACCTCCCCACAAGGGAAAGATATAACAAAGTATGGTTTAAAAGTGAGAGCATTTACACTATGACTCACTTTGGGGGAGCAGATGCAAAAATTTACTTTAACTCCTTGGCATTTCCCAGTTGTGAGGGCATCATCCGTATTTTGGTGCATTAGACAAGATGTGCTGTCTGTGAGGAGCAGCCTCCTTCGGGGAGAATGGGAGGGGGGGGGGGGGGATTATTATTACTCACTCTATTAACTCCACACACCAAATGCGAGATCTCCCCAGTGAGTTCTCAGAAAAGTGTGGCGTGGGTTGTATAATGAATACTTAAGTGGACTATGAATCGACTAAGCAGAGTTCAAATCCTAGTGGATCCCTTGTGTTCATTTATACTGTAATACCATGGGGGAAAAATATGAACCCGCCCCTCCTCAGTTATTAAATAAAATAACATGTTTGATGACTCAATTACAATGAAGCATTTCCAGTAGCTATTATCTCGGTATTAAATAACCCCCAAAAGGGTTGATATGCCATAAGAGACCAACCAAACCAGAAAACAGTCTGTGCAAATATTCTGTAAGAAAGCCGACATTTTTTAAAGTCAAAATATTTTCTTTATTTTATAGTTAAGCAAAAAGGTGCATTACATAATGTTACTATGGGAGACAAGTAATAACAACTTTAATTAATTTGTAAGTTCTAATAATGCTACCAGATCAGGCTGTCTGAAGATACCGGCTTCCTGGCTTAAAATGCACTAAACATTGATGTTATTTTTTTCCTTTCCCATTGCAAAACTCAATCATGTTCTGCAAAGCTAAAAACAAAAACAACAATTTTCCTCTACAAAACAACCAAACCAAACAAGATAAATAAATATTTGAAGACATAAAGAACTTGAAGCATAAAAACTATTACCAAAATGACCGGATTCAGCATTAAATAACCCAAAACGGGTTGATATGCTGTAAAACAAACAAACAACAACCATAAGTTGTATTTGTTAATGCCCAACCATTTTTTAATTCAAATTTTCTATATTTGTGTTAATCAATTATTAATCTTTCATTACAGAGTATTGAGCTATGTAAGTTATTGCTATGTAATTAAGTATATTATTTATAGAAATGGGGGAATATCAAATTTAAGGTTAAATTCAGCAATTTTTAAAGATATTTTCATAAAAAATAATGTAACTATTTCATAATTTGTTATAATGAAACCACAATTACTTTTCATTTTGACTTAGATTTTACCAAAGGTATATATATATATATATGGGTGTGTAGAAAAAGACAGATATAAATAATGCCTGGGAAATCTTTATGAAATAGGCTTCATTCAATTATATGACGTTTCAATAAAAGCAGAGAAAAAAAGATGTGATTCTGAAAAAAAAACAAAAAAAAAACATTGCAATAATTGTATGTTTTCTCAGAATAAATAACAGCTTCTTTTTCTTGACTTTCACAAATGTGAAAGAATGTATAAATTTTACTGAGACGGCATAAATTGAATACAACCTATTTTACATAAAAAGTTTTTTCAGTCATTATTTATATTTTCAAACCTACGCTGAGGACCAGTACTAATCTGCAACTACAACAAACACAACTGACAATCTCTGGCCGTTTGTTGTGACCTACATCTACCAGACACTGGCCAGTGATGACATATTAATTTCAGTTACAAGTTGCAAAGTGATTTAAAATATATATATATACAGGGTGGGCCAAAATAAGGGTCCTATCTTTAAATTTGAATAACTTGAATTTGAATAACTTCCACAAAATAAAAGTTAAACTCACCAAACTTTATGTGTGTGTAGACTGACCCTTCCGAGATTTTTTGAAATAAACAAAACAAATTTTAGCCGAAAAACACTTCTTAAAACTTACAAAAACTAAAGTATTGTTTTTTACACTGTTTTGAGTTTTTTAAGCAAAAATAATGTTTTCTAAATGAGGGTACATTCCTTAGGGCTAATACGGCTCATGCTTGCTTCGGAAGGGGTCCTTTACTTATTCTAAAAAAAAAAAAAAAAATCAATAAATAAAAAAGTTATGAATTTTTAAAAATAGGACCCTTATTTTTGCCCACCCTGTATATATATATATATACATATATATATATATATATGTATATAATGTACAATGCTTTCTGTAACAGAAAAATTGACCAGAGTGCTTAATTATCAGAGTAAGAGTCCAACATATTTATTTAAATAAGTATAATTAAAGGATTAGAAACGAACCCGAAGTTTCATAGCTATACAATTTCCAGATTTCTAAGTCTACAATGCTGAAGATTAACTATACGTATCTTGTTCAGATTTCTTTGAATCTGGAAACAGTATATCAATGAAACCTTGGGTTTGTTTCTAACCCTTTGATTATACCTATTTAAATATATATATATATATACATATATGTGTGCAGGCATGCATATTGCATTGTAAATCTTCTGTGAATGTTGCAAATTAAAGATGACACATTTCTTAATTTAGATTTACTTGAACAATTGTTGCATTTATCCAAATTTTTGTTCAATCTCCATTTTGTCACATAGAAAATAAGTCCAGCAAATTTATTGCACAAACTAAATCAATTGTTGCTTTTTACTTCGTATATAACATTTGCTAACTTGTCTTTAAAAATAATTATATATTCTTAATATGTCACTAGTTTATACCCACTCTCTGAGCAGTGTTGGTACGGTACCTGGGTATGTTAGTTTCCAGCTTTACCTAGCTTCTATCGCTTTATAGCTAGTACGAAGAAAAAGTAACTAGTGGGAGAGCAGATGTTTGTATGTGTAAAAAAAAAAAAAAGTGCTACACTGGTCGAACTTATTATACTGTAGTAAATGGAAAATCCAAAACACGTTAGGCATGTACTTAGTAGACAGTTACAAATTAGACTTAGTTACCATAATGTTCTTCAGCGGTTTTAGTGGCTCCACATTTTTAACCAATCAATCTGTTAGATATATTTTATTTCCAAACGAATCAAATGTTATTTAATTGCTCCTTGGACTTTGGAATCATTTAAAAGAAATCCTTTAGACTCACATGAGATTCAAACTTGGATATGGTGAGTAAATAAAAAAAAACAAAAAAAAACTCAGTCATGCATAAAGCAATGTGTACTCTGCCTTTTCTTTTTTTTTATCAACCAATTACATGTTTCTATTTGCATACAAACTCTCAAAACATGACTTTTTAATAGTATATATCGACGTTGAAAATAATTTTAAGAGCATATTTATTAACATTAGACTGCTTGTTTGTTGTATTTTAGAATAATTGTAAGAAAGCCTCATTCAGTTGACCATTGAAAACCAACAAAGATTCATGTAAAAGAGAAAATGTTCTGGAATTCACGTTAATTACATATGCCATTTGATGATCCAATTTTCATCACAAACTATGCATAACAGAAAAAAATGTAGACTATAAATAGTTGAGGTAAAAGTTTTGCTTTGATGCTTTTTTTTTAAATGGGAAAAAAAAATCCCCCCAAAACAATGTTCAATTCTAATTGTCAAGATATTTGTTGTGATAAAAACAAATGGATTATTATTATGAATTTAATGAAAGCACCGCGTTAGGTTTGAAATATTTCACTTCAGAATGTGTGCCTGTTTATGAAGCATAAAAATATCAAACTCCTTTAAGAGTTTCAGCAATGTAAATTGAAGTCTTGTATTATTTTATCAACCTATTCTTGCCAAACAAACATAATTTTAAAAATGGTTTAACTTGTTCAAAATATGCAAAATTGTGGCCAACATTATCATCTGCCTTTTCATTTCTTGAAATATATTGTGTGGCATAAAATGTTCATGCACACATGTTAATATGCACTTTGAAAATAAATGATTGCAGTTCTTTTTTTTTTTTTAACCTATAAGTTATACGTAAGAGACCTGTTTTAAAAAAGTTGTCTTTGTTTTTTCCTGCAAAAACTATTTTTTTAAATAACTAATTATATTTCTTTAATAGACAATAATTATAAGCAAATATACTACTTATATATAGTCATTTTATTTCTTATTTTAAACTCTATACATTAAAAATAAGATAAATACCTTTGTCTATTATATCTTAGCTTCAATATATATATTATACAACGCTCGCTCACAAAATATGTGGGATGCAAAATTTGTTGCATTGTCAGTGTTTTAAGATCAGTATTTAATTTTGGTTTATAATGATCCAATAGAATTTCTACAAAAATTAAATACACTTTATTTATAACGATTTACGTCTGTTGGGTGAAAAGATTCATAAAATGTTTTTTTCCCCTATTTTTTGGAACTGCTGATTTTGACATAATTTCATTCTGATTTTTTTTTGGTCCTGTTTCCTGATACCATTGAAATTTACTAATAAAAATAAAATCTCATTTTTTGAGAGAAAAATTAAAAAATATATCATTTGAGATGACTTGGGTCAGTTTATATATTTTATTGAATTATATTCTAAAGCATATAAATTATATTCAGTATTAAAATCTAAAATGTTGGAGATAAGAAAAAGTAAATAATTCCAAACAGAAGAATTCTAAGCAACCAAGCATAATTCTTACAATTTTTTTTTTTCAAACTGTTTCAAAATAGAATACATATTCATGGTATATGGTTCAGCTTTTTGATAAATTTATTAGAGGATGGGGGGAAGTGTTTGGTTCAAAATTCTTTATGAAAAAACGATGTATTGGAATTCTCTCCAAAACTTAGTGTTTCTAATCTGGACATTTGAGTAACAAATCTTGTATATAAGAATATAGAGGATATTGTTGTAGAGTGGGGAAGACACAGTTACAGGTTTTGCCATTCTTTTTGCATATAAATTTGGGCTTTTTTGTTTTGTTTTTATGAGTTAAAGTATTTCTACCTCATTTAAAGTGGCCAAGTAAGATCAAGTGAACCGTCTATTTTCTCTGCAAAAAACAATAAAAATTAGATTATGTAGATTTTGTAATTTAGTCAGATTCATAAAAATTAAATATATATATTTATGGAACCTCAAAGCTTTTTCTTTGGAAAACTGAGATTTGCCATAAACAACTTGTACATTTAAAAAAAAAAAATATTCAATGAAAAAAAAAAATTTCATTTAGACACTACAAATTCAACTGTTTTAGTTGGACCAACTACATTCACTAGCTCAAAAATCAACATTTTTTTCTTTTTTTTTTTTAACTCCCAAGTTGACTCATTTGATGGTACAGAACTATTTGCAAAGCTGGGTTTACTTTTGCATAAGTCGATTATATTTTTTTCTTTACTGTAAGAACATATATATGTATTCTGTATGTTTTGCTGATGTTCATATATCTTTCTTTCTTTTTTTTTTCTTACCACAAGTGGCTTCAAGACTTTGCCTCCATGTTGGTAGTTAACAACCATTTTGCCGCACGCATCTTCACCTGCTTGCCGAATTCTGGAATCTAGTCTTTTCATTTTTGCTTGTCACACAACTACATGGGATATAAACTTTCAAATACTGAACAAATCTTACATATATATAATATTTAAAAACACTAAAAAGATTATATATATGCTTTGTTTAGATGTGACCCATGTGCCTTATTATCCACATTACATTTCCTGTTGAAGAACTAAAATTGCTGTTGATTTTAATTTTAAACTTATATATATATATATATATTTATCTCAAACTGGTCAGTTTTCAAATTTCTATATTGCAAGAATATGTATGCATTTGATAATTTAAAAAAAACTTTTTTTTAATAAATTAATATATACAATAAAAGGAAGACAAAATATTATCAAGCCGAACAGAAAAGAAGGCAATTTTTGAATGATTAACTAATATGAATAGATATATACTCTATGATAAGCAACCATTGTCAGAAAGTTCTTTTTAGTGATTGAAGAAGAAAATTAATTCATCTCTTCAATTTTGTTAATTGTTGTAATTTTGAATCTCAACCTGTGATTCTAATTTTTTTTATTTTATTTTTTTTTTTTTTTGTTAATATCTTAAAACCTTCATTTTAACTGATATCCTAAAAAAACAAAATTGTATTTCTAGTTTATGCATTATTTGGATTATTCGGACTATTATTCTTATGTTTCAGCCGATGTAACCTTCAATCTTATTAAGGTGCATCTTTTAGAACTCGAGGAAATTTAAAGGGAATTTTGAAATGAGCCTTTTATTTAATCCACAGGGGTAGATTGTTCCAGTTCCGTCAGCCAAGTTTTGCATAAACTTTATTTTATTCTTAGTATCGCCTGTAGTGAGGATTGAACCTTCAGCCTCCAGAAGACTGTCACTGAGAACTGATTGTTACTCAACGCTTTTATCCATTACACCATGAATCCTTGTTGGGATATGAAGGTTTTCGAGTTCAAAAAGATGCATCTGAAAGAAGTCCGAGGTTACAGCCGCCGATACGTGAGAATAACACCCAAGATGAGAATAGAAATCTGAATAATCCTCATCTAAAAAATTTTTGAAACATTTCAAATTTACTAATAACTTTTTCCCATTTAATTGTTATCCTGCATAAATACATTCAAGCTCATATTAACGAAGAGAGGTAGTATACTAGGGAGCGGGGGGGGGGGGTTGGGGGGGGGGGGTTAGTTAGCCTCATGGGTGCATGTCACAGATTATGCAATCTACTATGCAGAGTTCAAATCTTACTATATCTTTGATACAACATTAGGCAGGAACCCATGAGACTCTTTTAAAGGAGAAAATAAGATTAGGTTTGTTTGTCTTAGATGTTATGTATGGTTGAGAATAGTTTATTTAAAACGATGACTATGACTTGACACCATCTTATGGATAGCCATGATTATGGCTTTTTAGCAGGGTAACAGTTAAAAAAAATAAATTATTTACTTTTTAAAATTTTGGATCTGATCTGGATCTGCTTCGCTTTATTTATGACCCCCCCCCCCCTCTCTCTCTCTCTTTCCAAACTCTTTTTGTTTGTTTTTTGTTCTGGTAGCAAAATTGAACCGATGCATTTTTTTTTTTTTTTTTTTTTTTGTGACCCTGGCAAAACTTCTTTTATCATTGCACCACCATTGTGATTTGATTATGATGTTGCTATTTAAAGAAAAGAGAAGAATAAAACATATCTCTTTCTTGTATGTTAAATATTTTATTATTACTTACTGGATTGTTTGCTAAATTGTATCCCACCCTAACACCACACCCTCTTTGTAATTCTGTTATCCCTATTATAGGGGACTGTAAAATGTATATTATTATTATTATGCCTCTAAGCACAATGGTTTAACCAAACAGGAACAAATGCTGTCACATATAGATATCTGATATACATATATAGCCATTATTATTACTATATTTATTTCATATTAGCAGCTGTATATAACTAATAAAAATTAATTTCTTTTTTAATTTGAAATATGATTCTTGATACAAAAGAAAATTTATCTTGTAATAATGCAAAAAAAAAAACAACAAAAAACCTGCTTGATTCTTTTTGACTGTGTTTTAGGTTTCAATAAATGCATTTTCTTTGCATGCACTCAATATATTTTTGTTTTTAAGTGCAGACATCAATTTAGCAGCAAACTTGGCATCTTTCTTCTGCATTTGTGAAACTTGTATTTAAAAGAAAAGAAAATGATAATAAGTCAAAAAGCTTGTCTTACAAAAAAACAAAAAAAAAAAACAGAAGAAAAAAGCCAGTTGAACTTATATTCAGCTTATATACTGTCAAATGTGATTAATGATTCTTCAGGAATAGCCAGCATGTGATAATATTGCTTGGTCAGTACAATTGGCCCCTCCTTTTTTTTTTTTTAATTTTTTTTTTTTTAAATCTTGTTGATGTATTTCTCTAAAACAAAAAAAAAACCTACCTGGTTTTGAAGCTACTTTATCTCATCTGTCTCTGAAAATTCTATCAAAACTATTTTGTACATAAATGGGGGGGAGGGGGACACTTGTAATATATTGTTTTATACTGTTTATTTGTAATAGCATAATATTGTGCTGTAATAAAATAGAAATGGTATTTAAAATTCTTTGTGTTTGTCTTTCTTTCATCTCACAACCAATTTCTTTTCTGTTACAACTAGTTGTACCTACCCAGCATTGCCTGCGAGTCTTTATTTTTTAATTTTATTTATGCTGTTTTGTTTGTTTTGTTTTTTTTTGTTTTGTTTTTTTACTAAAAGAGAGGTAGTATACTGGGAACCTGAGAGTGGAGGAAGCAAGTTAGCCTAATGGATGCCTGTCACAGATTATGCAATTTACTATGCAGCAGAGTTCAAATTTTACTGGATCTTTTGCTGTTCACGATATTAGGCATAAATAATAATTTTTTAAATAGGATTTTCAAAGTTAAATCTAATTATTTTGAACCAAATTGTTGTAATGCTATAGCTAATTTTATTAACTTAATGGTGTCTTAGTCTACATTTATAAAATTATTGAATGAAAATAGCTTCCAAACACTGAATCGTTTAAAACATGAGGAAATGCTAAGAATTTTAAAGCCAGAAATGACTTGCTATTCGACAGCTTAAATGCTTCCAAAGTCATTACAAATTTCGAAAGGGTCACAATGTAATTAATTTAAAGAATTTGATTTTCAACTACTAAAAGATTAAAATGGCTGACTTGTTTATGAAGAAACCAAGATGCATTCTGGTGGATTTAAATATTTGATTAATAGACATTTTTTTTCTTTTTTTTTAAATTTACTAAGTTACATAGAGACGAGAAACAGATACATACCCACAAGAAGTGGTCAAATTTAATATAGAGATTATGTCTGCTGGAATTTTCAGTTCTTGACTGTTAGATGTTCACCTAATACAAGCCTCAATCTGTCTAATTTATATACATTTTTTTTTCTACAAAAAACATTTATTGATGGCAATAGATACACTGATCTTGTGTGATATTACAGTCAGCACATCAACTGTTGTTCTTGCAGGATCAAATCCATATTGCTTGTCATTGGGTAGGCTGTTTTTACTGAGGTGATTGTCAATTTCTTGATTTATCACAGATTCAAGCAACTTACTCATGACGCACGGGAGACTGGTTGGTCTGTACTGAGATGCACAAGACCAATTTCCAGTATTTTTAAATGCTAGGCAGACTGACGAAGTTTTCCAAGGTGGTGGGAAGCATTTGTCCTTTAAGCAACAATTGAACAGCTTTGTAAGAATAGGAGTTAGTTCCGGTTGCAGCTTTGTAAGCACGATGATTGTAATGTTGTCAGGACCAGTTGCTTTGCTGGCATCAAGGTTCTTGATAAGTTTGGCAACTTACCGGACAGAACATAAATGTCGCTCAGTGTTTTCAGTCATAGGGGGAAATTCAGGAGGTAGGTATCCCTGATCGCAAGGGGTGGAATTTGATGTAAAGTTCTTTGCAAAAATTGTGGTTTTATCGGATGCTGGGGAAATCACCTCTGGTCCATTGATAATGGTTGGAATAGAGGTCACGCCTCTGCTCAATCACTCAAGATATAACGGATTGGTCATATGACTCTCTCGCATTTTTTGTAACCCTTTTGCAGTGGTTGTGGGCAGTTCTAAAGGCGGTTTTGGTTTCAGAACATCTATTTTGTTGAAAGTAATTGAAATAGTGGTTTCTGTGAGCAATGACGGTGACACATTCTGGGGTGTACACGGCTTGGAGGGTATAAAGCTCTCAATACCAACGATTAACCAATCGGATCTGATACAAGACATTCTTTTCAAATATGGAATACAAAGAGCTGTCCTAGTCAGCCACTGAGTATCGATACACTACGATGGATGTTGAACTTTGTTTTGATCTTAATTGAGACGACTGAGTGATCGAAAGATATCAACAGAGACCGAACAGTGGATGAGCACAGTTCAGGACAAGTTGTCAGGAAAAAGATCAAGAAGACTTGCAAAATATCCGTCACCATCAGTATGCAAGTAGGTTTGTCAACAATCTGTGTTAGATTATAGTAAGCGAAAAATCGGGACAAAACCTCCCTTTCTGTATCATTTGAGTGGACTAGTCATTTAACATTGTGACACACATGAATGTTGGCAGAAGGGTAAACAGACAGGATATCCTCAATTTTTTTAGATACTCTCAAAGATAGTAACTCCATTATTGTGGGAACTATGAGAGAGCAAAGATGAATGTGGTACAGTGAGTAAGTGCTACTTGTAAACTCATAGAGCAATTTAAGGTCTCCTTTGAAGATGTCCTTGCCACATGTAAAGCCGTCTGTAATGTAGGTTTCACACAGAATAGGTCCGGGTTTAGTCTCCTCTGGAAATGTTGGAAAAGGAGACCTGATAGTATGGATCCACGTTAAGAAGTTGGGGAACTGGGTTTAAGCTTATCTTTTGTTTTAGTGGCTTTCATGATTGATTGAAAAAAAAAATTGTGGAAGAGATTAGTTGAGAGATAAAACAACAGAGGATGAGTGAGAAGATTATCTTTGTAAATTATAAAAGAAAAAAACCCTGTAACAGTTCTCACCAATATGGCATTGAGAGGCTCCACCTGAAACTACTGCATGGTCCAGACTCCATTCACCAAATGGCAATACAGCAGCCCTGGTATTATGCACCTGCTGATAGGACAACCTCCCTGGGAGTTACTCAAAGGTTTGGGTCCTTGGACTATACTAACATATATTTTTTTTTCTTTCTATTCTCTGATGAAAAGAGTTTATCTTTGAAAATCCATGGATTAAGGATATGAGGCTCCTTGCTTTGAACTTCTGATGTTCTAATAAATATTGTATCCTTACAATTTTTTATTCTCACTATTCATCTAGAAATATATATATATATAAATATATATATATTATATAAAATATAAGACTAAAAGTATACTTTTAGAGAATTGAACCTATAGTGAAATGATTTAAGCTCAATATACGAAATAGAGAAATCTTATATATATATGTGTGTGTTTCAATATGGCTAAGACAAAGATAATGATAGCTGGTTCCAACCTGAGTTCCATGAAAAGATCAGGAAAGTTCTCTTGCACGGTCTGCCCGAGTGGTACAGGGAGAAACTCGATCTTCTGCCCCGTCTGTTCCTACTGTGTCCACAAAAGATGCAGTGGAATCAGTGGCCTACTCTGACCGGATCAGCAATACAGGTGTCCTTGCTGTGTGGGCACAGCTAGACCAATCGATGGCAGGCCAGTAAAAGAGGTTGGTGTTGGGGATAGCAAACTGGAAGCTGTAGCTGAGTTCTGCTACCTGGGTAACTCCCTTTCAGTTGACGGTGGTTGTAAAACTGCTGCTATTACCTGATGCAAATCTGCCTGGAGGTGATTTAGAGAACTCCTGCCCATCTTGACAAATAAGCATCTGGCGATCACAACGAGAGGACAGGTGTACACTTGTTGTGTGAGGAGTGTCATGCTTTATGGCTCCGAGCCATGGGCTGAATCGGTGAGCACTCTCAAGAGACTGCAGCACAACAAAAGAGCCATGATTAGATGGATCTGTCATTTCAAGCCGGAAGACTCCACTCTTTTTGAGACTCTTCTCTCTAGTCTTGGTATACAAGAAATATCTGATCTCCTTAAGCTGGGTAGGATGAGATGGCTTGGCCATGTCGAGCGAATCTCTAGCTGGATCTGCCGGGGCAGAAACATGTCCACCGCATCAAGTCGGCAGACCGGAAGACTAAAACTCTCTTGGGATGAGCTGTGTAAACGTAACCATACAACCCTGGGCATTGCCAACTTAGATCCTCGCGACTGCCGAGCCTGGAAAAGAGAACTTTGATCAAGACTGATAGACAAGCCTCTCTCTTATAGACGACTAATCAAAGGCCTGTTAAAAATAAATCGGATGATAATGATTTCTATAAAAATATTCAATCTCAATTTTACTCTAAAGTCTCGATAAATAAAGATGAAATACAAGCTATGTACATGAGTGCAATTTGATTGCAGTGAGCAGTTATTCACTCTTTCGCAACATAATTTAGTGCATAGTTCTTATTGGCTAACTGTTTAGCATAGGTATGGCTAAAATCGATAGACACTTTTTTTTATGATCAGCACAAAATGCTGACTCCAATTTTTCAATATTTCTCAGAAATCAAGTAATTATTAGATTAAAATGAATGAATTTTATATTGATTTTTTTTTGTGGGGAGCGTATGTAGAATTAAAGACAAAGTCCCATTCCAACATTTATATCACGTTTATTGGCCATCTTGTTAAACATGTGATAATCAAGGGAGGCGCGATAGCGCTCTATCCCTTAATAGACTTCAAAAACGACCTATGCTAGAAATCTCATTTCTTTGATCAGTCATAACTCAAAAACCAATAAACCAAATTAATTAAAACTTTGCACACAATTTTCATTTGATAGGTTCTATAAGTGTGTAGAATTTCAGCATCATTAGTCAAGGCAACCCAGAGATCCAGAAAGGTCAGGAGTGATTTTGTGTTATCCGTGTGTACGTACGTACGTGTGTGCCACCCTGTATCTCATCAACTATTTGATTGATTCAGATGATTTTTGGCAGAGATAGAGGTTCTAGAGTCTAGTTGATGGCATTTTAATTTCAGTTTACCATATACCTTAGTTTTCTAGAAAATTAAAAAAAAACTTAAAAATGACCATTGTATTGAGGCATAGCCTTTACAAAAGTAGTGACATTCCATGATAAATGCCAGTATACTGAAATCATATGCCCTTAATAGGGTTAAGATGAAAATTCATATACATTAAATGTACAAAAGCAAGGAAATTCCCAAATTTTTACACTTTTATTGTCATTAAGGGTATGACTACATATCAACCAAACCATTTCATTATCACATCACTACAGTATAAATATCTATGCATGAGTGGATGAAGTGTGTGAGGTGCGCTGAAGAAAAATTCCTACCAGTAAAATACATAGCCCTGTTGTGCTCGCATACCCTTAATGACAATAAAAGTGTAAACATTTGGGAATTTCCTTGCTTTTGTACATTTAGTGTATATGAGTTTTCATCTTAACCCTATTAAGGGCATATGATTTCAGTATACTGGCATTTATCATGGAATAGACAAGGTGTTAGTAACAGAGGATAAGTCCATGAGTCTGGACTAGGAAAAAGGTTTGAGAGTCCATAATAGGAGAATGTTCGTAAAAGTATGTCTGTATGTATGTAGGTGTTAGTTTAAAGGCTGGCAGAGTTCGTATGTGGTTTGTAAAGAAGTGTGTGTTGAAATGGTATCGGGAATAAGTCAACACGTGGCAAGTCAGTTCACGTGCGGCACGTCAGTCCATCATCGCCATCTTAGTTCGTGAAGCCTTCTTGTCAATGTCGGTAGCCCGTGACTAAAGGCGAATTTGGTTTACGTCCCAAGAGAGGAGTTCGGTGATTGAACTGAGCAATTGAGTTGGTTACAGTAGAAGCCTTCCTGCGGCTAAAGAGAGAGAATAGTGCCAATGCACTCCCTTAAATAACCTTAAGGGACTATGTGCTCATAAGAGATTGTCTCTGAATGGTTAAATCAGAATCGAAATTACATGTTTGCTCCAATCAGTGCCAGGCTTACAAGTCAAGCAGATATTTAAAACATGCCAGACATTCACTCGTTATTTCAGAGACTGCAACCGAGAGATTTTTTTAGGATTCTAACCATTCCTTAAAGCAAAATTGTTTGGATCTCTCTTGCACTTTGTTCATCGAGTATATACGCCAGGTAGTTTTTGAAATTCTTTTTTATGAGCCCGGTAGCTCATATGATTACTGGAATGATGGACATCTTCCTAAAATTCCAGTTTCTTTTCATAAGACTTTGGTATTAAGTTATCTTCTCTCAGGTCTGTTTAAGCCAGCATCATCAGGGACACTGACTTCAACTAGGGTTACTACTCTCTCTCTCTCTCTCTCTTGTTCTTTCTGGTATATGTTCCCGGGACTTGCTGCTAAACTATATATTCAATTTTTTACAGATGGTCCAGTGGAGATATTTACACACTCCATTGTGTCGCATTCTTTCAAATAGTACCAACATTTTCATAAACTCCAAACATGCAATGAACACTTCTCTCCAACAATATCTATATTTTTTTTTACCATCTGTTTAGCTATTCTGAATACTTCAATCTTTTGGTCATCCCTTTGTAGTATTATCTAGAAACCTGGATTTCTCAGCCTGCTTGGTTTCGTATATTGCTCTTCTTGCTTCCCTCTTTGCCTTTAGATACACATCCTTATTCACGGAACCTTTTATTCACTGACTCCTACGTTTCCACTTTTCTTTGATACACTTCTCAACTTCCTCTTTCCACCATGTCACCCTATGCTTTAGAGGCCCTTCCGTACACCCACAAATCTGTTACCTCCAACTGTGTATCCTTCAGCATCCTCCACTGTTCATCCTGCAGTCGAATGCTCCATCACTTGGTCTCTAAACTCGCGTTTCAAATGTTCTTCTTTCAACCTTCACACCTTTTTCCTGGGGATAAACTTTCTCTTTACCTCGTCAGCATGAAATTGTAAATAATTGGTTTGAGCTGTGCTACGATTTCTTCTACCAGGTATTACTTTCCTATCACTCAAGAGCTTTCTGTTCTTTTTCCTAACCAGCAGATAATCTACTTGAGCCTTTGCTGTACCAGATTCATACATAACAAGATGACTTTCCTTTTTCCTAAAAAGGGTGTGAGAAACGAACATGTCCATTGCAAGATCAAAATCTTTTTCCTTCTGTATTCCTATCACCATATCCATCACCTTCATGCACACCCTCAGAATCACCAGAGGTCTTCCCAACATAACCATTCAAATCTCCTGCCCCAGCAAGTACTTCCTTCTCATCAACCTACGAGTTACTGCAATAAGCTTGTCATAAAACTCATCTTCACTTAAGCCACATTATGATGCATAAACAGATATTGCTGTGAATATTTTCACACCAACCATCAACTTCATCAGTATGATTCGCTCACTTACATGATTAACTTCAATTACTTTATTATCTACCCATCACTCTGCAATAAAAATACCAACACCACCGATGAGAGAAATACATATATAGCTAAGTGAAAGATGGCTAATTAGAATTAAATTGGAATTTCTTTAAAAAAATAACTCAATCTCAGAACTAAGGTATATTTTAGCATGTATTTTGTGTCATTAAAGTATATAAGAAACATTCTTAGGGAAACAAATGTTGATTAACCCAGCTTTAATACAATTTTTTTTTTTTTAACGTAGTTCACCCCAAACAAGGTAGGCCGCCACTGTAAATGTGAGGGGCTACTGAGAAGAAAGAAAAGGGGAGAAGGTTGGGGGGAGGGGGGTCAACTTAAATTGGGATCTGCGCAGCGAGATGTCTGTTTACATTAATTTTAAATTTCTGCATGTCAGTACTGTCGGGGAAACAGGGGGCAGGGAGGGAATTCCGGAGGCCAGCAGCACAAGGAAAGAAGCTATTTGAGTAGAAAGCTCTCCAGCATCTGGGGACCTCCACAGTGAATGGATGGGATTTAGTTGATTGTCGAGTTGGTCTAGTGAATTTACGTCGAGGGGGCACCAGATTAGCCAATTCATCGGAGCATAATCCATTGAAGTATTTGTAAAACAAGCACAAGGATGCTACATTGCGGCGATGGGACAGGGACTGGAGTTGTGTTGACAGTGAAGGACCTATTAGGTTGGCGACTCTGTTTTGGACCTTGTCTAGAAGGGAGAAACTAGTAGATGATGCACCAGCCCAGATGTGGCAACAATACTCCATGCATGGGCGGATGGCGGCTTTGTAGAGATACAGGATAATGTCAGGTGTGAGTTTACTAGCACGGTAGAGGGAGCCAACCTTCTTTGCGGCAGCCTTGGCAATGTCTTCAATGTATTTGTTCCAATTCATGTTACCTGTGAAGGTTAGGCTGAGGAGTTTAAATTATGAACTCTCAGGTAGCGTGTTATTTGCCATCATAATCGGTGGTTGAAGAGGTTTCTTGTAGTTATTGAAGGAAAGGAGCTTTGTCTTTGCGGCATTAAAAGTTACCAACCGTTTATGACCCCAATCCACTACAGCCTGGAGGTCATTTTCTAAGGATTCAGCCATTGCCTCGGATATGATCGCGTCTGTTTTGCTAACATGGCGAGAGTAAAGCATGGTGTCGTCAGCAAATAAACCAATCTCAGACTCTATGTCATCAGGGAGATCGTTTTTCATAGATCAGGAAGAACAAAGGTCCAAGGATAGATCCCTGGGGTACCCCAGCATTTATGTCATGTTGCTTAGATGGACGGCCATCGAGGACAACCTGGATTTTTCTTCTGGAAGGATCTAATTATATTAAGTAATTGCCCAGTAATATCGTATGAGCGTATTTTCAGAAGCCCTTCATGCCATACCTTGTCAAAGGCCTTGGCTATATCAAGTGCTACCGCCCTAGCTTCACCTGCCTTGTCGAGTGTATGATACATGCGTTCAGAGATGACCGTTAGGATGTCTGTAGTAGATCGTACTTGTCTAAATCCGTACTGGTGGTCAGAGAGAAGTTTAGCATTAACTAAGTGCCGTACTATCGCTAGATTGATTAAGGATTCAAAGATTTTAGCAAAGATCGGCAGTAGACTGATTGGGCGGTAGTTTTGAGGATCGGTTCTATTCCCAGAATTCTTGTAGACTGGTACCACAGAGGCAATTTTCCAGCTATCGGGGAAGCAAGATTCAGCTAGGCATTTATTGTAGAGTTTGGAGAGGACAGGGGCCAGTTCAGCAGAGCATTTCTTTATTACTATTACAGGTATAAGATCAGGCCCACAAGCTTTGGAGTTGTCAAGGTTTTTTATGATGTCTCTGACCTGGGATGGGGTGATGACCAGGTTATCAAGTGTGGCTTTGGTCCGCAATGGGAATTTGGGGAGGGGGTGGTTATCTGAGTCCAAAGTGGAGTTAGAAGCAAAACGCTGGGCAAATAGTTCAGCCTTATCAGTGGCCGTGCAAACGACATCATTGTGGTTTGATAGTGGGGGAAATCGTTGATTGACAATTATTCACTACACTATTGTAGCTTTTTCAGAAGTCACAAGTACCTAGTTTCTGTGACTGAATGCGTTTTTTTGTTAACTCATTATACCTTCTCTTTGCTTCGCCTATCACGGCCTTGCAATTATTTCTTGACTCTATAAATTTATGTCTATTAGTAGCTGACTTATGGCGGCTGAATTTACGGAATGCTTGTTGCCTCTCAGCAATGGCAGCTGCACATTCCGAGGTGAACCATTGGGAGAGTGGGGCTTGCTAAAAGAATTTTCGCATGGGGGACATAGACTTCAATGCCTGCTTTGACCCATTCAGTTAATTCATTTGCACAGGGAGTGAGGTTTCCCTCCATGGGGCGTCACTGATGTGATCTCTGATTGACTCAAAATCAGCCTGCTTGTAGTATCTCGTTTTCAGCAACGGTTCATCAGCTTTTGGACGACTTTTTAGGGTGATATGTATCATTAGCACAATGTGATCAGGATTCCTGAGTGGGCTATGAGCTTTCGTCACACAAGCCTCGGGCATTGAGGTCAAGAAGTAAGGCTTGTTGGTCTACTCGATCGGGGATGCGGGTCGGAAAATCGACAGTCTGAGAGAGGAAGTGAGCTAAGGAGAAATGATATGTAGAGTTGCCGGCTGCGTCAGTAAGGCTGGAGAATCCCAACCAGTCGCGGTGGTGGGCATTAAAATCCGCAAATACATGTATCTGGGCATTCGAGTCAATTAAGAGTGCTCTATCTATGCAGAGTACAGTCCTGGGTCGACGGGGAATAATAACAGAAACTAATTAACCAATTAAGAAATTTGTAACATCGCTTGTAGGCATGACAGTAGGTAATGTGGACTATATTTAGTTTAATTCC
This sequence comes from Sepiola atlantica, assembly GCA_963556195.1. Classification (NCBI taxonomy): domain Eukaryota; kingdom Metazoa; phylum Mollusca; class Cephalopoda; order Sepiida; family Sepiolidae; genus Sepiola; species Sepiola atlantica. Next base: position 33,818,125 of record OY744518.1, read on the forward strand.
ATGATAAATGCCAGTATACTGAAATCATATGCCCTTAATAGAGTTAAGATGAAAATTCATATACACTAAATGCACAAAAGCAAGGAAATGACAAAATTTTTACACTTTTATTGTCATTAATTAAGGGTATGACTACATATCAACCAAACCATTTCATTATCACATCACTACAGTATAAATCTCTATGCATTAGTGGATGAAGTGTGAGGTGCGCTGAAGAAAAATTCCTACCAGTAAAATACATAGCCCTGTTGTGCTCGCATACCTTTAATGACAATAAAAGTGTAAAAATTTGGGAATTTCCTTGCTTTTGTACATTTAGTGTATATGAGTTTTCATTTTAACCCTATTAAGGGCATATGATTTCAGTATACTGGCATTTATCATGGAATGTCACTACTTTTGTAAAGGCTATGCCTCAATACAATGGTCATTTTTAAGGATTTTTGGAATTTTCTGGAAAACTAAGGTATATGGTAAACTGAAATTAAAATGCCATCAACTAGACCCTAGAACCTCTATCTCTGCCAAAAATCAGCTGAATCCATCAAATAGTTGATGAGATACAGGGTGACACATACGTATGTACGTACACACGGATTACACAAAAGCATGCCTGACCTTTCTGGATCTCTGGGTTGCCTTGACTAATGATATGGAAATTCTACACACTTATAGAACCTATCAAAAGAAAAATTTGTGCAAAGTTTTAACTAATTTGGTTTATTGGTTTTTGAGTTATGATTGATCAAAGAAATGAGATTTCCAGCATAGGCCGTTTTTGAAGTCTATTACGGGATAGAGCACTCTCACGCCTCCCTTGATTTAATGCAAAGGGGAAAGAACACCCTTTAAAATAAATAGAACCATGGATTCAAAAATTACTAGTCAAATTTCTATGAAATTGGAACAGAGCATAGACATAAAAGAAGTGTAATAGGTAATGTTTGATTTATTTTTGAGGTACCCTCTTTGCACAAACTAAATATAACCCACGTTACCCACTATTATGCATAAAAGCTATGTTAAAAAATTCATAATGATCAGTTAATTTGAAACATGTATGTAAATATACAAACCTATACACATCTCAAACTTTATAGAGAGGGAGATTTAATATTATATTATATCAGATAATGATCTATATAATAATATACTAAGTCAATTTCACGTTAGTATGTACATTATCACCCATCTCCAATTTTTTTTAAAGATGGGATCGCCTGATCGCTGAAGATGCAATGCAGGCAAAAAAATTTTTTTTTTTTTTTTTTTAAATTGTTATTGGTTTTCATCATCATCATCATCAACCGGTTTATTTGTTGAATCAGGCCACAATTAATCCTCTGATGAGGGTGGGGCCTGATTGTCTAGTCTCGAAATCTAAGTCTTCCTCTCCACTCCTGTCTTTGGCAAGGCTTGATGGAATCCATAGGCCCTGAAGATCCACGCATCCTGGGATCTACGAAGCCCAAGACATTACCAGTTTTATTTATTTAAATATTTAGCTGACAATTATTTTTTACAATTAAGACGAGAGAATATTTATTGTTTTAAAAAGATATAAATTGTTAAAATTTTCAGTAAATAAAGAAGGGACATATTCGTTTTATATATTTAAAGAATATTTTGCTGACAATGGTAATCATTTTTATGGGAGAAGAAAGAGACAATTTTTGCTTAATATTATTTAACCTAATTATCATTAAATGTAATATTATTAAAAGTAAATTACGCAGATAGATGAAGAAAGCAAGCATGGAATTTCCTGCTCGTATTATTTGATATTATATTGAACAATTAAATTTAAAAATATTCACCTCTGACGTTCACGATATAACAATAGATTCAAACAAAAATAAACAGAAGAAAAAAACAAATGACGAATTGCATTATTTAATGCATACTGTACAGGAGATGGAGAACAATCTTTTTGTTTTTTATTTTATAAAAAAGTTGAGTGCATTATTTCATCTTTTCATAATCCCAATCAAAGATGGAAAGAACAAAATGGACGAACAAAACAAGTGAGCAGATTCTAAAAACAAAATTATTATTGTTTGATTTTAGTGTCGTCTCTTCCCGATTATAAAAGTCCCACTTTTTTTTTTTTTTTAAAGTTTCAAAGCTTCATTTCTCAACAAAGTGCAATAATGTCTGCAATGTGTTCAATACTTCCAAGCCAGGATTGTTGAGTCTGCCAAACGAAGCAAGCCGGCTAACCCTGCTCACAAATAACCTTGAAAAGCACTTTTTAAATAGATTCATGCTCGTCTATGCAGGAAGTCGCCTCCAATAGAAAAGAATCACCTCCAATTGAGAAGCTGTTAATCTTCCGTGCGCAACTGTCCCCCCAGTGTATTGATGCATTAGTTGAGTATCTAGTTATGACCAAAACAAGACGCTCAGGGCCATTGCAACACAACAAACTGCAACATAAGGACTTTTTCGTTCACCTGAAAGATTAATGTCATACAGAAATGTTTATTATCAAAATGAAAACAAATGTAAAAAAAGAAGGGGGGGGGGGATAAATAATCTTAAAATTTGGTAGGAAAAAAGTAAAAGATTAATCCTTTTCTAAAAAAAAAAAAAAATAAAATAAAATAATTTTCTTTAGAGAAAATGGTTAATCATTTTTCTACCAAATTACAAATACTTTTTAAGAAAAAACAAAAACAGAAAAAATTCTCTGCCACAATGATGACCCTTGAGTCCACCTGGAAATCATCATCATCATCATCATATTCGGTTTAATGTCTGTTTTACATGCTGGCATGTGTTGGATGGATTTAAGAAATTGACTTCCAGAGTAACCTACTTCTGATCAGGCTTTATTTATCGCTCAGGTACATTTTTATCACTTCCTTCCATGTTTTCCTTGGCCTTCACCTGTGAACTGAACTTGCCACCTCAACTGTTCTACATCTACTAACCCAAGAATTGTCATCCATTCTTTCAACATGACAATACCATCGAAGTTTACTCTCTTGCACATGTCTCCAAATACTGTCCAGATTTAATCCCCCTATGAAGTCATCAGATCTAAGCCTGTCTTTAAGACTCACATTACACATCCATTGTATCATTCTCATATCATTTCTCTCCATGCAATGCATGTCCTCAACCCTCACTGGCCAGGTTTTACTTACACCATCACACTCCGGACACACACCTGATAGACTCTTTCCTTGGTTGACAGTGATAATGCTCTGCTGGTTAGTAATGGCAGAAGTTCCCTGAACTTACTGCACCCACTCCTAATTCTTGCAATCACACTAGCACCTGCTCCACTGTGCTCCAACAGTATCACCAAGGTAACAACTTCTCGACAACCTCAATAGCTTCGCCATCCAAATATACTTTCTCCACATCAGAGTTCTCATCCATCTTCACCAAAATGTTACAGAATTTTTCTGGACCATTTTTCAGATGAACTCAAGCACCATTCGTATTCTCTATCTTCAATTTTAAAAATGGCTAACCTCCGATCGTCGTCACATGGAAATCCAATTGTTCTCGGACTGAGAACTTCGAATGTCTCTACAAATATTGATAAAAAAATATATCCGTTTTCTAAGGCTGAATATTTTTTAATGTTTACGTTATTCAGTCATTAGAGAAAATGTTCCTGGATCACCCAATGACAATTTAATACATTTTTATTTAAAGGACCAAGTGTATTTTTAGCACCCTAATTATGTTAAGAGCTGAAAGGAACGAGTTTAGCGTAATACTCAAATATCACGGCTTTAAAAAAATAAAAAATAAAAAACACATTTTCAAATTGATTTGGTCACAGAATAACATTTTTTTCCCCATTAAAAAATCCGAAAACATTTGAATTTATTTCTTATATAAATAGAGATTTTGTCCGTCTGTCCGTCACAATTTCTTTTGAACGTAATAAATACATTGTGGAATTTGTTTAATTTCGAAATATCAGAGATCTTAACTAATTTTAGAAATGGAGAACATTGCATGAATAGTAAATAATAAATTTTAAAAAAAATGAAGCAGATGCCATGACCGAAAATCAAAACCAAAACCTTCAGTCCGAGATTCTACCAAGTGATCTATTCGGGCTTTCTTATAAATAAAGCTTAAAACATTATTTTAACAAAATATTTATAGTTTTGCTGTGACGTTATAGATATAGATATATGATTTATGTCATGTTTCAAAACATGAATTCAAACATAAGCGATAATAAAAAAAATAAATAAATGAATAGGTAAACATTATTAATAGCGTTGGAAATCATTTTAATAGTCTAAAACAATTTATTTTGCTTTAACTACGTATTGTAATGTAGTTCTTTCACAATTATATAATCCTCCCAACCCAGCAAAAAATATGCGACCGGAGGGAGCATATATCTGTTAGTATTTAAAAAAAAAAGAGAGCAATGAAAACAAACTGTCTGATGAAAAATCTGTAAAAGTAAATTCTTATACAACTGAAGATGGGCTTAGAAGATTCCAATTTCTGTGGAATGGACTATGTTACGGTTTTGTTACCTATAATGAAATTTCATTAAAGTGTACACTTTAATAAAATTTCATTAAAGTGTACACTTTAATAAAATTTCACTTTACACGTACAACTTATGTCATTTGCGTGTGTAGTCTAACTTTCATGAAAACTAAAAGAGGTAAAAAAAAAAAAAATTTTTCAGTGGAAGAAAGTTTAGATTTCTCCAATGATCCCTGTTAAAAGAAAGAACAATATATACGTAGCCTGGTCACAACGATATCATACAAAATCCCTATTACAAATATTTCATATGAATTAGTTCCAAATGTTCTGCTATTTATAGTACTATTAATATACATAACATAATAGATTCTTCGTCTGCCTATTTTATTAACATCATAGATTCTTCGTCTGCCTATTTTATTAACATCATAGATTCTTCGTCTGCCTATTTTATTAACATCATAGATTCAGCGTCTGCCTATTTTATTAACATCATAGATTCTTCGTCGGCCTATTTTATTAACATCATAGATTCGGCGTCTGCCTATTTTATTAACATCATAGATTCGGCGTCTGCCTATTTTATTAACATCATAGATTCGGCGTCTGCCTATTTTATTAAGATCATAGATCTTTCGTCTGCCTATTTTATTAACATCATAGATCCTTCGTCTGCATATTTTATTAACATCATAGATTCTTCGTCGGCCTATTTTATTAACATCATAGATTCTTCGTCGGCCTATTTTATTAACATCATAGATTCGGCGTCTGCCTATTTTATTAACATCATAGATTCGGCGTCTGCCTATTTTATTAACATCATAGATTCGGCGTCTGCCTATTTTATTAACATCATAGATTCTTCGTCTGCCTATTTTATTAACATCATAGATCCTTCGTCTGCCTATTTTATTAACATCATAGATTCTTCGTCTGCCTATTTTATTAACATCATAGATTCTTCGTCGGCCTATTTTATTAACATCATAGATTCGGCGTCTGCCTATTTTATTAACATCATAGATTCGGCGTCTGCCTATTTTATTAACATCATAGATTCTTCGTCTGCCTATTTTATTAACATCATAGATTCTTCGTCTGCCTATTTTATTAACATCATAGATCCTTCGTCTGCCTATTTTATTAACATCATAGATTCGGCGTCTGCCTATTTTATTAACATCATAGATTCGGCGTCTGCCTATTTTATTAACATCATAGATTCTTCGTCTGCCTATTTTATTAACATCATAGATTCTTCGTCTGCCTATTTTATTAACATCATAGATTCGGCGTCTGCCTATTTTATTAACATCATAGATTCGGCGTCTGCCTATTTTATTAACATCATAGATTCTTCGTCTGCCTATTTTATTAACATCATAGATCCTTCGTCTGCCTATTTTATTAACATCATAGATTCGGCGTCTGCCTATTTTATTAACATCATAGATTCGTCGTCTGCCTATTTTGTTAACATCATAGATTCTTCGTCTGCCTATTTTATTAACATCATAGATCCTTCGTCTGCCTATTTTATTAACATCATAGATTCGGCGTCTGCCTATTTTATTAACATCATAGATTCTTCGTCTGCCTATTTTATTAACATCATAGATCCTTCGTCTGCCTATTTTATTAACATCATAGATTCGGCGTCTGCCTATTTTATTAACATCATAGATTCGGCGTCTGCCTATTTTATTAACATCATAGATCTTTCGTCTGCCTATTTTATTAACATCATAGATCCTTCGTCTGCCTATTTTATTAACATCATAGATTCTTCGTCGGCCTATTTTATTAACATCATAGATTCTTCGTCGGCCTATTTTATTAACATCATAGATTCGGCGTCTGCCTATTTTATTAACATCATAGATTCTTCGTCTGCCTATTTTATTAACATTATAGATTCGGCGTCTGCCTATTTTATTAACATCATAGATTCGGCGTCTGCCTATTTTATTAACATCATAGATTCTTCGTCTGCCTATTTTATTAACATCATAGATTCGGCGTCTGCCTATTTTATTAACATCATAGATTCGGCGTCTGCCTATTTTATTAACATCATAGATTCGGCGTCTGCCTATTTTATTAACATCATAGATTCGGCGTCTGCCTATTTTATTAACATCATAGATTCGGCGTCTGCCTATTTTATTAACATCATAGATTCGGCGTCTGCCTATTTTATTAACATCATAGATTCTTCGTCTGCCTATTTTATTAACATCATAGATTCTTCGTCTGCCTATTTTATTAACATCATAGATTCGGCGTCTGCCTATTTTATTAACATCATAGATTCGGCGTCTGCCTATTTTATTAACATCATAGATTCGGCGTCTGCCTATTTTATTAACATCATAGATTCGGCGTCTGCCTATTTTATTAACATCATAGATTCGGCGTCTGCCTATTTTATTAACATCATAGATCTTTCGTCTGCCTATTTTATTAACATCATAGATCTTTCGTCTGCCTATTTTATTAACATCATAGATCCTTCGTCTGCATATTTTATTAACATCATAGATTCTTCGTCGGCCTATTTTATTAACATCATAGATTCTTCGTCGGCCTATTTTATTAACATCATAGATTCGGCGTCTGCCTATTTTATTAACATCATAGATTCTTCGTCTGCCTATTTTATTAACATCATAGATTCTTCGTCTGCCTATTTTATTAACATCATAGATTCTTCGTCTGCCTATTTTATTAACATCATAGATTCTTCGTCTGCCTATTTTATTAACATCATAGATCCTTCGTCTGCCTATTTTATTAACATCATAGATTCGTCGTCGGCCTATTTTATTAACATCATAGATTCGGCGTCTGCCTATTTTATTAACATCATAGATTCGGCGTCTGCATATTTTATTAACATCATAGATTCGGCGTCTGCATATTTTATTAACATCATAGATTCGGCGTCTGCCTATTTTATTAACATCATAGATTCGGCGTCTGCCTATTTTATTAACATCATAGATTCGGCGTCTGCCTATTTTATTAACATCATAGATTCGGCGTCTGCATATTTTATTAACATCATAGATTCGGCGTCTGCATATTTTATTAACATCATAGATTCGGCGTCTGCATATTTTATTAACATCATAGATTCGGCGTCTGCATATTTTATTAACATCATAGATTCGGCGTCTGCCTATTTTATTAACATCATAGATTCGGCGTCTGCCTATTTTATTAACATCATAGATTCGGCGTCTGCATATTTTATTAACATCATAGATTCGGCGTCTGCCTAATTTATTAACATCATAGATTAGGCGTCTGCATATTTTATTAACATCATAGATTCGGCGTCTGCATATTTTATTAACATCATAGATTCGGCGTCTGCATATTTTATTAACATCATAGATTCGGCGTTTGCATATTTTATTAACATCATAGATTCGGCGTCTGCATATTTTATTAACATCATAGATTCGGCGTCTGCATATTTTATTAACATCATAGATTCGGCGTCTGCATATTTTATTAACATCATAGATTCTTCGTCTGCCTATTTTATTAACATCATAGATTCGGCGTCTGCCTATTTTATTAACATCATAGATTCGGCGTCTGCCTATTTTATTAACATCATAGATTCTTCGTCTGCCTATTTTATTAACATCATAGATTCTTCGTCTGCCTATTTTATTAACATCATAGATCCTTCGTCTGCCTATTTTATTAACATCATAGATTCGGCGTCTGCCTATTTTATTAACATCATAGATTCGGCGTCTGCCTATTTTATTAACATCATAGATTCGGCGTCTGCCTATTTTATTAACATCATAGATTCGGCGTCTGCCTATTTTATTAACATCATAGATTCGGCGTCTGCCTATTTTATTAACATCATAGATTCGGCGTCTGCCTATTTTATTAACATCATAGATTCTTCGTCTGCCTATTTTATTAACATCATAGATTCTTCGTCTGCCTATTTTATTAACATCATAGATCCTTCGTCTGCCTATTTTATTAACATCATAGATTCGGCGTCTGCCTATTTTATTAACATCATAGATTCGTCGTCTGCCTATTTTGTTAACATCATAGATTCTTCGTCTGCCTATTTTATTAACATCATAGATCCTTCGTCTGCCTATTTTATTAACATCATAGATTCGGCGTCTGCCTATTTTATTAACATCATAGATTCTTCGTCTGCCTATTTTATTAACATCATAGATCCTTCGTCTGCCTATTTTATTAACATCATAGATTCGGCGTCTGCCTATTTTATTAACATCATAGATTCGGCGTCTGCCTATTTTATTAACATCATAGATCTTTCTGTCTGCCTATTTTATTAACATCATAGATCCTTCGTCTGCCTATTTTATTAACATCATAGATTCTTCGTCGGCCTATTTTATTAACATCATAGATTCTTCGTCGGCCTATTTTATTAACATCATAGATTCGGCGTCTGCCTATTTTATTAACATCATAGATTCTTCGTCTGCCTATTTTATTAACATCATAGATTCGGCGTCTGCCTATTTTATTAACATCATAGATTCGGCGTCTGCCTATTTTATTAACATCATAGATTCGGCGTCTGCCTATTTTATTAACATCATAGATTCGGCGTCTGCCTATTTTATTAACATCATAGATTCGGCGTCTGCCTATTTTATTAACATCATAGATTCGGCGTCTGCCTATTTTATTAACATCATAGATTCGGCGTCTGCCTATTTTATTAACATCATAGATTCGGCGTCTGCCTATTTTATTAACATCATAGATTCTTCGTCTGCCTATTTTATTAACATCATAGATTCTTCGTCTGCCTATTTTATTAACATCATAGATTCGGCGTCTGCCTATTTTATTAACATCATAGATTCGGCGTCTGCCTATTTTATTAACATCATAGATTCGGCGTCTGCCTATTTTATTAACATCATAGATTCGGCGTCTGCCTATTTTATTAACATCATAGATTCGGCGTCTGCCTATTTTATTAACATCATAGATTCGGCGTCTGCCTATTTTATTAACATCATAGATCTTTCGTCTGCCTATTTTATTAACATCATAGATCTTTCGTCTGCCTATTTTATTAACATCATAGATCCTTCGTCTGCATATTTTATTAACATCATAGATTCTTCGTCGGCCTATTTTATTAACATCATAGATTCTTCGTCGGCCTATTTTATTAACATCATAGATTCGGCGTCTGCCTATTTTATTAACATCATAGATTCTTCGTCTGCCTATTTTATTAACATCATAGATTCTTCGTCTGCCTATTTTATTAACATCATAGATTCTTCGTCTGCCTATTTTATTAACATCATAGATTCTTCGTCTGCCTATTTTATTAACATCATAGATTCTTCGTCTGCCTATTTTATTAACATCATAGATCCTTCGTCTGCCTATTTTATTAACATCATAGATTCGTCGTCGGCCTATTTTATTAACATCATAGATTCGGCATCTGCCTATTTTATTAACATCATAGATTCGGCGTCTGCATATTTTATTAACATCATAGATTCGGCGTCTGCATATTTTATTAACATCATAGATCCTTCGTCTGCCTATTTTATTAACATCATAGATTCGGCGTCTGCCTATTTTATTAACATCATAGATTCGGCGTCTGCATATTTTATTAACATCATAGATTCGGCGTCTGCATATTTTATTAACATCATAGATTCGGCGTCTGCATATTTTATTAACATCATAGATTCGGCGTCTGCATATTTTATTAACATCATAGATTCGGCGTCTGCCTATTTTATTAACATCATAGATTCGGCGTCTGCCTATTTTATTAACATCATAGATTCGGCGTCTGCATATTTTATTAACATCATAGATTCGGCGTCTGCCTAATTTATTAACATCATAGATTCGGCGTCTGCATATTTTATTAACATCATAGATTCGGCGTCTGCATATTTTATTAACATCATAGATTCGGCGTCTGCATATTTTATTAACATCATAGATTCGGCGTCTGCATATTTTATTAACATCATAGATTCGGCGTCTGCATATTTTATTAACATCATAGATTCGGCGTCTGCATATTTTATTAACATCATAGATTCGGCGTCTGCATATTTTATTAACATCATAGATTCGGCGTCTGCCTATTTTATTAACATCATAGATTCGGCGTCTGCATATTTTATTAACATCATAGATTCGTCGTCTGCCTATTTTATTAACATCATAGATTCGGCGTCTGCATATTTTATTAACATCATAGATTCGGCGTCTGCATATTTTATTAACATCATAGATTCGGCGTCTGCATATTTTATTAACATCATAGATTCGGCGTTTGCATATTTTATTAACATCATAGATTCGGCGTCTGCATATTTTATTAACATCATAGATTCGGCGTCTGCATATTTTATTAACATCATAGATTCGGCGTCTGCATATTTTATTAACATCATAGATTCGGCGTCTGCCTAATTTATTAACATCATAGATTCGGCGTCTGCATATTTTATTAACATCATAGATTCGGCGTTTGCATATTTTATTAACATCATAGATTCGGCGTCTGCATATTTTATTAACATCATAGATTCGGCGTTTGCATATTTTATTAACATCATAGATTCGGCGTCTGCATATTTTATTAACATCATAGATTCGGCGTCTGCATATTTTATTAACATCATAGATTCGGCGTCTGCATATTTTATTAACATCATAGATTCGGCGTCTGCCTATTTTATTAACATCATAGATTCGGCGTCTGCATATTTTATTAACATCATAGATTCGTCGTCTGCCTATTTTATTAACATCATAGATTCGGCGTCTGCATATTTTATTAACATCATAGATTCGGCGTTTGCATATTTTATTAACATCATAGATTCGGCGTCTGCATATTTTATTAACATCATAGATTCGGCGTTTGCATATTTTATTAACATCATAGATTCGGCGTCTGCATATTTTATTAACATCATAGATTCGGCGTTTGCATATTTTATTAACATCATAGATTCGGCGTCTGCATATTTTATTAACATCATAGATTCGGCGTCTGCATATTTTATTAACATCATAGATTCGGCGTCTGCATATTTTATTAACATCATAGATTCGGCGTTTGCATATTTTATTAACATCATAGATTCGGCGTCTGCATATTTTATTAACATCATAGATTCGGCGTCTGCATATTTTATTAACATCATAGATTCGGCGTCTGCATATTTTATTAACATCATAGATTCGGCGTTTGCATATTTTATTAACATCATAGATTCGGCGTCTGCATATTTTATTAACATCATAGATTCGGCGTCTGCATATTTTATTAACATCATAGATTCGGCGTTTGCATATTTTATTAACATCATAGATTCGGCGTCTGCATATTTTATTAACATCATAGATTCGGCGTCTGCATATTTTATTAACATCATAGATTCGGCGTCTGCATATTTTATTAACATCATAGATTCGGCGTCTGCATATTTTATTAACATCATAGATTCGGCGTCTGCATATTTTATTAACATCATAGATTCGTCGTCTGCCTATTTTATTAACATCATAGATTCGGCGTTTGCATATTTTATTAACATCATAGATTCGGCGTTTGCATATTTTATTAACATCATAGATTCGGCGTCTGCATATTTTATTAACATCATAGATTCGGCGTCTGCATATTTTATTAACATCATAGATTCGGCGTCTGCATATTTTATTAACATCATAGATTCGGCGTCTGCCTAATTTATTAACATCATAGATTCGGCGTCTGCATATTTTATTAACATCATAGATTCGGCGTCTGCATATTTTATTAACATCATAGATTCGGCGTCTGCATATTTTATTAACATCATAGATTCGGCGTTTGCATATTTTATTAACATCATAGATTCGGCGTCTGCATATTTTATTAACATCATAGATTCGGCGTTTGCATATTTTATTAACATCATAGATTCGGCGTCTGCATATTTTATTAACATCATAGATTCGGCGTCTGCATATTTTATTAACATCATAGATTCGGCGTCTGCATATTTTATTAACATCATAGATTCGGCGTCTGCCTATTTTATTAACATCATAGATTCGGCGTCTGCATATTTTATTAACATCATAGATTCGTCGTCTGCCTATTTTATTAACATCATAGATTCGTCGTCTGCATATTTTATTAACATCATAGATTCGGCGTTTGCATATTTTATTAACATCATAGATTCGGCGTCTGCATATTTTATTAACATCATAGATTCGGCGTTTGCATATTTTATTAACATCATAGATTCGGCGTCTGCATATTTTATTAACATCATAGATTCGGCGTCTGCATATTTTATTAACATCATAGATTCTTCGTCTGCCTATTTTATTAACATCATAGATTCGGCGTCTGCCTATTTTATTAACATCATAGATTCGGCGTCTGCATATTTTATTAACATCATAGATTCGTCGTCTGCCTATTTTATTAACATCATAGATTCTTCGTCTGCCTATTTTATTAACATCATAGATTCTTCGTCTGCCTATTTTATTAACATCATAGATTCGTCGTCGGCCTATTTTATTAACATCATAGATTCGTCGTCGGCCTATTTTATTAACATCATAGATTCGTCGTCTGCCTATTATCATTGCTGGACGCATCATGGCCACTGATCTTTGGGTGATTGCAAAGAAAAAACCTTTTGGTTCTCATATTCTTATTTTTGTTGCATTTTATTCCCGTTGTGTTTTAACATTAAATTGCTTATTGTAACCATATCAATGTGTTCGTCTTTCTTTCGCCAATTCTCTTATCCTATGCGTTCCACTGTAGACATCATTATAGAATTCAGGAAACATACCCCAAGTCAAAACAAATTCCGGTAAAAATATATATGCTAATTTGTGTCCGTAATTACTAGCAGTGACATTAAATACCCTGACAAACCTGACTAGCAGCAAAATCCCACCCCATGAACTATAGAGGTATCCAGATGCCGGTAGACATAATATTCTAATATCTTCTTTCTTCGGATCGCTTGCCTTTGGAATTCCTTCCCTGCTCCCCCGACTATCAACATGTAGCAATTTGAATGTAATGTGAAAAACCATCTCGCTGCTCAACTTCCCACTTAGGATGCCCCGTCTATAAATCTGGCTCCTAATCACAGTCACTACTAACATCTCAGTGGGAATATGCTTGGTTTGGATTGAATTGAAGTAAAAATTTAATAAATTTATGAAACAGTGTGTATGTGTTCTTCCATATTAAATGTCTACAATGCATTCGGGTGTGACTGAATGCCTCATATGGAAATACTCTGTGAGACCAATTGTGTCAGTATGATGGTTACCTACCATCACCAACTTTGCTAGCTTGGTCATGTCATGAGGATGCCAAGAGAGCGCTTACCACGTAAAGTGCTGAATTACCAATTACATATGGATATCGCTAGGAAAAGACGCTACAAAGATCAACTTAAGATCCACATGAAAAAGTGCAATCTGAATCCAAGTTAGCTGGAAGACATTCATCAATTGAACAAGAAATGCCAGAAGAGGCATAATTCCAAAACCAGATTTTCATGCTGCCGGCGCTCAGACCTGTTCTGTTAATAGCAGGGATTGTGGATAGTCATATAGGGACTCCACCAGTAGCGTGGTGGCCGCCCCCCCCCACCCCCAGCCAAGGTTTCTGGGGGGGGGGGCGCCAAAATGGGGTTTTAGGGGGCGCACCCTTTGTAGGAGACCCAAGAAAATTTAAAATAAAGACCTTAATAAACACAATTTTGTTCCATTTCAAAGAATGGCATGGGACCAAAGAGGAAGAGAAAAAGTGGCGCTCAAAACCAGCAGCAAAGACGAGCGAAGGAGGAGGAAGAGAAAGAGTTAAGTCAGCTTCCAGCGCCCCCCAGACCCCCAGCTGCATTTTTTCGCGACTTCGTCGTTCATATCCGGGGGGGGAGGGGGGGCAAATCAGTGATTGGCCCCTGCAGCCATCAACCTCCCACCACGCTACTGGACTCCACAGTAACAGAGACAAGATGGTCATCATACAACCAAGTAGTTATATATGATGGATTTGGGTAAATACATTTATACCTATTTTGAGTGTATATGTTATAGTTGAAGCATGACATATATTCAATGAATTTCAAATTAAGGAAAAAATCTGATCGTTATAAATAGATGATAAAGAAAAAATAATATTATCTTACCTATCCGAGCACATTTCCAAAAAGTTCCTAAAAGTCTGAAGATAAAAAAGAAAAAGAAATCTAAATGCAAATATATTATTCAGTAATCATTATTATTGACATTTAAAAAGGAAATACAGTTAGGAAATGAGTCAAAAACAATTTATTTTGCTTTACCTACTCATTTGTGACCTATTTGCATAAAAAATTAATATTTAAAAGAAGTTCAAAGCAATTTAATTTGCTGTAAAAACTAAGTGAGTAACTAATTCACGATTAGCCATTACCAGAAGTACACAACCGGATTATTTTATTCAGTCTATTTATGGCAAATTAAATTTGTTTTAAACTTCTTTTAAATATTTTTTTTTAATGCAAATTAGGTCACAAATAAATAGGTAAAGCAAAATAACGCTTTTTTAACAATTTCCTAACGGTACTTCCTTTAAAATAATTTATGTCGGTAATAGTAATGATTACCTATTATTTAAAAAATGTTTATAACTACAATAAGAAATGAAAAGAAAAATATAAAGCAATATATATATGAAGTTAGCATACGAAAGGAAAAAAGTTCATCTATAATTAGGAATTATAATTTTTCTTCTGATTAAAAGGAACCTATTTTAAATCAAAACTGTGGTGTATAGAATGACAGAAACATACACAAGTGCATACAAAAAAAAAAAAACCCGTGAACCAAGTGCAAGAGAGATCCAAACAATTGCAGTTACAGTGACAGAATTCTAAATAGATCTCTCGGTTAAAGTCTCTGAACTTCAGGTGAATGTCTGGCATCCGGCAGGATGACCCATCCCCAGCAAAAACAAAGAGAAAGAAAAAGAATGGGTATTCTTAAGATGTGCCAATTCACTCTGCACGTTTAGCGATGAAAATGATTCCAAACTTCAGTGTGACAGACAAAATGCTATTTCTATGTACATATCTAAAAACTTGAACAAAGTAAAAATAAAAGTCAAGTGGTCGACCATAGTCGAGGCGACCCAAAGGCTCCCTTTCCATCAGCTAATACATCGAGGTGTAAGGGAGGGCGCCACTTCTTTTCCTAGATTACTTCACTTATCCTTGATCCTCACCTTATGATGCTGAATTTGTAAGTAAGGGGTATCAAGTACCATTTTTTGAGTCTTCAGTATGACTCAACTGAGGATTGAACCCTAGTCTCTTGGATACTCTAATCATTATGCCAAATGGACAAAGTAACAAATAATTTTTGTTAAAAACATGTTCTTGGCTAATTATAGTTTCTTTCTTTCTTGGCAAACTGAATTAGTTTCTTTGTTTATTTAGAATAAAAAAAAAAACAACAACGAATTATTCTTATACCATGACTTTGTCTCCCCACAATCAACTATCTGTGCCAGTCAGTGGGTCCTGTGACGACGTCCAAGCGGCCCTGAAGTCCTTCGCTTCAAGCAGTAGCGGAGGAATCGATGGCCTCAGACCTGGACATTTGATAGATTTGACATCCTCTGTGACAGCTGAAGCGGGTCGTCGTCTTGTCTCTGCCCTGTCTAGACTTAGTGAAAAAATTATCTCCGGTGATATTCCTCCAAGTGCGACGGAGCTTCTATTTTCAGCAAACACTCTTCGTCGTTTCGCTTCCAAACACACCCTGTGATCCGCACACTGGCCCCCGAGCTGTCCTCCATCCAACTCGGTGGAGGCGAAGCTGCAGTACATGCTGTTAGGGCGTTCATCTAGGACCAACAACAATGGCAGCAGGACCGTTTGCTGGTCAAGTTGGATGTGAACAACGCTTTCAACTCCATCCAACGAGACTATCTTCTAAAAACCTGTCTCCATCGAGCTCCTGCGCTTCATCCTTTGGCTCACACTGCCTACGCCAGTTCCAGCACCCTGATTATAGCCGATCATACCCTTGAATACCAGTGTGGTATACAGCAGGGTGACCCAATGAGACTCTTACTTTTTGCCCTGGAAGTTGACGATATTGCCCGTTCAGTGACCACATCTTTGAACATCTGGTATCTTGATGATGCAACATTTGGAGGCAGTTTGGCAAATGTTGTTGAGAACCTCTCCAGAATTATCCCAGCCGTTGCTGCAATCGGGTTTGAGGTAAACCCTGCCAAGTCTGAGATCATTAATATTGACAGAATCATTCTCGATGGCCGTCTCGCATATCAGCAAAGTCTTAGATAGGGTTAACATCACCAATCGAGACGATCTCATAATCCTTGGTTCCCCAATTTTCAAACCAGCGATCCAAGCCGACATCGACAAAAAAATTGACAACTTGTCTACCATGTCATCCCAGCTCTCAATCATTGATAAGCATCCGTCACTTTTTCTGTTGCGCAACTGCTTCTGTATTCCAAAATTTTTATTTTCGCTATGTAGTACGCCATGTTACCAGTTTCCGGTCGACCTGAGCAGGCTGGATTGCGTAATTCGAGACTCAGCAACGGCCATCTGCAACATCAATTTTGATGATGTAGGCTGGCGCCAGACCACTTTTCCTATCTCCTTTGGTGGACTTGATCTTAGATTAACGACCGACATTGCATTGCCTGCTTACGCCTCCTCCATCTGCGCAAGTCGGGATCTCGTTGAGAGTATTCTACATGAAGCATCCGAATCTCCTCTTGACCAACTGATCCATGACCTTTCCACCGGCTGGAGGGGAGCTGGTCTAATCGTTTCGGAGCAGACAGGAAGACAGAAAAGCTGGGATACGATCAGGATGAAAACCAGCGTCGACTCCTTAAAATCATCTTGCGACCAACACCGCCTTGCCTTCAAGCTGCAAGTTCGCCACACAGCGGTGCATGGCTAACAGCTTTCCCATCATCGGCTGTTGGTAACCGGATTGATGACGATTGCCTGAGATTCGCTGTAGCTCTGGGCACAGTTCTAAAGTTTGCAGCAGTCACAAGTGCCGTTGTGGCCAGCCGGTCGACGTATATGGACTCCATACCCTTTCATGTAGAAGGAGCGCCGGCAGATTTCCGAGGCACAACACTCTCAATGATGTCGTTCGACAAGCACTAGACATCGCTGGCTTCCCATCGATCCTCAAACCGGTTGGCCTTGACAGAGGGGATGGCAAACGACATGATGGCCTGACGGTGTTTCCCTTTACAAACGGTAAGTCAATGATATGGGATGCGACTTGTGTTGACACTTTTGTGCTCTCGTCTGTGATAAAATCGGCAACAAACCCTGGACATGCAGCAACGTCAGCAGAGAGCTGCAAGTGGTCAAAATATGCCGATCTTCTCGACAGATTTGTATTTCAACCGATTGCTGTGGAGACGAGTGGAGTGATTGGCTCTGCCACACGCGACTTCCTCAGCAGATTTGGTCTATTAATGACGCACAACACCAGAGACAATTGTGAATTGTCTTGGATTTACGAGCGCCTCTCTATCGCCATTATTCGTGGAAACGTCTTGAGTCTGCTCTCGGCCTGCCAAGCCAGCCGGACATTCAAAGAAAACTATTGACTGTGATACAATTATATATAAGGAATCAGGATTTCTCGATATTGAACTAAACAATGTCCACGTGATGAATAAGGGATTTATTAATTATTTATTGAATTATTAATCTTATAGCTTACTTTTTCACTGAATGGATCAGTGTAATGTATTTGTTTCTTATTTTATTATTCTTATTATATTTTTACAATAAAACGAAAACATTTAAAATTGGAGTTAAACAGAATTATCTCCCTTATTTCAGGTTTTTGCTTTTTTTTTTACTCATGCTATTTGACAAATTCTAGATGTGTACTCACATGACACTGTTTCATTGGCCTGTCTTTCATGCTTCAGTTTAAAATAGCATTTTCATCGCTAAATTGCACAGATTAAAATGAGCAGATCTTAATAGGCTTCCTCCTTTTTTATTATTATTTACTTTAAACTATGCAGGGTTTTTTTTTTCTCAAATTATTTTAAATAGGTTTGGTTTGGTAGTTTTGTTTTACGGCATATCAACCCTTTTTGGGTTATTTAATGCCGAATCTGGTCATTATAGTAAAAGATTTATGCTTCAAGTTCTAAAAATAAAATAAAAAAGGGGAGGGAGAAAGGGAGAGGGGCTGTTGTTTTTGTTTTTGGTTTTGTAGAACATAATTAAGTTTTACAAAAAAAAAAAAAAAAAAAGAAGAAAAACAAAAAACGTCAATGTAGGTGAATTTCGTCTCAGGGAGCCTGATCTGGTATCACCAGATTTTAAATAGGATTTTTAAAGTTAAAATCAATTATTATTATGGTATCATTTGATCATTAAATTATTAATTGAACCGAATTGTTATAAAACTATTACTAATTTTGTTAAGGTAACATTGCTTTATTTTTTATTTATTTATTGGTTTAATCCATAAAATTACTGGATGTAAATAGCTTCCAAAACTTTCAATCTTTTAATACATGAGGATTTTGCTAAGAATTTTAAAGTCAGAAATTAGTATTTAAAAGCTTCCCAAATTCCTTTTAAATTTTCAAGGGTCAGAAAGGAATTTTGTTTTTAACTCTTAAAAGATTAAGAAATGCATTCTGATAAATTTAATTTAGTAATAAAATTATTTTTTTATATAGGATCTTAAGTTTTAGTACTTAATGTTATTGCATTTTTTATTTCAATAAATGTTTGAATAGTAGTAAAAAAAAAAAAAAAAAAAAAAAAAATAATGTGTAAGTCACGTAGAGGCAATAAACACAGATACATAATTGGTCACAATTTTATTAATAGACTTGGACTGCCTTTTCCTCGCTTACTCTCAATTAGGATGTGTGTATATATGTTTATCCAATCAGAACTTCATTCAACATGTCCGTACCATCGTAGGTAGTTTCAAACGCAGAGCTGACTTCAGTCTTGGTAACTTCAGTCTCAATAGCAGAGTCAGAACTAACTCTGTCATTAAGGCGCACACCACGGATCCACCAAATGATACTCATGCCATTCCTCTGCATCCTCAGAAAGATCGAACTCGTGGGAGTCCAGTATTCACTCGCATGTAACATGGCGCTACGGACATAGTTGTTGTAAACTCGACCCCCGACTAACAAGTGAGAGTGAACAATTATTTTAATGCTTGTTTCTCTATCTGGCTACGGTTGAATTGGCGGGGATTTTTGGGTGCTCTGGTCTTGATAGGGTTAGCTCTATCTTTCCAATATTCCATCCTTCCTTCTGCTTTAACAATGCTCTTTGCTATCATAGAGATGAGGTGGTCGTCTGCTTCTGTACCAGCTCTGTTCACAGTCTCCTATTTTGGATGAGGCTGTTTGCTTGTTTCATGGAAACTCCTAGAATTTTTGCAACGTTTATCCATGAATCTCGGTAACATGATCTTGTGGCATTGGAAAACAACCTGTTTTTAGTCAATGCCGTATTTTCTAATCTACAGACATGTCCAATAAAGTCAAGATATTATTTATCAATGAATCATACTTGAAATACGTTTCTGAAATACTAAATAAACTTCATAAAGTCTTGTTGATCAGGTGGTAGACTTTACAATCCTAGTTTAAGAGTAATTATCACACATTTTTATATTAATAAAATTGTGACCAATTATGTATCTGTGTTTATTGCCTCTACGTGACTTACACATTTTTTTCTCCATTTTTTTTATTACTATTCAAACATTTATTGAAATAAAAAATGCAATAACATAAAGTCTTGGAATGACTCGGTCAATAATGACCTCAAGTAATGGTACATTGGAACCAACGTAAATGATAGAGTTTTAATAAGAAAGTCACTTCGTGTCACCATGGCCAACGTGCAACACACATCTATGATGTGGAAGAGACACGTTAGAAGAATGTGTGTGTACTCTTTTAGCAAAGGTTTTTTCTTACTGTGTGTTTTTGTGGCAGCTGAGGTGACTAAAATGGCAGATGTTTTCAGGCTCTGGTTTTAATATGTTTACAGAAGGAATAGAATATTGAAACAAGTCGGAATTAGATTGATTAGACATGATACTCACCCCTGTTTATTTTTGTCGATCAGACTTGGAACAATTGCCCGTAGGTAGGAGCACGTACATATCAACAATAGAACAACCGTCAACAGACTTTGGAAGTTGAATAAGGCAGACTGAAAAAAAAAACACAGAAATGTAAATAACATTAGGAAATTGTTTTAAGTTTGTATAATTTTATTTAACAGATATTGAAAATAATTGAAAAAAAAAAAAAAAATCATGAAAAGAGATAAAACAGATTCAGTAATTAATCAAACATTAAACTAATTGTATTGGATTAAAATGTTCATTCTCAATTTCTTTTCACTTTTTATAGAAATAAATAAAATTGAATTTATTAAAAAAAATTTAATAGCAAAACGAATATGAAAAACTCACCTATCTCTCATATATATATATTCATTAGTATTTTAATCGATTGAGCACTATTGTAAATATTAAATGACTCCAATAAAATAGTTGAATATATTAATTTATAGATAGATAGAAATTCATTTGTTTGTCATTTTTTTAGCGATAGTGACAAATGAACAAATTCAGATATCTACGATGAAGTATTTCCTAAATGCTAAGAGGGAGTCATTTCCCTTACAGAGTGTATCGCCCCCCCCCCATTGGGAGCGTCTATATTTATAAAATATAATTATCCACAGACATGTGTTCGCCATAATATGTCTCATCAGCGTGGTTGAACTTAGCAAGATTCAAAACTGCAATCAGTCACTGTAGTTTGGCAATGTTACCGTCGGTGAAACATGTGTCTGCGGATAATTATATATTATATTTTATAAATATACTCTCCCCATATAGAGAAGGGTGATACACTGTTTAAGAGAAATAACTCCCTGAGCATTTAGGAAATGCTTCATCGTAAATATCTGAATTGGTTCATTTGTCACTATCACCAAAACAACAACAAACGAAAATGGATACATTTATGTGTGATAAAATATTCTAGTTCTAGTGACATTTTGTGGCCCAATGGTAAGGGTGCCGGGCAGCAATTACGGTTTCTGAATTTCCCTACTGATGAGCAATATTACTGTGAAACATGTCTGTGGATAATTATATATTATATATACACACACATGGTGCAGACAGCGTTCTTTTAGATATTTTAACTTGTCTTATTTGCTTAAAAACGCTCCCCATTTTATTAGTTTTTCAGAATAATTGATCACAGAAAACTTTGAACTTCCAAATTTGTGAAAAAGGCTTGAAATCCGCACCGGAAAGGAACAATATTTCAGATTTCTCCAGCAAAATGATGGTGAAAAGAAGTTGGAGCATTTGACTACGGGACGACATCGAAGAGAAAAACTCATGCTTGACGATCTGACACCATCAGAATGCTAGAATTGATTGCGGAAGTCACGGGGAGGTGGAAATCATCAGCAATTAAAAGTGTGCTACTGCAAGGAAGAAAGGTGTGGATGAAAAGGTCATCAGGCAGGTGGTACAGGAGGACATTCATTAACTTTCATACAAGATGAGGAAAAGAGATTTTCTTTCCAAGTTGATGCAGGAAAAGCAAGATGATCAACAGGTTGAAACACCAGCTGGAGTCAGGCGGGTTGACGAGAAAATCAATATCCAGAAAAACAACATCTGCCTCACTGCCTCACCCAATTTGGTGCAATGAATCATGCAAATGAAGCTTCTCACGACAATCATTGTCTTTGTTGTCAGCAATGCCACCTCAACCCCCCCCCCACCTCTGAGGCTGACTGACAGCAATATCAGTGTTCTGAGTGAGGTGATGAAGTCCAAGATAGACCAGGTAGCTGCAGGAAGGCCATATGTGTGGCAGAAAAACTAAGTGCCATATCACATTAGTTGGAAGACCCAAGTCTGCCATGAGAAAACTTCAACAACACTACACCAGACATTTGACCTCTTACCCTGCCTAACTTTAGCCCTCTTGACTTCTTTGTATGGAATGTCATGGAACAAGAGACCAACAGATTCAGCTATAAGATGAAGAAGAAGCTGAGGGCCAGGATCATCGGGCCCTTCAGGGGGTCTTGCGTGTTGGTCCTGTCATGTTGGAACGAAAAAAAAAAATTCCCGACATTAGACCGTCACATAGAATCTCAATAATCTCTCTAAAAAAAATTTAAAAAAAAAAATAAATAAATAAATAAAAAAAAATGGAAATTTACACAAAAATACTGGTAATAAAAATATACAGTTCAGTTAGACATTACATTTTTGCACGATCGGAGACAGTTATTAGCTGTGATTCTGTTTAATTTTTGTGTAATTTTCGATTTTTGAACGATTATCAAGACTCCACGTGCCCATCTAATATCGGACATTTTTTCATTCTTAACAGAGTTAACACTAGTTTTGTTTTGAACTAAAATAAGTTAAAACAAAAAACTTATTCAGGTAGGTAGAAAAATAACTTTTCTTGCCTTTGGTAGCATTTATTTGTTGCCTATTTGTTTTTTCACCCTTTTTTGTTGTTAGATATAGTAACAAATCTCCTAAATTAATTGTGAACAAAAACAGAAGTTGAAAGAATGTGAAAATGTTATAAGTCAGCAAAATAAAATTAAAAAAAAAAAAACCCCCCAAAAAACCATAAAAACCAACAATAAACAAACTTTCAAATTTAAGAAAACAAGAAACAGCTTTATGTCTGAACGAGTACATACAAGTAGTGAACTGCTGGACACAACACACAACTAGCACAGAGACCTATCCTTCCATTTTATTTTTAGAACAAGTAGTGAAAAAGGGAAATAACCTAGTTTTGTGTACTTTTTTTTTTTTTTTTTAACATATTTCACCCCAAACAAGGCAGACTGCCACTGTAGACGTAAGGGGTTACTGAGAATTAGGGTGTAGGTTTGGGTGTCATCCTAAGTTGAGAGCTGTGCAGCGAGATATCTGTTTACATTAGTTTTAAACCTCTGCATGTCGATACAGTCGGGGAAACAGGGAGCGAGTTCCAGAGGCCGGCAGCACGAGGGAAGAAGCGTCTGGGGATCTCCACAGTGAATTGATGGGATTTAGCTGATTGTCGAGTTGGTCTAGTGTATTTACGTCGAGGGGGCACTAGAGCAGCTAGTTCATCAGAGCACAATCCATTGGAGTATTTGTAAAACAAACATAAGGATGCTACATTGCGGCGATGGGACAGGGACTGGAGCTTGGTTGACAGTGAGGGACCTATTAAGTTGGCAACTCTTTTTTGGACCTTGTCTAGGAGGGAGAGACTAGTGAATGATGCACCAGCCCAGATGTGGCAACAATACTCCATGCATGGGCGGATGGTGGCTTTGTAGAGATACAGGATAATGTCAAATGTGAGAAGTTTACTAGCACCGTAGAGGGAGGCCGCCTTGGCAATGTCTTCAATGTATTTGTTCCAATTCACTTCCATTTTAAGCGAGGACTTTACCCATATCTGTTTTGGATGTATACATCATCTGCTTAGAATGGAGGATTCTCCTTACAGCTTTACGACCTCAGTGTTATACATAAATATATATATATATATATATGTATATATATATATATATATATATGTAGACCTTCGTCGGTCAGAGTTGACCATGAGTAGCATCCCAGTTGTCTGAATAGAGCATCAACGTCTGTGGCTCTAGAGGCCGATGTGGGAGTGACAGTCTCTGTTGCAGAGATTGCATTTGTATTCTGTTTCGATTCTCTGTTGCGACTTGTGTCTGCTTCTCCTCCCCTGACTCGGTGTTTGGTCAGGGTCCCTCTCCATCTGGATCGGTTAGCTACCAGACTCTCCCACGACTGTGTTGATGTCCACAGCCTCCATATCATGCTTCATGACATTGTGGTACTGTAGCTATGGCCGCCCGGTGGCTCTCCTTCCAGGAAATCCATGAGGATGCAGCCATCTGGTATATGGTGGATGTGATCCAGCCAACGTAGTCTATTTTTTGGGCTCCTCCAAAAAGTCACCCTTCTTCCACCCATGGAAATAAATAAAAAGAATTTTTAATTTACATTTATTTAGGTGTTTAGTATATTAGTAATATGAATGTAAAAATAAAAACAGACAGAAATATTAAAATCTATCAGTTTGTTTTGAAAAGGGGTGTGATAAAAAAATTAAAGCATAACAGTTGCAAATTAAATTAAACTTTAAAAAAATATCTAGAAAATTCAATTTCCAGAGAAAAATGTTCAAACTTAATTATTGTAAAGAATCATATCTCAAAAAGAAAAAGAAATAGTTGTTCTATGCTGATACAATTCAATTAAGTTGGCAAAAAATAAAACAAGCATGTTGCCATGTCGGGAAAAGATGGTAGAAATTTACACAGAAGAGGATGCAGTAGCCCAGCGCCTGTTCAAATTCACCTTGAATTGCTGCGTTGATGGCGCATTTAATACCTGTCTTGGGAGACTATTGCAAGGTCCAGGGATCCTGATTGAGAAGGCAACCCTCCTCCGGTTTAATCAAAATCTGCGGTGCAATAGTTTCTTGTGGTGTCCGCATAGACCTCTTTCTGGTGCAGAAGTGAATAATAGGTCCTGAGGTATATCGTAATAATCATTGAGGAGATTGTAAGTAAAAATGAGATCTCCGCGTAATCGTCAGCGCTCAAGGGAGAAATGGTTAAGTTTCTTGAGTCGGCTTTCATAGGGCAAATCCCATAGACCCCACACCATTCTATTGATGTATTACGGTCATGTAGGAATTTTTTCCCGAACAAATAAAATTACTAATTTTGAAAAAAAAATATATATATATATCCGCCATGATCATAATGCATCACTCAGCGTAGAACGGCTACCTCTGAAATATTAGGAAACTAGTGTAAAAAACAAGTGAAATGTAGAAGAAACCATGTTGAATCGCCTCCAGCTAGCGTACACAACAGCCATGGTAATTTTATTTTGTTATTAAATTAATTTGGTATTTCTAATGAATGGGTATCCAAGGGATTTCAGTACTAACGGAAAATCAGTCAGTCTCGGAAATAGCCGAAGCAGTTTACGATTTGAAAGCTACTTTCATTTCTTAATTTTCTTTAGGGGCTAAAATGATTTTTTTTTTAAAACCCTAACCTAACCCTTCGCATGCTTAGCATCGTCTGCTTTTTTATATTTTTTTTTCGCGGCTTTCAATTCAGCCATTTCCGGGACTGACTCGGGAATCTCCGTCAAAGTACAGAAATCCTTTAGATTTAATACAAATACCGTATTTTGATTTTTATTATTAAAAAAAAAAAAGAAGTACTTCTGCAGTTTACGGACCGTGCTGAAATAATAACGTTATTATTTAAAAACCCATTCTTAACATGGGAGGGGCGCTTTGTTAACTATTCTGTACTTTCACCTAACAACTTAAAAAAACAAAGGATACCGTAAAAATTGAAATTAACTTGAAAATCATATCTAGAAATATAGCACCATCCGTAAACTGCAGAAGTACCAAAAAAAGCAAGGAAAAAAACCCATTGAATTTAATGATTTTATGAGATAGGGGTCTTTGAAATAGTGCCAAGCGGCATTTTTTTTTTAAAGATAACTCTAAATTTAATAACCAAGAAATGATAGCTATTTTGTGATCGTAGTGCCGCACAGAAATGCACGAAGTGCCAGCTCCACGTTTAAAGAATGCCTAAGTTTGGCAGGAAGTAACACGAGTCAGTTTAAGGATTATTATTAGCGAGTGAATACATAAGATATGTTGACAGGCACCCTTACTTTAAGAGCGTTTGGTTTAATTAATCTTTATAATTTATTGTTTCTACAAATAAACTACGGGAGTTAAAATATATGAAACTTAAAAAAACAAATTTTAATTTTACGGAAGTAAATGTGATAAATTCCTATTTCAGTCACGTAAATTATTTACAGTGAAATAAGTTTCGGTATTATTTCCAAACAACTTTCTTTTTTTAATTTTACTTAAATCGTGTAAAAATCACATTTTAAGTACCAGGATCTACGCAATATAAAAATGTGTGTTCAGGGTTCAGTATTTTAAATCTAGTTAATTATACTAAAGAAAAACTTATTCTAAAGAAAGATAGCAAAATTTGATATTTGACAAAAAACAAAACAATACTTGCCATTTTGCAAACGTGTTTGTTTGTGAAGAGTGGGAGAACGGTAATTTTTGATTGGTCAATTCATGAAAAGATCAGCCAATCAAATTGTCTTTTTGTTTTTGCTTATTTGAAAACGGTGTCTGAAAAATATAATACACCTTATAACAAAATTCCAACAACATTTTTGCCAGATTAGTATAAAATTAAATATTAAATAAATACAAAATGACTTAAGGTTAGTAATAACTCGTAAAATAATTTTATCCAGTTATGACTCTTTTTAAAAGTTTAATTATAGATTATTAGCAACTAAAATTTAAATCCTTATCCAATAATTAATGACCGATTTACAGTTAATTTAATTATTAACTAAATTAAGTAATTGTAAATTGTCCATTATTACATTAAACTATTTTTAAATATATAGACTTTCATTTCCTAAATTGGTAATTTGGATTATTCGGACCACTATTTTTATCTTGGTTGCTTTAGTCACAAAATTTCACCGATCTAACCTTCGACCTTCTTCAAGCTCTAAAAGCTCGGCAACTTTAAGTTTGAAAAGCTGCACTTGAAGAAAGTCAGGAGTTACATTGGCTGAACTGCTGTGAATATTCCGCCCGACTAACGCAGTGACAAGAAGACACTGCATGAAGCGAAGATTTTAAAGCAAACAAAATGAGAACAACAGAATCATCATCTCGAAGATTCCGATTTCCAAAACATAATTGAATTTCCTTCTCATGCCCCTTTCTTGCTTCCCCTCCACAAAAAAGAAGAAATATATGAAAAATTTAAATATGAGAAAATAAAATAATTAATTTGTTTAATAAAGTTTTAGCAGATTTTATAATATTTTATAATTCTTTTTACAAATTAACATAAAAAAAAGATACGAAAACACCCGTTACACCGTTTCTGAACCATAGTTCGTAGCCGCAAGAAAATGCCCACCTGAAACGTTTAATGATCTTATTTCACAATGGAAGTATCTACTAACGACGATAACAACAATAATACAAACATTATAAATGCCCTGGGGCCGTTGAGTACACAAGTATTGGCAGGAGAAAAGTTAAGGTAAAAAAATTGGTCATTTTGTTTCTTTGATTCGACTGAAATATGTTTCCTCTTTTCTAGATCGGTGGCGCGGCAAAGAAATTTGCTGTACCTTAACCGAAACAGTATTTGTGTTTCATTTGCCCCCCACCCCTAGACTTTAGAAGCCTAAATTAACCATAAAACTCGACTTTGCCCAATAAAATTTAGGCGATTTAGTCGATTCGCAGACAAAATGGCGGACAATGAACCGTCTGCTAATTTCCGAATAAATTGTTTTGGACTAATTTCAAATTTATCTTAAATTATTTTAAGGGAACTACAGTTGGGAAATTAGTCCAAAACAATTTGTTTGGGTTTACTTACACAGTTGTGCATTCGGAAAAGAATTTAAAAAAATTAGCAGACAGTTCATTGTCCACCATTTTGGCTGCGAATCGACTAAATCGCCAAAATTTAATGCTAACCAAACATTACTTTCGGTACTTATGCAGTTTACGAACCGCGTTTTCGTTGGCACATTCCAACGGGTTACGTAAACCACCGGAAGATGCCGAACGAAAACTTCGTTTTTGTGTGTGTCGAAAACGCTGGTAACAAGCATCGTGTGTTAATTTCAATGAAAAATTGGATAAAAAAATATGTAAATTTGTTAGAAACATTCAAAATGTCGGAAAATTCAAATCAAGGAACAAAACGCTCATCGTATGTGGTAATTTTCATGAATAAATATTTTCATAGTTTTGTTGCAGGGTCCAGTACTGGTGATCAGTCTTACAACTATTGTTGAAATACAAGACAAAAATATGTTAAAAGAAAGATTACAAACACTGGAGGACGGTATAAAAGAAAAGTAGCATTTATTACACAAAAAAATCTCAGGAACCAAAGGTCTGTAATTTTGGCTGCCGGCTTTGCAAAAAAGGTGATGTGGAACTGTCTGGAATGGGTTGTTCTCCAACGTCTCTGATGAGGAAGGTCTGCTAGTGGGGATGCGGTTGGAGAGATGCCTCATGCTGGACTGATCAATGTGAACATTTCTAAGGTTAGATAGGTACCTTAAGTAGGTTCAGTTGATGTAAACATTACCGGGAGCTGGAGCAACGACCTGAACAGGCCTGAAATGGCAGTTTGTCAAGAGGACGTCACCAATGTTGGATCGGCATGAGTACGCCGCCAGAGGCTAGATTGGCACCTCCTCAGGAGGATGTCGCTAGAGGCTGGATCACTAACTGGACAGGTCTGGTCAGAAAGACATCGACAGCCGGTCAGGAAAGCGTCTGCAGGGATGCGACAGGAGGATATCACCAGAAAGCTAGAGCAATGCAAGATCCTAGAAAGGTCAGAATGCGAGTAGCAGTAATAGTAGTAGTTGCTGAAAGATTGCCCTGAAAAGGGCAGTTTGTACACATTAATTTGTATTGCCCTAAAAGGAGCAGGTTTATCGTATTAGGTGGATGGCTGCTGCTGCTGAGTTCAACAACTGGGCAGAAAGTTTGTCACAGTCGGATGTGAGGGAGTCTCTTCACCCCATGAGGGAACTGTTTCTCAGTGAAAAAGGTAATATTGCACTTGGTCGTAAATATAGACTTAAAATCTTTAGTGCTTTTTGACATAACAATCCCTGATTAAAACAAAAGGTACTTCTATCGATCCTGACCCAATTTCCATGAACTTCGCGTCGGCAGCGTTCGGGCATGCTACGTAAACACCCGAAAGATGACGAGCCAAATGGTGGAGAGATGCTGAGCAATTAGCCAATCAGCGTTCAGTAACCAGCCGACAATTTTTCAAAACATTTATGTCGATTAACCCCTAACGACGGGGTAAAAGTTAGCGCAGGTTCCAAAGTAAAAAAAAACACCGAAAATAAAACTGAAAAAATTTTGACGCACAGTTATGGCCGGCGTTAAGAACAAAGGATTAACCACAGTGGCGAAGGATTGCCGGACAAATGGTTATGAGATAATGAATCCCCCGACCAAAGAGTGTGGGAGAGATGCCTTTGTAGCAGCATGTCATCCCACTGTTTTTGGACGTGGCCGGACCACGTGTGGATTGGTCGAAGTGGCCGGACCACGTGTGGATTAAATTAATAGGTTAAGACAAACAAAGGGAAAAGAAAGAAAACATTATTATTATCTAAAACTTATATTAGAAAGAAAGCGAATGAATAAGAAAGCTAACACAACATAAGAATGGTCTTTTATAAAATTAATAATTACGAGGAAAACATTTATATTAAACAAAAACAATTTATTTAACTAATACATTTGTAGAGGTCGTCAGTTCATATTTGTAAGGTGTATATGCGAGCGTGTTTGATGTATTTTGTGTGGCAATCATAAGGGTGTATGTTTGAAGAAAAGTTCATCATTCGAATTAAAAGAGATTACCTTTTTGCCTCCTCCACCTCCTCGGTCGAGCCGGTGGGGAGGGTCGATGATCTCCTCTGTGTGCGTTCGCCCAGAACACGGAAGGCAAAAGAGATAGAAAGGAAGTGCATGCCTTCTTTTATAGACACTCAAACCACGCGTGGTCAAGCGGACCAGTTGGTCCCTGATTGGCCGGAATCTTCTGGCAACATGATTTCACGAGATCAACCCCTCTTTTCTGCCCCAGCGATGAAGAAGGGCTGAGTCAACAAAGAAAGAAAGGTTGCACACATATTTCCTGACTGGTTGTGGCGCTGGCCACACAGTAAGGTATCAAAATTATCGGCTGCTCCCAATCAGCTCGTCATCTCTCGGGTGTTTACGTAGCATGCTGGCGCAAAGTTCACGGAAATTGTGTCAGGATCTAATTTTTTTTTATGCAGACTTTTCTTATGTCAAGTATTTTTCGAGCTAGGATGAAAGTGTAGAATCTGTTCTGTACCATATCAGAGAAATCCTGGTCAGAGGTAATTTTTATTGGTTAATTCCTATTTCAGTCACCTAAATTATTTAGAGTGACATGTCAAAACCAGTATTTTTGTTTTACTTTTATTGATTCCAAACAAGACACATTGCCACTGAGACTTAGGAGTCAGATTTATAGGAAAATCCTATGTGGAGAGTCGGCCATATGTGTACGTTCAATTTGCCCAGATGTCGAGAATAAAGCATGGCATCATCAGCAAATATACCCATCTCAGATGCGATTGCATTTTGGAGGTTGTTTATGAAACTCAAGAATAATAAAGGTCCAAGTATCGACCCTTGGGACACACACGCATTAATATGATGTTGTTTAGATGTATGGCCATTGAGGATGACCTGGATCTTTCTTTTAGCTAAATATTAAGTTCTAACAAAAAATACAAAAGTAGTAATTTAATACAAAGATAACTTTTTAAACTTTTATGTTTTGATAATTAACCAACAAAAGAAGATAACTCGTGATACAACTCATCAGGACTTTTATTTATGATGATTCTGTCGTTTACTTGACAACGAGGACAAAAACATGCCTCTCACAGACCTCTACAAGTTTGTTATGGCAAGTGAGCTCCTAAATTCTGCTTTGCTTCATAACTAAGATAGCAGTCAAGACCCTAAATTCATCTATAAATCGTAAGACAGACAAAATGGTAGCCATTGATGAACTTGTTTCCGAAAGATGAATACTATTTTTCTACACAAAAGTGTAGTATCTGTTCCGATGGATACTGCAGCCCATAGACTGGTATTGTCTTGGCCTTCGGGGCTTGATTTACGCCGGTCTATGGGTCTGTCCTGTGCAGTTCTAGGAGGTCCACCCTCCCAGGCTTTGCTTCCCCTCTTTGGGGAGGAATAAGTTTATTGCTTACTGCCTGAGGCGCCCCTACCGGGGAATGCCGACGGGGCTGCCCAGGCAATTTTTAATGGCCAGAGTGCTCACCTCTCGGGCGTTGGCTTTTCAAACCCCACTTTCCCGACCCGACCTTGGGTCACATCTTACTTGTGGGAGTAAGATAAAACTGGCCTTGTGCCTATCTCCTGGAGAGGAGTAAATAAATACACAATAACAAGTCTGTGTTGGGCCAGAGTTATCTCCCTTGGAGATATATTTTTGGTTTTAATGTGAGAGGGCGCTTTTGGTGCAAGAGTTTGTTATCTCATTCTACCTACATTATCATAATCATATTTGGTTTAAGGTCTGTTTTACATGCTGGCATGCGTTGGATGGCCTTTAGAAATTGACTTCCAAATTAATATCAACGATAAAATCCATGATGAATAATCGCTGTCACATTCGTGGATAGTAATTATTACAAATATGTTGCAACCAAAATGATAAAGTTGGAATATCAAATATTCATCATATCTACATAACATAAAATTAAGCGACCAGTGCTGGTTAGGACATAAATGGAAAATGCCTTCAGTCTAACAAATTTCCTAACTGGTCTAATTATTATTAGAAAGAAATGTAAGAAAACAAAATTATATTTGGGTCAATAACAAAATGGAAGAAAAGACGAAAAAAATCGGCTAGTCCGAATCAAATATCAATATGTCAGACAGATTGTTATTTGTGTTTGATGTTTAAAATCTGACAAGATAACTTTATATGTTAGATTAAATCATTTTTTTAGGAGGGATTATGTCAAAAGCAATACAGTATTTGAGTAAATTTGATTGACGTATACACTTATCTATTTTTTGTTTTGTTTTATCATCACTGTATACGCGTTAACTTAGTTAACATCATACTGTTAACAACAGATCACCAATCATTTCTGTCGGAACACCTAACTTCGAGGATACTGATGTTTTTGTTAATGTCGTGTTCAAGGTGGAAGTCTGATAGCGATTTTAAATATTTTAAATATTTTGTCACTTGATCGAGCCATGTCATCTTTGGTCATCTTGCTAGTCTTTTGGTAGGTTTTATGAAAGCTTAAGTGCACATGTTTCTGATGGCAATTTAATTAAATGACCAAACTATGATCATCTTCTTTTGTAATATAATAGCACTCCATGGTATTGCTCTGGTGCAAATGAAGAGGTCTTTGTTCGAGACTATCTTTGACCAGCTGACTTGAAAAGCATCAATGTAATACTCTCAGCTTCACTTTTTCACTGACATGCTTGCTGTTGAAGACGGACTCATAGGTCTTGTTTGCATCTAGAGCAAGCACTTTTCGTCTTTTGTTTTCTACCTCTATGTCTAGCATTGAACCAAGGTATTTACATTTTTCCCCAGCATCATCTCCACCTCTATGTATGTGATATTTCTCTCTCTTTGTCTTTATCAATAGACCTCCTGGTAATCAGTTTGGGATCAGTCTAGTGATTTTTTTAATTTAAAATTTTTTTTTTAATTTAAAATTTTTTTTTTAATTTAAAATTTTTTTTTTAATTTAAAAATTTTTTTTTAATTTAAAAAAAAATTTTTTTTACAGTAAGTAAACAATATTGATCTCCATGTTTTTTTTTTGTGTTTTGTAATTGCATTTATTTATTTGTTTAGTTTTTTTCTCGATTGCAGTAAAATTATTTATTTGTAATTTTTCTTTATCGCCATTCATTTCAAAACAATTTCTTGAAATTTAAAAAAAAATTTTTTTTATTAATCAAAACAATATGTAACATCTTATACATAAAGTTAGATTTTTTTTCTTTATGTCAATTCCTGGAATAAGCTAATAAACAAAACTTCTCTTTCATCATTTGTTAACATCATCTATTGGTTCGTGTTCTGCAAAAGAAACATTTTCATTTCCAATTGTTTTTTTAGATTTAGATATTTAATCCACTCACCACTTCTGTTTTGATTATTAATATGAGAGACAGAGTTGGAGGAGATAGTCCCTTCTCTGTCAGCATCACCGGATTCGAATATTTCATGAGGAGCATACATTTTAGCTACACTAATAACTACTGTAATAAATAAAAATACAATATGTAACATCACAAATGAAAATAATTCATGGATGTATTGTTTTAAAAAAAAATAATTTTAGAAGGGATTTTTTAATTCAATCATATTAAAAAAATAATTTTTTTAATTTCTGGGAGGGGGTTATCCCTTCTATAATTAGATTTTTCTCAAACAATAAGTCTATGAATAATTATCTTCATTTATTATTGTGATGTCACAGATTGTTTTTATTTTAAAAAAAATAATTTTAATATGAATGGAGATAAAAAAAATGCCTAATGTTAATAACATCTCAGGAATAAAAACAACTAAACTCGGAAATTATTTTGTGTTAGATTGTTTTGGTTGCTTGCTACTGTTTTTTAAAACTTTTATTCACCCCAAACAAGACATTACAACTGAGATGTAAGGAGCTACTGTGATTAATTGCTAGATTTATGGAGGGGGGGGGGTCCTTATTCTCATTACATTTAAATTTGTGCATGTTGGTACAGTAGATGGAGCAGGAAGGGAATTCCAAAAGTAAGCGGTCCAAGGAAAGTAGAAAGTTTTTCGGCATCTGGGGACCTCTAAAGTGAAGGGGTGGGATTTTGATGTTAGTCGGGGTATTTACATTGGGGAGGTACAAGTGCAGAAAGTTCATTAAAGCACATTTTGTGGAAGTACTTGTAAAACAAGCACAGGATTCAACATTAAGGCGATGGGGCTGGAGCTGTATTCTTATCTTAGTTATTATGAGAAGGGCCTGTGAAAATTCCACGGTTAAAGAAAATATGTTTTAATGTTGTGTATTTATTACTTTTAATCGTCAAGAGACAAATTCCTATTATAATCTAAATTTAATTTAATCTGACTAGTGCTACCAGATCAGGCTGTCTGAAGATACTGGCTTCCTGACCAAAGATGCACCAAACATTGATGTTATTGTTTTTTTCCCTTTTCCTTTGAAAAACTCAATCATGTTCTGCAAAGTCAAAAACAAAAACAATTTTTTTCTTCAAAGCAACAAAAAGAAACACCATGAATAAATATTTGAAGACATATAGAACTTGAAGCATAAAAACTTTTACCAAAATGACCGTATTCAGCATTAAATAACCCCAAAAAAGGTTGATATGCCGTAAAACAAAGCAATCTAATTTAATCAGCAAATAAATGAAAATACTTTCCAAAAACACAAGTGTTTGATGCTATCCTTCTCTCTCATTGTCTCTTTTTCTCTTGCAGTCAACTCATGTGCCCCTCTCTCTCACTTTACTCATATGACGCTCTCTTTCTCACCTCACCATATCATCATGTATGAATTACCTCCTCTTTTCTCCTCGATCGGTTTCACCCTCTCCTCTGTTTGATTGTCTGCTACTAAACGTGTCGGACATGACTTATTGATGTGAAAAAACTATAGGTAGGTATAATTATGAATAATATATAGATGTTATGGGGTTGAGTGTTAAACAGAATGATGTGACCTGAGAATATCCAGCAATTTTGCAGTGTGTTTGTGTATATAAAGACGTGTAAGACGCCTTCTTTCAAAATACAAAATCTAGTTCAGTTGGAGTTGGTGAGAAACAACATCAGAAGTAGGGGTGATTCCCCAATCACTGTCACATCCGGTCAAATACCATCAGCAACACTCTCTCTCTCTCTCTCTCTCTCTTTCTCTTTCTCTTTCTCTCTCTCTCCTTCTCTTTCTCTCTCTGTCTCTTCCTTTTCCTTGTAAGTCTGTTTTTTTCTCTGTTCAATAACTTCATTGTTTAGCTGTAGACCAAATGTGTCTGCTTTCTTTTGTATCTATATTTCTCTTCCTCACAAAAAAGATTGATTTTTAATCCTTGGGAGTCATTTCTAATTTAACTATGGAATTTCCATGTGTTCTTTAAATCAATAAAGCTAAAAGTAAATTCTAGTTACTGTATCAGAAGGTTAGCTTTTTAAATAAAAAAAAGAAACGATCGATAATATTCAGTTTTAAAAAAATATATCTAAATTTTTCATTTTCATTATATATTTTTCTTCTCTCGCTCATATCATAAGATAAAAGATGAGAAACAGACTTAATGATGTGTTTACTAAAATAAAATCTTTGCTTTTTATTGTTTGAATTTTGCAATATGTTATTAAATGTAATTCTTTTTCTCCTTTCATTTTTCAAGTCACAAGACCTGGCGAAATGTTTTGAAGAAGCTAAAACGAAAAGTGAAACGAAGAAAAGCTGCTCAAGTACAAGAAAACTGTAAGTAAACAAAACAAACTTACATTCAATAGTAGGTTTTCAAATTCTTTACACAGAACTCACATGTTAAATTGGAGATTTTGTAATATTGCCAGAAATAATCTTTGATTTTTAAATAATGATGTAACAGGAATTGATTTCTGTGAATAATAAAAAAAAATTTTTTTTTAAATCTCATTTCATAGTTTTCACACAATTATCAAAAGAGTCTGAATAATTCCCAGGACAGGTATAAGCAATATGTATAGCATTAGTTTTTAATTTAAAATTTTTCTTTATTTTAGAGATAAGGTGCGGTTTCAGGGGCACACCATCTAAATGGTAAAGTTTACACAAAAAAATGAAAATGTGTCCACGTTTCTCACCGTATTCCCTAGAATATGTATCCCATAATTCATAAGTTTACTAGTTTAGGAGTTTACTCCACATATAGATATTATTGACACTCACATATGCGCACATATCCAGTTATGGTTTTGTAACGTAATAAATTCAAAATTTTGATGTAGAGCAATTCTTTTCTCTATTAATTATTTATTTTATTTTGCTTATTTTAAAAGCTTTTTTTTTGAAGGGGTGGGAGTCTGGGGAGCAGACCCCCTAAATTGTAAAGTTTACAACAAAAAAAAAAAATGCCCATGTTACTCACCGTGTTCTCTAGAATATATATTTCTATAATGATCGGTTCATTAGTTTTGGAGTGAATACTGTACATAGAAATATATAAACTTTATATACTAAAAAGATACCCGTCTCAGGTAGGGCAAAATGAATTCTCCGAACAGAAGTTTTGCACCACTTTTATGTCTCATTATGAAGATGAAAATCAAGATATGATACTACTAAACCTTATGTCTAAAGTCCTTATTCCAATTTTGATCAGAATTCATTACATGATTTTGATTTTAGAAAATGTATAAAATTTAAGCTTAAGGGGTCATAAGAAAAAATTGAAATTCAGGAAATCTTGCTTAACTGTTGTGACAAAGAGGAACACTCACCAGCAGGAAAAAGAATGAGGTGCTTCGCATGTCATGTCTGCAGAGTAAAAAAGGGCTTCTCTTCATAAGTGTAAACTTTTATAACGGAGTCTGATTTGCATATGTGGAGATAGCTGATATAAATGAAGAGGACAGCTGGGAAGTAGAGAGCGATCTTCATTGGGCAGAGAAAAAGTGGTGGTACTGAAAATATTGCTGTTAAAACTTTTTTAAAATTATTTTCTCACGGTTAGATAAAACTAATGACCGTGGATCAAATTCAATGCAAACCTTAAGTATTTGATTTTTCAAATGGGAAGTTGGGCCTATATTATGTCCCCTAAAAACCCTAACCCTAACCCTATATTATGTCCCCTAAAAACCCTAACCCTAACCCTATATTATGTCCCCTAAAAACCCTAACCCAAACCCTATATTATGTCCCCTAAAAACCCTAACCCTATATTATGTCCCCTAAAAACCCTAACCCTAACCCTATATTATGTCCCCTAAAAACCCTAACCCTATATTATGTCCCCTAAAAACCCTAACCCTAACCCTATATTATGTTCCCTAAAAACCCTAACCCTAACCTTATATTATGTCCCCTAAAAACCCTAACCCTAACCCTATATTATGTCCCCTAAAAACCCTAACCCTAACCCTATATTATGTCCCCTAAAAACCCTAACCCTAACCCTATATTATGTCCCCTAAAAACCCTAACCCTATATTATGTCCCCTAAAAACCCTAACCCTAA
This sequence comes from Sepiola atlantica, assembly GCA_963556195.1. Lineage (NCBI taxonomy): Eukaryota > Metazoa > Mollusca > Cephalopoda > Sepiida > Sepiolidae > Sepiola > Sepiola atlantica. The sequence goes on from OY744518.1 coordinate 33,855,737, forward strand.
CCCTATATTATGTTCCCTAAATACCCTAATCCTAACCCTATATTATGTCCCCTAAAAACCCTAACCCTATATTATGTCCCCTAAAAACCCTAACCCTAACCCTATATTATGTCCCCTAAAACCCTAACCCTATATTATGTCCCCTAAAAACCCTAACCCTAACCCTATATTATGTCCCCTAAAACCCTAACCCTATATTATGTCCCCTAAAAACCCTAACCCTAACCCTATATTATGTCCCCTAAAACCCTAACCCTATATTATGTCCCCTAAAAACCCTAACCCTAACCCTATATTATGTCCCCTAAAACCATAACCCTATATTATGTCCCCTAAAAACCCTAACCCTAACCCTATATTATGTCCCCTAAAACCCTAACCCTATATTATGTCCCCTAAAAACCCTAACCCTAACCCTATATTATGTCCCCTAAAAACCCTAACCCTATATTATGTCCCCTAAAACCCTAACCCTATATTATGTCCCCTAAAAACCCTAACCCTAACCCTATATTATGTCCCCTAAAAACCCTAACCCTATATTATGTCCCCTAAAAACCCTAACCCTATATTATGTCCCCTAAAAACCCTAACCCTATATTATGTCCCCTAAAACCCTAACCCTATATTATGTCCCCTAAAAACCCTAACCCTATATTATGTCCCCTAAAAACCCTAACCCTATATTATGTCCCCTAAAAACCCTAACCCTAACCCTATATTATGTCCCCTAAAAACCCTAACCCTAACCCTATATTATGTCCCCTAAAAACCCTAACCCTAACCCTATATTATGTCCCCTAAAAACCCTAACCCTAACCCTATATTATGTCCCCTAAAAACCCTAAAATAAAACAAACTGAAATTTGAGGAGTATTCATTAATTGTTTAAAACATATTGTTAAAGTTTCACAAAAATCGGAGATATCGTAATTTTCACAAAGGATGTTTACCTCTATGCCTCCTTTGCATAAAACTAAATATAGTCCACATTATTCACCCTTATGCCTAACAGCTGTGTTCCAAAATTTATTAACATCATGGCGGCTGCATTCGTGCTGGACACCCATAAGCAGCAAATAAAGCAATAATTTAAGGTTCTCAAGAAAGAATGAAAGCGTCTCCATCTCTCAGAATCGGCAAATAATCCTCTTCTCTTCCTGTTGCTGTTATAGGTCTTTCTGGCTCTTCTCGTGTTGTGTTTCTACATTTATCATCTATCAATCTCCGTACACATCACTTCTCCAATCTAGAAGTTGCGTTTCTACTAGTGATGGAACGATTATGATACAATTACCGATTCTGTTCTAAATTCCAAATTCCGATTCTAAAATCGTCTAATCACCTAAAAACGTAAATTTTTTTTTATTTATTTATTTTTTTAAGTATAGATATAATTTCTTTTTAATTTGACAGGAGTTACAGGCTGAGTAGCCTGTTTCCTGAAGAAAAGTATCAAAGTATTAAATGTTAAATATTGCAAGCGTTTGTGCTGCCATAGTTTTAATACAGACAGACAATATGACGACACCCATAATGCTATTATGTTGTAACATTTTAAAGTACAATTAAATAAAAACTTCATGTTTATCAAAATGCACATTGGAGTATTTAAAAAAAGATAATACGATCAGGATTATTCTAAAGAATCACCTTACTTTTTTCTTTTTGCTACTTAACCTTTTTTTCTTTAATTTTTTCGTTATTTTCTTTGTTTTAACTGGTACCCTCTTTTAACTTTATCTTTGGTTCTCTGGCTGTCATAAATTGCTGGTTTGTCATTTCATCAAAAATTGGAGTATTTAAAAAGAAATAATAATACAATCAGGATTATTCTAAAGAATCACCATACTCAATTTTTCTTTTGTTTTGTTTTTCTTTTTTTAATCTTTTCGTTTTTATTTATTTATTTTTTTAAATATAGATATTTTTTTTTAATTTGACAAACTTCTTAATGTTTTCCCTTTATGTATTGTATCCAATATTTTGATAAACTCATCCTTCATCTGTATTTTTCACTTATGCCATTTTTTCCTATTTATCCACTCGTGCCATCTTTTACCTAAATTCGTTATTATGATTTATAAATTTTAGTTTTACTGATAGTTTAAAATCAATAAAAATTCATCATTTTATCATTAGTACAATAGAAAATTAAGTTTAATAATAATAAAAAAAAAAAAATCTCTTTTGGAATCGGGAATCAGGCTCAAATTTTTCTGATCCCGATTCTGATACTTCAAAAAGTTCTGATTTTTTTCCGATTCCCGATTTCAATTCTGATTAATCGTCCTAACACTAGTTTCTACATTTATCATCTGCCAACCTCTGTACGCATCACTTCTCCATGGAGAAATAATACATGCAATAAATTGTGGACAATACAACCTGATCTAGGAGAGTGGAGGCAGAGCTGTAGAAAGTCACGAAGGGAGGAAGTCATCCTCTCTCGACTCCGTATTGGCCACACAAAAGCCACGCATTCATTCCTACTTAAGCAGAAGGAGCCACCATGGTGTACGACTTGACAAGTGCCATACACAGTGAAACACTTTGTTAGAATGTGTTGATTTTGCTCTCATGTGAACTATTTAAAGACATCAGAGTAGAAATCATGATGTCCTTTCTGAAAATGGTGGGTTTGTACGCAAAAATCTAATATCTATAAATTCAATAAATCAAACTTCCCTAGGAAAAAATTAATTAATTGCAGACTGTTTACTCAAGAAATATGCACATATAAAAGAAATTCAGCGAAATCTGTTAAACATTTAAAAATATTATAAACCTCTAGCATAAAATCCTTTTACCAATATAAATGGAGCTGGCATTAAATAACCCAAAAGAGTTGATATGCCATAAAACAAAAAAAAAAATTCTCCAATCTAGTTAGATTACAATTACTTATCTAAAATCAACTGTTTATCCAGCGATCTGTTAATCTTCGATGCATGAGTTTGAAATAGCATTTTCATTGCTAATCGTGTTCTTGTTAATAAAATGCATATTTTCATTTGTAAATGTATCCTTTCTCGTTGATTTGCTTTCGGGTTTTAGCTCCATCCAATGGAGATATATCTGAAGATGATGCATATAAAATGCATATTCGTGAGAAAGAAATGCAGCTGCAGTTGGTGGAACATGCTCGATGGTTGCAAAGAGAAAAGAAAGCCCATGAAGAATGGTTAAATAAGAAATGGTTAGCAGAACAAGAAAAGAAGAGACAAGAAGAAAAAGATGTAAGTTTTTGTTTGTTGTTTTTTTGTTTTCTTTCTTTTCTATTTTATTTCTTTTTTTCCTCCTTTTCTTTGAAGATTGTCTGTCACCATATTGTTTAAACTATGGCAACACAAAACGCCTACTATTTTGATGTTTTGAGATGCTTCATTAATCTTATCTTTGAAACTTTGTAAACTTAAAGGTCAACATCAACCAAAAACACCTTCTACCACTCAATACCAATTCCAGAACAAGGGGAAACAACTTCAAACTGTCCAAGAAGTACAGCAGACTCAACACTAGGAAGCATTCGTTTGGACTTCGAGTAGTGAACAACTGGAATTAGCTTCCCAATTCAGTTGTAAATGCAAAAGACACAATTGACTTTAAAAGCAAACTAGACTAGTACTGGTTCAGTAAGCAATACACTGTTCGATCCGCGCATGCGTCTACTGAAACTATAAGACCAGGCATGGAGCAGGAGTTACAGGCTGAGTAGCCTTTTTCCTGAAGAAAAGTATCAAAGTATTAAATGTTAAATATTGCAAGCGTTTGTGCTGCCATAGTTTTAATACAGACAGACAATATGACGACACCCATAATGCTATTATGTTGTAACATTTTAAAGTACAATTAAATAAAAACTTCATGTTTATCAAAATGCACATTGGAGTATTTAAAAAAAGATAATACGATCAGGATTATTCTAAAGAATCACCTTACTTTTTTCTTTTTGCTACTTAACCTTTTTTTCTTTAATTTTTTCGTTTTTTTCTTTGTTTTAACTGGTACCCTCTTTTAACTTTTTAACTTGATCTTTGGTTCTCTGGCTGTCATAAATTGCTGGTTTGTCATTTCATCAAAAATTGGAGTATTTAAAAAGAAATAATAATACAATCAGGATTATTCTAAAGAATCACCATACTCAATTTTTCTTTTGTTTCTTTTTTTTTTTTAATCTTTTCGTTTTTTTTGTTTTTTTTGTCTTACCTTTTTAACTTGATCTTCGGTGCCATTATTAAGTCAATGACCAGCTCCAAACCTTGTTATGTCACCATGTGTACATTTGAAGTAATTGTTGGCATGCAGAGAGCACATGATACAAGATGCTTAGGTCACACTTATACAAAAAGCACAGATCTGTATCTGTGTATCCCCACAATTTGAGGTTGGTTACATTTGGTGGATCGAAGAAGTAATGATATCGTCAATGGTTCCATTGCAACAAATTCTACGATAGTTTAGTTAGTTTGATACCATTCCATGTTGTCCATGCATATTGTTTGACCTGAGTAACAGAAACGGCTGTTTATTGCTTTTCTTCGAACCTCCTTCTTTACTCATAATATCTATTTTCTCCTTTGGGCCTTCTTTGGAGAATGAGTTGTTGATTGTGATTCCCAGACCAGCTCAATTGATTTGCATGATTCCTATAATTTCCTTGATATGCAGACCATATTTGGTTTCTCGGATAGCCTCCGCCGCTAGCCACTTCATGCCAGATTCAATATTTGGATATGCTTTTTCAATGACTCCATTGACTGAACCCTAACCCTCATCTTCATGTGAAGACGTACCTTCCCAACCTTAACGTCCTTCTCCAGTGAAGACATAGAGAGCTGTAGACTTCCAGTATATGCATGACTCGGTTCATAAAAAAAGAATCATCTTTTTCTGTTCAATTCTTCGATAAGAATCTATATTTTTCATGCTTCATTTCTATTTTTAATTCCAACAGAGACGAATCCGTGAAGAATGGGAAGAGCAACAAAAGACGGAAAAAGAAGAAAATGAAAAAAAAGAATTGGAAGAAAAGGAGAAAAAAGAAAAACAGGTGATGTCTGGCGAATGGATAACCTTATATCCTCATACGAATAATTTCAATTTTCTTTGCTTTCTTTTAAGCGATTATATTTCATTTTGTGAATTATGAGTTTGTATTGTATGTCCGACCGGAAGTCGAATGGTGCTATAATATATCACATCGACATAAACATATCAATGAATGATGACATCGTCCATATCCTTTTAGTTATAGAATTACCAGCGTTGAATTTTTCCAGCCTTCGCTACTTCATCTATCTTAGTCTTTGGCTTTCTGCTCTGCAAGATCGGAGAAATGCATTGTAATATCGGATATTCGACTTCATCATTTTAGTTGCACATGTGTGTGGAATATATAGATATCCTCTATGCATGTAGTAATCATGTTCATGTGTGTTTTTGTTGTATCAACAAATGCAATAGAAAGAAAGAAAATAGATTGTTCATCTAACATTTAGTTTATTTACAGTTTGTCGGGGCACATATTCAAGAAAGATTAAAAAGACTTGCAATACGTGAAGTTACACAAAGCAAATAACTAGGAAAATAAAGATCTTAAACAAATGTTTCATGACAATGCAGGAAATGCACATGTTGTTCAGAGAGGCCAAATAAAAGTATGTGAATGCACAGAAATTCCAAGTTACTTGCAGAGTCTCAACATTGGCGACATGCCAATCGGAGATAAGTTTATTAACAAAGGCATCTTTGCCAATTTTCTGAAAGTCATTTTCGTCGATCAGAAATATAACCTAACAGGCAAAGGGTTTAAAAAGCATGCTGAGTAGCAGATTGAGTTAGGAAATGCCTGACCAGTTTGTAGGTTGCACTAATAAGAGGCAATTTCGCTTCTGAATTTCCTTCCATGCGGACAACGAGCATACAAAATCTTGCCACAATAGTACCATCTCATGTTAAAAAACCAAAAATCTAACCCAAGAGTGCATTATACTGACAAACATCAATCTTCGTCACAAATCAGTTAAGATTAGCTAACAGCCAATCACCTTGATCATGGAGTAATTTATGATGAGATTGAGTTATTGGAAAGAGCTTGCTCAACCCACCCAGTGTGATAGCATTCATTCATTTAAGCCCCACCATTCATATGTAAATTAATACTTCAATTGTCATGAAAAACTTGACAACAGTGCCACCTATAATGGCAGACCATTTTCTCTGAATTATACATTATTGAAGAGGACATAACTCTTGGTGGAAATAGTAATTTGTTAATAGGCAATCCGGCTGCCTCCAACTTGTGTCTCTTTTACCCCTGTCTATGTCTCCACTTACATACTCAAGTCTTTAGCCCCCCTCCTTCCGTCTTCCCCCTTCTCTCTTAATTTGAGAATACCAATTGCTGTAAACAACCACTCTACCCAAATGTATAAATGGGTACCAGTCTTGCTGGGAAATAAAACTGGCGACGGACTAACATCTTTTTTTTTATTTAATTTTTTTAACATGGTTCACCCCAAACAAGGCAGGCCGCCACTGTAGACATAAGGGGCTACTGAGAAAAAAGAAAAGGGGAGAAGGTTGGGGGGGGGGGGGGGGGTCAGCCTAAATCATGATCCGCGCAGCGAGATGTCTGTTTACATTAGTTTTAAATTTCTGCATGTCAGTACTGTCGGGGAAACAGAGGACAGGGAGAGAGTTCCAGAGGCCAGCAGCACGAGGAAAGAAGCTATTTGAGTAGAAGGCTCTCCGGCATCTGGGGACCTCCACAGTGAATGAATGAAATTTAGTTGATTGTCGAGTTAGTCTAGTGAATTTACATCGAGGGGGCACCAGAGTAGCCAATTCATCAGAGCATAATTATTACAGGGATGGTTCAGGCGATCTATTCCACTTAACACTATAAGAACAGGGATAAGCACTGGACCTAAGAGCCTTTCAGAATGAGAAAGGAACTGCTACTATTACTATTTCTCAGCCCATAACTTCAGTTGTGTAGTCACTATTACCACACACTTCTTACCATACCAATATGTTTTTTATTGCTTTGAAGTGTTTTGGGAGTCTGGTCTCTTGCGTTTATTAAAAGGTTCTTCCTTGAAGCCCCTTTTTTCACAGAAGAGACGTTGCTAGTCTTTCTCTACTTTATTGTTATTTTCATGGTAGGTGCTCACCTATAAAGACCCCACAAAATTAAAACTTTTTTAAGCCCATAACTTCAGTTGTGTGATCTCTATTTTCACAAACTTTTGACCATATCAATATGTTTTCGACTTGCTTTGAAATATTTGGAGAAAGGGGGAAGTCTGGTCTCTTGCACTTCTAAAAAGTTCAAGTGTTTTAGCTCGTTCATAATATATGAATAAAATTGTTGGTGCTTATACAGCTAAAACCACATATGAAAAACTCATTTCAAAATAAAAAATCTTGTATATACTTATGTATCAGGCAAAAATAAGTATCCTCACCAAAAATTAGGAAAAATTATCAATTAGAATTTTAATTAAAAATAAAAATCAGTTTTATCGTATTTTGCCGGTCCACCATCCATTATTACTGGTTTAAAAAACATACTGACTTATCTCCTCCTGTTTTATGGGTATTCTGCTTGTATTAATGGCAGATCGGCAATATATGATCAAACTGATTTTTATTTTTAATTAAAATTCTAATCGATAATTTTTGGTGTAGATACTATTTTTGCCTGATACGTAAGTATATCAAAGAGTTTTCCTGTTAACTGTAACTGCAATTTTCACCTGTGCTTTCAGTTGTATAAGCAGCAAATTGTATTTTTGATAACTTGATTTGTTTTAAAAAGCCATTAAATGGTTTCCGGTTTGTGAGCAAATATTATGTTAATTTGTTGACAGTGTTGTAATTTAATGGATTTTCTTTCAGCATTGTGTTTTTTTTTTTATGTTCACCATTTTATTCCTTAACTTTGATACAATCTGGATTTCATGGATCATACCTCACTTGATGAACTGTATCTTTTTATTGTTTTTTCTTTTTTTTCTTATTGAAATGTTTTTTGAGAAATGTGTTCAAATGAATTTGATAATTTATAAGAGATTTTTTAATTTTTTAAATTGCTTGAATTTTGAAGACGAGGAATTTGAACTCACATCATTACAATCAGACTAGTGTCTTCATCTTGCTTGTGATCTTCATAACTTTGTCTCCTCTGGATGAGTCTTTTTCTATGTGTTTGATGTTACTTTTTGATTGGAAGTTCAATCCTTGGATCAAGTAACGATGCTTTGACAGATGCAGGATATTACAAAGAAGTTTACTGTGTCAAACACCTAAAAAATAATACAACTATGAAAATATGACAATAACTACTAAAATGAGGACATTAGTCCAATTGTCAATAATCTTTATAGTTTTACACTGACATTTTTTCTTATCAATTTTCCTATTTTATTTTTGTATTTATATAAATAGGTTTTTAATTTCAAAAATGCTTTTTTAAAAAAAATGAATTCGTAAATTATTTGTTATATATTATATTTAAATATTGTTATTTCTTGTGGGGAAGTAGAGCAAATGGTATAATGAGTACTGACATAGGCTATAAAATCAGCTAAAAAAAACAAACAAAACTAACCAGTAATATCTGGTGTGGTATTAGCCCTGGGTGGGCTATGTTGGCTTCCTCTATCAAATTCACAATCGGTCTCCAGCCATATGTATATCCTGGTCATGGGAAGATGACATACAGCGCCTAGCATTCCCAAATGGTCACCCATCTGCTACTGGCCAGGTTCCATGTCGCTTAACTTCAGTGATCAACGAGAACCGGTATGTCAACGCGATTATGCCGTGCAGATACAGACAAGAATATATTCTGGTTTGGTTAGTATTACAGCAAATCAGCTAAGTCACGTTCAAATTAAATATGAATAATGGATTGTGCTGATTGATTGATTGGTTTCATGACTCAGCAAAAAGCTACGAGTATAGACACAACAAGATTGTGAACAGGAAGAATGTTTATCCACCGTATTATATACCCAGAGATTTCTGTATCTTTCAACAGTTACATCCTGTAATGCAAATAGGAAAAGTAGTACCCCCCCCCCGTCTATCTCTCATGCTATTTGTAAAATAGCAACTTCTGGTCATTGAATCTTTTTCAATAGGTATTCTGTTTTGGCATTAAATATGCCCCAAAAGGTTGATATGCCATGAAACAAACCATTATTGGTCTGTGAAGATACAGACAAAAATATATTCTGGTTTGGTTAGATTTCCAATTCCGTAAGTTATGACATTATCCATTAGATCAATCACGCCACCCCCCTCTCCCATGATAAAGGAACTACTGTTCAATAATACAAAAAGCATATATGACCCACATAGATGTCAATGTACTAAAAACCACACATTTGTTATCATTATGTAACTAAAATGCATATACTAATTTTATTTCTACTTGTAAGTATAGTAACATTTTATTTTTAAGTTTACGACCGATTTTAACTAAATTCCGTGCTTCTTTACAATAACCCAGTCGACCTTGGAAAAAAGTGCATATTTTTTAAATATACTAATTTTTTGCATAGATACTTTAGCAATCATAAATTCTTAGAATCTGTGTGCATTTCCATAACAAATAAGTAGCTTTTATACTGATTACATTTGTTAAACTATGGTAGCACAAAAGTCTCACTATTCTCACGGTGATGCTTTGTGAACCTTGTTTTCCATACTTCATGCACCTAAATGTCAAGTGAATGTTTTGTGCTGCAGCATTTTGACACTGAAATCACATGAGGACACTCGTAATGTTTCCAAGTAAAATTTTAAAAATAAAATCTACTTCGCAAAATAGACTGAGTACCTATGCCAAACATTGGACTATTTAAGAAATAAAAAATAAAGCGTTTCTTTTCATGGTGTCGTGATTGTAGAGAAATGTCTAAAATTTCTTCTGTGATGAGATTTCTAAAATTATTTACCGTCACTGTTGTTGTTGAATGATTTGCACTTTTGCACAGAGCCCATGAAGATCCTACCTCACGATTGTCTGGTTTGCATGAAGTCCTTATTGGTCGTAGCTATTCGTTATATATAAGCAAGATTGCAGCTTTTTATCCCCGACACCCAAAGCAGAAAGGCCCAGCAGTTGCATATGAAGTTGGGGAAGGTTTAGCTCAGAACACACAAAGAAGTGTTGGTTGCAACGTTGTTAGTCTCATTCCATGGATTTGCGGTTTTGCACCTGACCCATCCTTGCTTGTTACGTATAGAAGCAGACAGGGGACGACGGATCCTGATGTTGACGCCTGTATTTTCACCAGAGCCCTGTTAGCCGGATAGCTTTGATACTACCATGTTGCTGATGATGATGCTGATGCTTAAAGCAGTTGATCTCACTTGTTGATTCTCTATTACGGTTCAATGTTTTGTATGTTAATTCACAGACGTTTTTCTCAACTGAATGAATGTTTTTTCCATGTCCAAATTCTGAAATGATTTACCTTAACTGCTTTGGTTTGAAGCTCTGAATGAAATTCTCTTTGAGAATTGCCTTATTGTGTCGTGTGTTAAAAATCATGAACCTCCTTTAAAGCACCTCGTATAAGCTCAAATCAATATCTTCTATTCTGAGAACTACATTCGTCATTGTAGGAAGCCTTACTGTCTGAGGCCACTGCAAATCAAAAGTCTAAAAATGTAAGTATCTTTATCTATTATATTCCCTATCTCTCTCTCTCCTTTTCCTCTCTCTCTTTCGCGTCCTTTTCCTTTCTCTCGTGCACCCCTTTCCTCTCTCTCTTGCATGCGCGCTCTTTTCCTCTCTCTCACTATCTCTCGCACACGCTCTTTTCCCTTCTCTCTCGCTCATGTTTTTCCCCTCTCTTTCTCTGGCAACTTTCCTCTTTCTCTTGAACTTTACTCTCTTTCTCTTTTTTACTTTCCTTTCTTTCTCGTTCAACTTCCCTCTCTTTCTACGTCCCTCTCTTTCTCTTTTTACTTCCCTCTCTTTCTCTTTCAACTTCCCTCTCTTTCTCTTTCAACTTCCCTCTCTTTCTCTTTCAACTTTCCTCTCTTTCTCTTTCAACTTTCCTCTCTTTCTCTTTCAACTTTCCTCTCTTTCTCTTGCATCTTTCCTCTCTTTCTCTCTCTCTGGCTAAATATTGGCATTGTATCTGTCTACAAGATGTGTTTGAAAAGTAACAGAACTGATGTCACAAACACCTTATTTCAATTCCAAACAACAAACTGCACAATTTCAATTTCAAATTATTAATCCTCCTTAAGTGTAACACACTTTCTGATCTTTCTCTGGCACACTTCTATGCACTGCTGAAAGGATTCTTCTGAGATGCCCATCATCTCTGTAATTACAGCCCTCTTGATTGTTTCCATGTCTTCAAAACAGACCTCCCTTAAGCTTTGAAAAGAAAAAAAAGTCATAAGGAGCAAGATCAGGTGAATATGGATGTTGTTCCAGTATCGTGATGTTCTTTTCATTTGTTGCTCCTCAGTTCTTTTAGCTGAACAAACTAAAAAAAAAAAGAAGTGTAAACAAAATTATGCGATAAAATGCAATGGTTGCATAAAGCTGATATAAAGTTATATACTCCCAAGATATCACGTTACATGATAATACAATATGCTCATTCCTCTTTTACCCATAGCTCACATAGCACACTCAATCCCGTTACTTTTCAGACTGACCTTGTATATTTCCAAGATGAAGAGTTGTTATGATATATACAGCGTAAAATAATGTTTCGGACATTCTTGTGCATATCATCTTTGGACAGAGAGAACTATTTGCTAACCTTAACCCTAACCCGTTCACTAGGATATATTCTAATGAGTTACCACCTATCAAGGCAAAAAACCCACTCGAGTTTAAGGATTAATGAGATGGATAGATTGACAGTTAAAAACGGCAATTTCAAGCGTTTACTTTCAGTTAATATGGATAAAGAATTCATTGAAAACAAATCTATAGTCTTAAAAATAAGCAACATCATTCTAAAAATATTTGGTGACAAAAATAAACAAATGATAGAACACTGTTCGGATGAAATAGTAATTTAAATTCATTGTTTTAATTGCTGGTGGCTACTTTTATGTTTTTAGCATCCAAAATTTTTGTTCATCGTTCGTAAAATAGATTAAATAACCGGTTTCGGTTTTATAACTCGGTTTCATCAGAGTAAAACACTGGTGACGTAAACGTTTGAACAGTAAAATACTAATTATTATTAGGATTTCTAAATGTTTACAGCAAAAATTGGTGGTTCGATTATTTTATTTATTTATTTCCTTTTAATGAATATATCACTTTCTTTCTCTTCTTTACGACATATCTAACCTTTCGGGGTAAGAGAAAAACTTTTACATTTTATTTTATTTAAATCAAACAAACTTTTAAAAAATCCTACTTAGAAAAGATTTATTTACAAACGAATTACTCGAATAATACCCGTATTAGTGAATTGAAACTATTAATTACAATCACTAGGGGGGGGGGGGCCTAAAAAAAACCCAATTCCTTGCCTTTACGTACGTACTACGTTGACCCGAAAATAAAAGGTTTTACTTTTATTCAAAACTATCAGGGCAATCCCGGTGTTGCCCAGGTCAAAAGTGTAACATATTTCTAGTAAAACTTCTACCTCTTTACCCCTCTCTATCTTTCTCTTTACCCCTCTCTATCTTTCTCTTTACCCCTCTCTATCTTTCTCTTTACCCCTCTCTATCTTTCTCTTCCCCCCCCCCCCTCTTTCTCCTCCGTCCAGCCAATTCTCCTCTTTGGGGACACACACACACACAGAGACAACTCTGCTTTATATAGATTCCTTGAGGAATGAGTCGGCATAAGGGAAATAACTCCTTGCCTTTAGTACATAAAATGGCTGACGAAATTTGCGCCAGTTTACGGTCAAAGGATGAATGTTTTTTTTAATAAATTTTAGATATTATTCACCCAGGGCAATGCCGATGAAAAATATACCAACTTTGTGGCTGTTTGTTTTGTAGTTTTTACTTTTAGCTGAACACATACACACAGACAACTTCCCTTTATATAATAGATTTTAAAATTTATACTTATAGAAAGGTAAAAATTTGATTAAAAATACTTATATGTGGTTCAAGGGTAACAGCAGAAGTTTCTTGGGTTACTAAATTTTTCCAGGCAACATCGGGACACTGGTCCCACTAGTATATTATGATTGTAAAATGTGGTGCTCGTACGCTAAGCTATGCGAGTTTCACCTTGAAGATTTACAAAGATGAAAATATTTAGCTATGTATGTATATATAATTATAAGTAGGTATTAAATATGGACAAATCGGGTTAATTATTCAAATTACTTTAGAGTTCACTCTATTAATGTTGTATTTGAATAGACAAATTTTTGTAAACTAATATTTATTTTATATTTCTGTCTAAGCATGGATGACTGACAGAGCCTCTTTATAAAAATGCATGGACACATTTAAAGAATAATTTACTTCTCTTTCTCTCTCTTTCTCTCTGTCTTCCTCTTTCTCTCTCTCTTCAGTTTTACAATAATAATAATTCTATTTACTTAGGAGTTCATTTTTATTTATTTTTGTAATGTTTCCGAAATCTAAAAGTAGATTTATTTTCAAGTTTTTACATGACATTGTTATATTCTGTTTAAGGGTCCATCGCATAATCCGTTGGCTCCACCTGGATACGGAAAAGAAACAGAAGTTTGTATGTTTTTCATGAAAACTGGTGCGTGTCGATTTGCAGCATGGTGGGTACACAAAAAATGTTCTTTTTTTTTTTCTTTTTTCTTTCTTTTCTATGGCAGATTGATTGTATTTATTTGACATAGGATTTTTTTTGTGTGTCAACCCCATAAGCATCTGACTTTTATACCTACGGATGGCCCAGATTATCTATAATTTTGCTCTCTTTTGCTTGAACATTAGCTCAGCCTAATAATAACAAATCTGCCCTGACAATGAGGATATAGATGTAACCCAATACCTACTAAGTCTGTTGTTAAACCTATCCATGAGATGGATAGACCTGGCAACCCTTGGTTGATGTGCATAGCCTCCGAATATCATGGTGTTAGGTTGATAATAATCTGATAATGTGACCAATGTGTGTTGTGTACCCTGCGAATAAATTTAGGTATTCACAGAGCTATGGTAACCATTGTCTCTCCTTCTCAGGTGTAGACCTCTATTCGGAGCGAGATGGTTCTCAGGTGTAAACCTCTATTCAGAGCGAGATGGTTCTCAGGTGTAGACCTCTATTCGGAGCGAGATGAAAGCAGAAATTTAATAATGTAACAAACATTATGTTGGTAAACTTAACAGGTTTATTAGAGTAGAGACAGTAAATTTATAAAAAAATAATGACAATATAGCCAAATGGTGTGTCGAGGTAGACTTTAGATAATATCGGCTTAGAAAATGTTGGACTGCTAAGAACAGACGTCTATCTCTGTGATCGGCCGCTGTGCCTGGTTGTTTGTGTTGGTACTTTGCAAAGAGCGATTAGAATTCGGCTCAGTGAATAATTTGGTTATCAGTAACCGCCTAAAGACAGGAGATGGAGCAGACTGCACTCAGGCAAGAAACTAATTGAAATATAATCTCCCTTTTTAATAAAACTCTAGTTACAAATAAAGAATATCTGCCACCCCCCCTCCATACCCTTCATGATTATTTCCCATTTGTTTTTGTCTACCCCAGCAAAAACTCAACTTCTGTTTAGATAAGGAATATGATTGTACAAGATTCTCTATCACATAACCACATAGCTCTTTTTTATCTTCCTTGCCTGGCCAAAATGTAAACTTCTGTTTTGTGAGGGAAATCTTGGATGTGGGAGAACACTCCTCACTACGTTATTTTCACTTTCAATACCACATGATCTAATTTTTGTTCACCCTAACCCTAACCAATCAAGAATGTGTGGACTTTATCTCTGAAATGCATTAATCTTTGTCAACGGCTTAAGCTAGGGAGACATAAAGAAGAACTAAGTTTTGTTAATTCCTATTTGATTGTAATAGAATCTTGCTGGTTAATTTTTTAGTTAAATTCTTTGCTGATTCGTTTGTAATTTTCTATCTTATTTCTTAACTCTATTTTCACATTATGCTAACGTGATCTAGTCATGCGATTGCCCTGTTACAAAACATATAATATGAAATCTAGATTTTTAAATGACGCAAAAACAGGTGCCCATAAATGAGTTAGAGAAATAAAAACTGGGTCGAAGAAGATAGCAGATGGAACGAACAAAGATAAAAACGGTAAGAAAAATAAGACTGTACACTATTGTCACTATTGATTTAGTATTATTAGACTGGGTTTATTTTCAGGAGAGCTGGAGAAACATACAAGATTATAAGTTACTAGACTACCCGTGACCTGTTGAGTCACAACCACTACACTATTGGTGACACTTTGATTTCATTTGAAAATTCATAAACTATGATATATCTGTTAAATAATTTTTCTTGTATAACAAAACATAAGTCTCTTTATGTCTATATTATCCATAAGGATATTATAGAAATAAAGACTCCTATTATTTTACTATCTAATTTACATGTGTGTTTATGGCGTGTATGAACACACTATGTAAATTAGTATGAACAAATTCTTCTTTCTTTAAATGCTCACAGAGACATTAAAAACTATTAGAGATTGGTTGAATCAACATAGTGAGAGAGGACGAGAGAAATACATAGCTAAGATTGGTGAATTGTTCAGTTAATTACAAATTACGGCTATTAGAAGAATTGGAATTGAATTTTTTCCCAAACTAACTCAATCCCAGAACTAAGTAATATTTTTACATGTATTTTGTGTCATTAAAATATATAGGAAAAAAAGCCTTTTAGGGGAAACAAACATTAATTAACTCAGATTTAGTATAACAGATTAAGGCCTTCTGTTACTTAAAAAAAGCAGTTTTATTTTCATAAATAAATGTTGTGTTAGCAGTTGTAAAAAATATTTTGTTTATGACTTGTTTCTTTTTTTTTTTTTTTTTTTTTTTTTCAATTTTGAATATACACAATCTGACACTTTTCAACTGTGACGGTTCATTGCATCTTTCCGAGGAAGCAAAAAAAACACAAAAATATCTTAAATGAATAAATTGTTTACAACAATTAAAGTTATAAATTGTGAATATTTACATTTTTTATAGTTGTTTTATATACAACTAGCTGAATTTGCTATCGCTTTGCAAAATTCGCTACTTGAAATATTAATTTAAAACATTTCATTCATAACTTTGTTGTAAACACAAAAGAACATCTTTCTCATTTATTCATATAAATAAATAAATATTAACATTTTGGTAATTTCGATACAAATTTATTTATCTTTTAAAAGTGACCATAAAGAAAGAAAAAGAAGAAATCTATTTGCTTTTTCACTGACAATTTAGAAATAGATCCCGTCGGCTTCTCTAAAGATAGGAACATTTGAACACAGATGCTAAATATTTGCTCAGGAAATAAAACTATATTGTGAAAAAGAACTATTTGTTATAGTAAAACCGAAATAATAATTAAAACGATTAAAAATCCATGACAAATAATAGTTAATTAATAAGATGTCCTTTTACAAAACCAATATGCAAATTAGTTAACCTTGTGACTGATATCACATATACATAAGCAGTATATAAGAAAAAAAGACAAAAGGAAAAACAAATTAAACACAGGAAAAAATCATAAAAAACTAGAGATTTATTGGTTTCGTTCGGATCAACGAACGTCTTCAGAAAAAGTGATAATTTTCTGAAGACGTTCGTTGATACCAACAAAACCGGTAAATCTTTCGTTTTTGATGATTTCTTTCTGTATTTGATTTGTTTTTCCTTTTGTCTTTTTCTTATATCTTGTTTCCACTACATTTCATTTTATGATATATAGTGTATTTTATTCCTCACATGAGCATTATATAGAAAAAATATAGTGCTTCAATTGTGTATAGTTTAATTAACTTGGAATATAACGTTTTGACTTTACTATTCGTGCGAGAAATCGGCCCAACTTTCATAGTTATTCATTTAGATGTGCATTTTATGTTTTAAAAACAATGTTTAAAAATGTCTTTTTAAGATTGTTTTATATTTATCATAAAATATTATCTAGTATAGTAATTTATAGGTGCTTATGCTGTTCAGCGGCCGTATCAAAACATTTTTTTTATATAAAAACAATATTATATACTTATTCAGCGTTATATTCTTACTCACTGTACAAAAAAGTAGAAAAAATTATCCACTAGAACTTTAATTACAAGTATTTTTCCATTCTGCATATCATAACAGCGATTCGTTTACTAAGCCTTCATCTTCTTTCTTAAGAAGATTTCGAATTATCTGCCCTTGAAATCTTCTTAAGAAAGAAGATGGAGGCTTAGTAAACGAATCGCTGTTATGATACGCAGAATGGAAAAATACTTGTAATTAAAGTTCTAGTGGATAATTTTTTCTACATTTTTGTACAGTGAGTAAGAATATAACGCTGAATAAGTATATAATATTGTTTTTATAAAAAATAATGTTTTGATACGGCCGCTGAACAGCATAAGCACCAATTTATATTTATTTTTTTTAATTTTAATTAATTTATATTTTTAACAGGTGTTCTCGAAACCATCCAGAACCTGAAAGTTGTCACACTTTAATGTTTCCTGGAATGTATAGCCACATGACTTTGGAGAAGAGCCAGGATGATTATGATGCAGGTATTTTATCTGTTAGCATCTTAAAAACTTGAAGTTAGCAATGATACTTACATTGTTTATGTCAGAAATAAAAGATACATGCATTGTTTATATTAGGGGTGGGACGTAATGGGTGAAAATTTCAGATTCATATGAGTAGTATTCTTTTGTGTTCATTTATACATAAATAACACTAAACAATCAAACATTTTGAAAATTTTCCAAAATTCAGAAGGTACAGACCACTAGTTTTTGGCTATTTTACATTCATGAAAACCCTTTCACAGCCTGAAAATGGTCCTAAATTAAAGTACTATATCAGATTTAACCATCTATATCCATTCATAGCTTTTGAGGATGTTTTAGGACCTACAATGTCGCATGAAACCAGTTTTTCACCGAAAAATGATGGATTTTAAGTCCCGTGGAGCCCTAACGGCTATTTTTGGCCTGCACCTTCTGAATTTTGCAAAATTTTCAAAATGTTTGATTGTTTAGTGTTATTTATGTATAAATGAACACAAAAAAATACTACTCGCATGAATCTGAAATTTTCACCCATTACGTCCCACCCCTATTTATATCAAAAGAAAGTTCATTTCATAGAATTTTATGACCTTTTAATAATTTAATGTTAGAAAGCAAATTATGTTTTAACTTGTTTGAATAATACAAAGTAAAAATTATAAACAGAAGAATGGTGGAGAGTAAGATATCTCAAAGAAGCAGCACATATTATGGCTTCCTCTGTAGACCTAGTATAGAATTAAATACAATAAGGGAAACAATAATTATAAATAGTATATTAGAATAGCATTAATCTATATAGTAAGCTAAAGTTGATTTTCACCCTGTACATTCAGACATTATAGCTTAATAACAAAAACCTTCATATGCTAATCTGTTCCACCATCCAATTAGGTTAAGCCCTCATGCGTGTTTCAAGAAATTATGCATTCATTTTGTGTTCTTTCAAATTTTTTTTATATTTTTTCCGGTTTAACTGTTCTCCCAAATAAACCTTCCCAAAAGAAGCTGGCTGCCATTTTTACTCGTTCCTCAATATCGACTCCTACTGACGCCAGTAACACGGTGCATAATAATGCCATGAATACTGTGTTTACTTTTTCACACTACAGTTTTTCTCTGTTATCTACCGTACATTTTTCAATTGAAATAATGACTGTTCCCAGTTTTATGAAATATAAGAATAGCAGTTTCGTAATTCTAACGTACCCATTTCATTATTAAAACTTATGCATATTTTATTTCTTTTTTGTTTCACATTTTAACATCATACGATTTATCTAACAAAAGTGTACTAACATTACCGGGGCACTCCAGAAAAATTAAGCTGATTCAGATTATGTTTCAGAACTCTGCTTTTGTTTTAAAATAGAAGATTAGGCTTTAGATTCAAACACATTTCTTACTTTTCTTCATTAATTTAGTTAGTTTATTTTTATTAACTGGACGATACGGTAAGCTTTTCGATGACGTTTGAAAAATAACGCATTTTTTCAATGGTGTTTTGAATTTGCTTCATGTGTATTTAATAGCGAAATCTATACAACTAATAATATTTTCAGTGACTAAACTAGGAAATAACACTGTCACCATATATCAAAGCTGGAATTAATCTTGGGCTCAGAATTTATTGATTAAACAAAAAAAACAAATCGGCGACTATTCAACTTCATAACAAAACGAATACAAATTCACTCTTAGCATAAAAAAAAACTTTATTGTAACATGTGGTTGTTTTTTAGTTTTTTTTTTACATGCACACACTTATTTTAGATTTTAGTCAAACCGAGTGGAAACAAACACTTACACAATTACTTCAAAATTTACAATTAGTTTTGCATAAAACTTTAACGTAACTTGTTGCTTTTTTTTTTATTCACTTACAAAGTATTCCAGAATAAATAAATATATACATTATTTTGCTTTATGATCGTATTCTTTAAAAAAACAAAACAAAGCAACGTATTTTTTCAATAGTGTCTGGAATTTGTTTCATGTCTATATAATAGCGAAATGGGTGCTTATGCTGATTAGCGGCCTATGAAAAAATTATTTTTATATAAAAAACAATAATATATACTTATTAAGCATTATATTCTTACTCACTGTACGAAAAAGTAGAAAAAATTATCCACTAGAACTTTAATTACAAGTATTTTTCCATTCTGCATATCATAACAGCGACTCGTTCAGTAAGCCTCCATCTTGTTTTTTAAGAAGATTTCAGTTATCTGCCCTTCAAATCTTCTTAAAAAACAAGATGGAGGCTTACTGAACGAGTCGCTGTTATGATACGCAGAATGGAAAAATACTTGTAATTAAAGTTCTAGTGGATAATTTTTTCTACTTTTTCGTACAGTGAGTAAGAATATAATGCTTAATAAGTATATATTATTGTTTTTTATATAAAAATAATTTTTTCATAGGCCGCTAATCAGCATAAGCACCGCGAAATGTACACAACTAATATTTTTTTCCGTGACTAAACTAGAAAATAATACTGTCGCTGTATATCTTAACCAGAATTAATGTTGGGCCCAGAATTTTTGGAATAAACATAAATACAAGCCAGCGCTTATTCTACATCACCAACAAAAATATTATTGAATCACTCCTGGGGGGAAAATACACACACGTGCGCTCGCTTTTTTTTCGCAGATACCTTTAACGTAACATGTTGCTGTTTTTTGTTTGTTTTTTTAAAAATATTTTTTCTTTTTCTTACAAAGTATTTCAGAAAACATAAATATATAAATACTAGCAGGAAGACCCGACGTTGCTCGGGATTGTATAGGAATTAATTTAGATTCTCTAACCTTTTTTTTTTTTACAGGGAACACACATACACACAAACATTGAGTTTTATATATATATAGATTAACAATACCCGTAGTTTAATGTTGGGACCTGAAAATTCTTGATTAAATATACTTTCCGGAGCAATACCGGGACACGGGTGCTCCTAATAATGTATATTATTTTATTTAAATGTTATACATTACTGTGTCTGCTGTATAGTATTTAAATAAAACAATTAATCTTAGCTCTTGCGAGGCCTACAAGCGAACACTTTTTTGCTGGGGGGGGGGGGGGTCAAACTAACTTATGATACATAAGTAGTAATACTATGCATCTAAACAAGATTAGGTTTAAAGCTTCAAAAATTCGTACTAGAATTGTTCACAATTGCAACAGATAAAGACATTGATGAGAAATCAGTTCTAAAGGATAATCTTTTGGAGGTTGAAGGTTCAATCCTAAACTACAAGGGATAATAACTAAGAATAACATGATGATTAATTGACACTTCTACCCAGTCATGGCTGACAGAAAGAAAAAAAATTTACCCTTGGGTTAAGAGTTCGGTTTGAAATTCCGTACAGATTTCTGAGTTCGATATAAACATTCCCAAATTCAAAAAGATGCAGCATCAGAAATGTTGTAAAAATAACAACCAAAAATGAGAATAGATAATACAGTATAATGATACAATAATTAGATGAGTTATCATGTATAAAATCAAATCTTGTAAAATGATTTCCTTAACTCTTAGCATTTTACACCACCCCAAACCACATTGACCGGAAGTGATGTTTATATTCCAAATTACGACATTGTATTTTCACTCATACTGTTGAGTTTCATACCAATGTGTTCAAAAAGAAAAGACGCTATGAATATTTAAAGGTAACATGAATTGGAACAAATACATTGACGACATTGCCAAGGCAAAGAAGGTGAGATCCCTCTACCGTGCTAGTAAACTCCTCACACCTGACATTATCCTGTATCTCTACAAAGCCACTATCCACCCATGCATGGAGTATTGTTGCTACATCTGGGCTGGTGCATAATCCACTAGTCTCTCCCTCCTTGACAAGGTCCAAAAAAGAGTCGCCAACTTAATAGGTCCCTCACTATTCATCAAGCTCCAGCCCCGGTCTCATCGCCACAATGTTGCATCCTTGTGCCTGTTTTACAAGTACTTCAATAGATTGTGCTCCAATGAACTTGCTAACCTGGTGCCCCCTCGATATAAATACACTAGACGAACCCGACAATCAGCTAAGTCCCACTAATTCACTATGGGGGTCCCCAGATGCCAGAGAGCCTTCTACTCCAATAGCTTATTTCCTCGTGCTGCCGGCCTCTGGAACTCTCTTCCTGCTCCCCGTTTCCCTGACTCTGCTGACATACAGAAATTTAAAATTAATGTAAACAGACATCTCACTGCATAGCTCACAACTTAGGATGACTCCCCAAAACTTACTCCCTAATTTTCAGTTGCCCCTTACGTCTACAGTGGCAACCTGTCTTGTTTGGGGTAAACTATGATTAAATAAATTTGAAAAAAATTGCTTCTATCACTGATACAAAAATATCCAAGAAACTTTCCTCAACCAAGACAATATCAGTAGTAAAAAAAAGAAGAAAACAACAAAAAAGGGGGTCTCTGAAGTCGTATCAGTCCTAATCGGATATGGCTCATAGTAAAATAAAAATACGAACGGATATTCAAGTGATTGCTATTAGACCATACCATACATAGCAATCAATATATTTCATCAAATGATAACATAAATGAAATTGAACTTAAGAAGCTAATTGATCAATTCTCCAAGCCTTTCATTCTGTTAGGGGACTTTAATATATATGGAAATGCAAAGATATGAACAGAAAAAGATCACACTTTAGGAAAATTTATCACTGAAAATGATTTATGTGTGCTTAAAAGAGCCACACAAACATGTATCAACCTGTCTAATGGAAATTACTCAGCCATTGATTTAACGATATGCGACCTCACAGTCTATATGGAGAGTATAAGACAACACTTTTGGCAGCAGTCGTATCCCAATCCTTCTTGAAAACACAGAACTCAATTGTGAAAAAAAAACTGTTGCTAGATAAAATCAACTGAAAAATGTTTGAAGAAAAATTTAAAGAAAAACTGACACATGGAGACGAACTCTGACACAATAGAAAATTTCACAGGAGTGTTAATCACAATGGCAGAAGACTGTGTTCTTAGAAACTCAACTCCAAACAGCCATAACAGACCCTAGTTCGATAACAAATGCAAGTGAGTTATCCAACTGCAAAGGACAGCTCTAAGTAAGTTTATAAAAGAACCAACAACCTTCAGTTTGATAGTCAAATAGTAAAAGCCCACAGGATGATAAACGCAGCCAAAATAGAATATCTGAAACTAAATTCAACTTTTCAACCACTTTGGGAAATGATCAGAAAAAATGCAGGTAAACGTGAAACAACACCAATAAAATCCTTCTTCAAAAACAACTGCACAATAACTAATAAAAAGTCTATAACGAATCTACTAACTGAAACGTTTTCCAAAGACACATAAAGTCAGAACGGCATACTAGAATGTATCACCATCAAACAAAGCGCAGAAAAATATAAATTAAACTTTAAATCCAAAAATCTAGAAGAATACAAGAGTTTACTTATATTAAGAGAATTAAAAGATTCCATAAAAATATCATGTCTGCAATGTTCATTATGAGTTCTTCAGGCAACTATGGAAGAAATCACTAAAATTGCTTTTAAAAATATATAATAAAATATGGACAGAAGGCAAGTGCCTGGATATATGAAGACAAAGTACAATAATACCAATCCTAAAACTAGGAGAAGACAACTCTGATCTTCAAAATTACAGACGAATTACTTTGACCAGTTTAGGCAAACTGTGGAAATGATGATAAACACTAGATTGGTTTGGTATTTTGAATCCAATGGTCTTATAATCAATTTAAAATGGATTCTGTAATAAAAGAATCACTACAGACAACTTTATCCGCTTAGCAACTACTATAAGGAAGACATTTATTAAGAAGGAAAATCTTAGTTATTATCTTTGATCTAGAGAATACATACGAACCTGACTGGCAGCAAAATCCCACCCCTTCACTGTAGCGGTCCTCAGATGCTAGAAAACTTTTTACCCTAGTAGCTTCTTTCCTCAGACCGCTTGCCCTTGGAATTCCCTCCCCGTTCCCTGTTTCCCCGACTGTACCAACATGCAGGAATTTAAATGTAATGTAAACAAATATCTTGCTACATAACTCCCCACTTAAGATGCCCCTTATAAAGCTGATCCCTAATCACAGTAGCCCTTACATCTCGATGGCAATATGCCTTGTTTGGAATAGAAAATTAAAAAAATCTGGCATTATGAGATTTGCACAATCTTGGTCTAAAAGCTAGTCTAGCACATTTTAACATCTTTTTATATGACAGAAAATTAAAAGTTTTTATATAAAAAATCAGGAAGAGGAAATCTCACAAGGCAGTTTATTGTCTGTGACTCTTAAACACCATAACTAAAAGTTTATCACTCTAAATGGATGCCTTTGTAATATGGTTACAGATTTTATAAAGAAAAAAGTAAATCTGTCCGTTTTTGTAATACGAGAAAATTATACAGTGATCCGAGCCTGAATCTTAAAAGGATAGAAATCTCAGTTGTAGACGAATACAAAATTCGATAGAAAATTGAATTTTATTCCCAACTTGAAATATCATAGAGTAAAATGTAATAGAAAATTACAACCTCTGTGTGATAGCTTAATTAAAAAAAACAACAACAAAATTGATTAAATTGGAATATTTTTTAATGGGCGGTGTAGTATCAATTCTGTTGTCATAAGACTGTCCTCCTAGGAATTACCTCCTCTGTTTTTAAGGGTGTGTGTGTGTGGGGGGGGATTAATATTTTCTAATCTGTTAATAATAAAATACATACGTTTATTATTTTTTTAATAAATTTGTTGTTGTTGTGGTTGTTGTTCCTATTCCTATTTATTCCTATTTACTTCCTCCCACGAGAGCAGAGTTAGGCACAATGTCAATATTTAACGTGGGGAGAATCCAGCTCCTCAAAAATGGACACTCTGAATTGGAACAAAAATTTCAATTGCCTCGGTCTAGAAAGATTTCTCCTTCACTGACAGAAAACATAAAAACTAAGTGCAGATTCAGTACAGATACTACATTTTGCTCCTAGCCAAAAGGCCAAGGAGTTAATATGTTGTTAGTGATGATGATGATGATAATGATTTGTCATAGAAAAGAAATAAACCTCCTCTAATCTTTCTAAATTACAAAAAAAAAGTATTTTTCTTTAATATTCTTTACGTATTTTTCTTTCTTTTATAATAAAGGTTGAAAGTACAGAGTACCCATTACTCAGTAATATTAAAGTGGAGTATTTGACCAATCGACGTTCCACCCTTATCTTTATTCATTTCATTATATAACCAGTTTTAATTGGGAATTCATTTTAATTTTTATGCTGAAACAACATGTAATTTATCGACGTAATTAAAGACCATATAAATTTACCTTTTTGTTGTTTTTTCCTAAAAAAAAAAAAAAATTTGACAATGTTCATGCACAGTATATTTCCCTCATATTGGAATATATCAAATAACACTACGATAATAATCATTTTTTAAAAATTTCCTTTAAATTACCAAAATGTCAAATGAAAATTACTTCTTTGGTTTCTGTAAAGAAGACTACAATGTCAGTAGTTTTTGTTAGTTATATATAATACTAAAATATTACAATGTTGGATTCCAAAGTCATACAGCAATCATTCTAATAATAAAACTTACATGGAAAATGGAAACAAAGTTCCAGCAAAACCCAAAAGAAAGTCGTAATACTATCCAGACTTCACAAAGGTCATACACAAAAGTCATACAAAGATTACACATTCTCACTTAAAAAAAGAACTTTTTAAAATGTTCTTTTAGTTAATTTTTAGATATCAAGGAGGCCCCAACTTGAGACTAGCACATGATTTCTTTTTTATGGTTTGTATTTGTATCTGAGGGCTTTTTTCAAGATTGATGTTGTACCTTTTATAGCTGCTATTTGAATTTCACAGGATCTTGACTTACCAGGTATTGATTTATTTACTCCTCTCCAGGAGTTAGGCACAAGGCCAGTTTTATCTTACTCCCACAAGGTAAAATGTGACCCAAGATCGAGGCAGGAAGTGGGGCTTGAAAAGCCAGCGCCCGAGAAGTGAGCACTCCGGCCATTAAAAATTGCCTGGGCAGCCCCGTCGGCATTCCCCGGTAGGGGCGCCTCAGGCAGTAAGCAATAAACTTACTCCTCCCCAAAGAGGGGAGGCAAAGCCTGGGAGGGTGCACAGGACAAACCCACAGACAGGTGGAATCAAGCCCCGAAGGACAAAACGACACCGGTCTATAGGGTGCAGTATCCATCGGAACAGATACTACACTTAC
Source organism: Sepiola atlantica (assembly GCA_963556195.1). Lineage (NCBI taxonomy): Eukaryota > Metazoa > Mollusca > Cephalopoda > Sepiida > Sepiolidae > Sepiola > Sepiola atlantica. The sequence goes on from OY744518.1 coordinate 33,881,764, forward strand.
TTCCTAGCCAGGTATTGATTCAAGGTATTTTTGGGGGGTTTTGTTTGACCAATGCAGTTGCCCCTACCACAACTGGTATTATATTAATTTCTTTCAATGACCAAGTTGTTTTCAGGTCATTTCTCTAGGTCTTGATACTTGGTTATTTTTTCACGTTCGTTGTTCAGGACAGCTACATCAATAATCAATGCAGACTTTTCATCTTTGTTCTGTATTACAATATCTGTTTTGACGGCCTTGTCTTTTATGTATCTACCAGCCTGTATAACGTTGTCATAGAATGCAGTTAGCTTTCCGTTCGCTGTTATGGGTAGTTCGTGTCCCCAAATATTTTGCAATATGTTAAGTGGCATCTCACTATAGATTTTCCAGTGGAGGTGCTGCATGCTTTGTTATGGCAGGCAGTGTATTGGCCATCTGTTAATAGGATCTGGCTTTCAATCGTTTGTTTGTAGGCCAGCCATTTTTTTTAATCCATTTGTGGATTTGAAATTCACCTGTATCTTGCATTTGTGGATCTGAAGAAAGCTTTTGACAGAGTGTCAAGAGAGGTTGTCTGGTGTGCTTTGCATAAACTAGGGGCAAACGAATGGTTGGTCACTCGGACGTGAAATTTAATTGGCTACCTGCATTTTTTTTATTTTTCTGCTTAAAAAAAAATTGGCAAATGTTTGACAACAAAAAGAAAAATTAAACGAAAATCAAAAGTTAAGAAAAAATGTTTGTATTTGTTAATAACATAATTATGAAAAATCATCATTTCGCTTTGTTGTAAACGTTTACCTACAAGTTGGTGACAATGTCATTTATGAAATTTCAAAAGAAAAAAAACGTCTCAATATGTTGTGAAGAAGAAATCCATTATGTAATGTTGGAATAATTTTTTGCTGTGTGGAGTATTTTTACTAAAATATAGATATTTATTTCCTTTAAAATAGGTAGAAAAAAAGACACAAACTTTGAATTTTAGAAAATATATATAATTTTTCAAGATATTTCAGTGAATTTCTAATTATATTATTCCAGATTTAACCCTTGAATTCGAAGAAGGTGAAGTCTATGACGATTTCAAGCAGTTCTATGAAGACGTCTTACCAGAGTTCAAAAATGTTGGTCATGTTACTCAATTCAAAGTATCCTGTAACTTTGAACCCCATCTCCGTGGCAATGTCTATGTCCAGTATAAAACGTGAGTTGAACAACATCATTATTTAACAACTTTTTTTTCTTTTGCAGATAGATTAAAATTGTGGTAAAATTTTTACTTCAATTTCAAACCAGTGTCATAATTTTATAAATTTAAAGAAAAAGTTATTTCTCTTGAAGATTGATATGCCATTTATCTGTTCAGTGTAATCTTTTGACACATGTGAACTAGTTTCGGTTGTCTGTGGCATGTATAAACCATTATACACCCGTTGTTCTTGTTGTCGGGAATCCAGGTTCTTGATCGTCTGCAGACAAAATCACACAGATGCTGATGTTATTTTATAAGAAAGTTTATTAATCAGAAAAGAAACAAGAGAAACTATAGTTTGGTTTGGTTGTTTTACGGCATATCAACCCTCCTCGGGTCATTTAATCCCGAATCTGGTCAATTTGGTGAAAGTTTTTATGCTTCAAGTTCCTTATATGTTTAAGCATTTATTCATGGTGTTTGGTTAGGTGAAAGGGGGGGGGGCAGGGAAAAGGGAGGGGATGTTTTTTGTTTTGGGTTTTGTAGAACAGGATTGAGTTTGCGAAGAGAAAAAAAGAAACAATAATACATCAATGTTTGGTGCATTTTGAGTCAGGAAGCTGGTATCTTCAGACAGCCTGATATGATAGCACCAGAGAGAAACCATAGTGATGGGTTACTTATATATATATATATATATATATATATATGCGCGTGTGTGAGAGAAAGACAAGCAGATAAATAGACATTATGCCCCCCCCCACTCCACCCCCATCAGAGATGGTGTCTTTTTTTCATACGCATTCACTTTGCTTAGAATTTTGCCAAGAAGAGGAAGAATCTCTCTCCTCTGGGAATCACGTGATTTTGCTGACTTCTATTTGATCGAGGTCACCCCTGACCTCTAGATGTCACTCAGATTTTTCGATTCAAATAACACATGAAATAAAATGCACTCTGCTTTCTTAAAACTAAAAAAGAAAGGCTACATACTATTTCACTCAAAATAATTTGGGTGACTGAAATATGATTTAACTGATGAAGCATTAAAAAGAAAAAGATGATGTACTCTCTACTAGAATTATTTTTACATAACTGACACCCTCACAGGCAATGGAAAACGAAGCAGCAAAAATCCGACCTCACTAACCCACCATTATACTTGTGTATGTTTTCCATTTCCAATGACATTTTTTTTTTATTGTCTCTCAAATCCTTAATCCGGGTGTTTCAGAAATAAAATTTGCATATGCCTATGTCAACTGCATCATTCTCTCAACATCTTCATCTTTCAATTGTGTGTGTTCATTCTACTCTGATGAGTAATGCGAGGCTCAGGTTCTAATCGAACCAGAAGCTGTTCTTTTTTTCGATATGGGATATTAGTAAACATTCACCTCCTCCGCTGCCAAACTTCTGCTCCAGTTTGCCACTTTTACTACATTTCTCTAATATTTGAACTTCTGATAGATAACAAACTGAAAATGCTATTTCGAATCGAGCCATTTGACTGGATGAAAGTGCTATTTCAAACCGAGACGTTTGACTGGATGAAAGTGCTATTTCAAACCGAGACGTTTGACTGGATGAAAGTGCTATTTCAAACCGAGACGTTTGACTGGATGAAAGTGCTATTTCGAACTGAGACGTTTGACTGGATGAAAGTGCTATTTCGAACTGAGACGTTTGACTGGATGAAAGTGCTATTTCGAACTGAGACGTTTGACTGGATGAAAGTGCTATTTCGAACGGAGACGTTTGACTGGATGAAAATGCTATTTCGAACCGAGATGTTTCACTAGATGAAAGTGCTATTTCGAAAATGCTATTCTGCACCAAGACGTGGCACCGGCGGTTGAAAAATGCTATTTCGAACTAAAATTTGACTGACTTACAAACAAAGCCTCTCGTCATTGATTGCAAGAACGCATCAAAATATTCCTCTTATAAATCAAACATCTGCACAAATATCATTATATAAGAATATAAATGGAACACATTCATTGTTGATGATCTAAACAGGAGAATATTATTCTGAATATACCTCATTGCATACATTCAACTCTGTTATTAGGAACCTGGTATGGAAATTAGAAAGCTTGCATTACAAATTGACAAGAAGTAGAATGACTATTCTCTTTAACTGCACATGTTTTTTTTATATAATGTTCTGTCTGTACTGATTCTGCCACCTGCCTCCCCTCTCTGGGTTCTTTCCAGTCATCTAGAGTTCATTTTACGTCTGCAACCTTTTGCGTCCCCTACGTCAGCGACCCTTACATCACCTTGCACTCATGTGATCTACTTTCATGGTTATTTGAAGAAGATCAGATTACCTTGTTTTTCTACACAAAGAAATCCTGTCTCCTGCTTTCCTAAAAAGAAAAACTGAAACACTTTTCTTTTTTTTTTATTTATTGCAAGAGCAGACACAATATATCGCATGCACACGTAACAACATGGCAACTCAAGGTGACCGAGAAGATAATACTTAACCTTTTTGTTCTTCTCTTCTTCCTTTTCATCTTTTATATTTTCTATTTTGTTAATGCCACTTGATTTTATATTTTACTTCTTGTTTGACATTTTATGACATGATTTTATTTTTTTTATCTGTCATCAATTACTTAACAACGGTGTTTGATTTAGTAACATCAGAGGACAGAATATATCTCTCTATTAATATGCTAAAGCTGAATTAATCAACGTTTATTTCCCTAAGGCTTTTTTTTTGCTATATATTTTAAATCACACAAACTACATGCTAAAGTGTTACTTAGTTTTGGGATTAAGTTATGTTTGGAACAAAAAAATCCATTTGAATTGTTCTAATTAGCCATAATTTGTAATTTGCTCACTAAGTCACTTATCTCTTGCTAAGTTTCTGCCTATTACTCTCAACCTCTCTCACTGTATGTCTATGTGTTAATTGCCTCTCCCCCCCCTCCCTGCTCTCATTTCATAGTCTTAATCACTCTTCCCTCTGTCTCTCTCTCTGTTTATTAACAGTCAAAAGTAATAAAACTAACTATAAAACAAAATATTGGTATAGTCCATTAAATAATAGGGAATCTCACCACAAGTATTAAGTGTATTTAAGAGAGAAAGAGAGTAAGAGAAATATAATGAGCAGAAAAAGACTAATTTTGTGTTTTTGTTTTTTCAAATTAACTGGTTTTGCAAACTCATCTTTTTTCTGATTCAAACAACCTAAGCCTATTACAACCAGGAGATTTGATAAAGAGGTTTTACCTTGAAATATATATTACCCGTTGCTATATTTAGAGCACAATTATTGTAAAAAAAAATGTTTTTCCTACATTGAAGGTGGTGTAACTTTTTATTCTACCTTCATTGTAAAATGGATACTCACTTTATAGCTGGTGTAACTTAAATGCCTGATTTTTGCATAAAGGCAGTAGGCATTACATTCCAAAGATTTTATTTACACTAGCTATAAATTTAGGGTCCATTTTCCAGTGAAGGTAAAATATGGAACTGCATAAAAATAATTATCGAAAAAAAAATTTTGTTAACTATTTTTGAAAGTAATCGGCAATAATGTACATTAAAAAAAAAGATTTTTTTAAAAATAAAAATAAATAAAAAAATAAATTTTTTTAAAAATCTCCAAAGAATATTGCTGTCTCTATTCTACACCAAAAAATGCTTTGTGAATCTAACAAAATATCTTGGAGAACTGTGACATAGTTTCGTTTACAGACACAGATTTTCCATTATAAGAAATTAGTTTGTGTTAAATTAGAAGGGATCCATTCTTAATATGCACCCGTTCAATCTGTGTGTTTAGATATAAAAATGCTATTTCAAACTGAAGAATGACAGCTAAAAAGATTAAAATAGAACTCCCAAACCAAAATTTTAATTTTCATTTTATATAAAACTTTTAATGCGGGCACGTAGATCTTTTGCAAAACGTAAACAATGGTACCAAATTTATTTTTATTTAGTGGAATTACTCGTAGGTTGAGAGAGGATAACCAGTTTATGTGCAAGAAGTGTAAGACAATGGAGATGGACGAGAAATCAGACGTGGATAAAGTACATCTGAATAGCAGAGATCTTGAAGGTGTTGAGAAGTTTTGTTACCTTGGTGATACCATTGGAGCACAGGGTGGAGCAGGTGCTAGTGTGATTGTAAGAGTTAAGAGTGGATGGAGTAAGCTCAGGGAACTTCTACCATTACTAACTAGCAGAGTGTTCTAATGTCGACCAAGGGAAGAGTATATCAGGCATGTGTACGCAGTATGATGATGTATGGAAGTGAGCGTTGGGAACATGCATTGCATCATCATATGAGAATAATATGATGGATGTGTAATGTGAGTCTTAAAGACAGGCTTAGTTCTGATGACCTCAGAGGAAGATTAAATTTGGAGAGTATAGGAAAATGTGTGCAGAACTGGAGACTCCGATTGTATAGCCACATTGAAAGAATGGATGAGAGGTCTTGGGTCAGTAGATGTAGAACAGTTGAAGTAGGATGTTCAGTTCACAGAGGAAGGCCAAGGAAAACATGGGAGGAAGTAATAAAATTGGACTTGAGAGAAAGACGAATAAATAAAAACCTGGCCAGATTTAGGTTAGTTTAGAAGTAAATTTCTTAAAGACGTCCAACATATGCCAGCATGTAAAATGAATGTTAAACCGAATTATGACTATTCAAAATTTGTTGTCATGTGTGCTATTCGTCCAGAAACCAAATTTCACAGTATGCAGGCTTTTAAGAAGTGAAAAGTCCTTACAAATGTAATGTTGTCTTATGGTAAATAAAAATTAATTAGAATAGAATAATTGTTAGATCAAGCCAGTCTAAACATTGGGCAAAATCCCATCTTGAAAAAAGATGTACAAAAATGACACGGAAATGAAACTTTGACTGTTCATATAGGATTCATTTCAACAGTTAACAATTCATAGCACAGTAGATATCAAACTAGATTTTTCTTTTGATAAGAAAATCAATAAAACAATCTCAGATTTGAACCATGTAAAAACAGATGAAAACAATTTGATAATAGAGCAAAAATTTAATTCACTAAAGTTTTCAACTTGGACTTTTTTGTGAAAGACAACTTAAAAACCCTATATTAAGCCCACTATATTGACAAGTGGCCCTTTTTCTTTAAAATGGGACTGCTTTTATGAGCATAGAGATACATAATATGCATATTAAGTTGAAAAACGTCAACATTAAAAAAATAAATCAACCATTACTGAAAATAGTAACCTAACATGAAGTTACCTAAAAAAAAATTCTATTATTGACACAATAGGAAGAATTATACATTTATAAAGAGAAAAGATTAAATTTCGTTTATATCCAAATTTTTATTAAAATAACCCCTAAAATAAATGAGTATTTACAAGTTGGAATTGAAGGGAATTTCACTATTTTTACTCATTTTCACACACTAAACTGACTGGTTTGTGATACCTAATTAAAATGTCTTTTATTTTATTATATTTCTTTGAAAAAAACCATAACAATGTGTAGTGTTAAAATGAATAAAATTTATTTTCAGTGAAGAGGAAACTATGAAAGCCTATGCCAAGTTTAATGGCCGTTGGTATGGTGGAAAACGACTTTCCTGTCAAGTGGTGGAAATCAAAAGATGGGTTGCCGCTATTTGTGGTAAGTTAAATGACGCAATAGTTTGTTGATTTTTACACCATCTTCAGAGTTTACATCCAATTTTTGTTTTAAATGAATAACGATAATTATACCGTGTTAGTTTCTACACCCCAATCTTTATATTATTAGAAATACAATCAGTGAGCAGTTATTTCCCTTAAATTATGTAAGGATTGTCATAAGCAAATATGTATGTTTGTGATCTGCAGCCATGGCATGTCATAATCTTGGAGGCTCAGAGTCGTACTCATGTTTTACAATCATTAGTCGCTGTAATTCGATGATGTACACATCTCTCGGCAATATCATCCGTCACCCAAAATTTATTTAGCTGCCACCCGTGTTCTACAGGCCATGCAAATATGCAGAGAGTCTAAAAAGCCACCCCTATGAAGTTATTGACGACAATAGAGAAATGTGATGAGATTGGTAGTCATCAGTGAAGATTCAGCAAATCATCATCATCATCATCATCATTACAATCATCAATATATATATATATATATATGAGAGAGAGAGTGTAGAATACCCATCCCAGGGCAGGTATATACCCCGCCTAATAAACCGGTGTCGTCCGGGCCTTTGGGTCTGGATTTACGCCGGTCTATTGGGGGTTGTCGGTCTGTGCAGTTCTAGGAGGTGCACCCTCCCAGGCTTTGCCTCCCCTCTTTGGGGGAGGAGTAAGTTTATTGCTTACTGTCTGAGGCGCCCCTACCGGGGAATGCTGACGGGGCTGCCCAGGCAATTTTTAAAAAGCCAGAGTGCTCAAATTCTCGAGCGCTGGTTCTTTCCCACTTTCCTGACCTTGTGTCACATCTTACCTTGTGGGAGGAAGATAAATAGAAGCAATAAATAGAGAACTTAGTCTTGAATCAGATGATCAGTCATGTATGTGCTTTAGATTAACTCTACAACATAACGTTAGTTATCTATATTTTCTCAACTGTTCTCTTTTGACCCAGGACTCTACCCTACTCGACTATGCCTCTGATAATGTAGATGCAGCATTTTCCTTATATCTAAGTGCCCAAATCCCATGTATTTGGGGATTTTGATATTCACCACAGAGATTGACTTGGTTTCTCAAACTACACGGACGCAGCTGTTAACAGTACGCATAGTTTCTCTATAGCACATTCCCTTTCACAAACCATAACTTTCCCGTCCCGCCTCCCAGATCTTGAATATCAGCAAGCCTCACGTATTGACCTATTCTTAACAACACTGCCCACAGCTTGTGTGACGGATACCACTCGGGAATGCTGATCACTTTGTGATAATGGTTGATATCACCTTAAACCTCCGACCTCAAATCGAAGTGCCATTACTTAAAACGACAAGATATTACCGACGGGCTGATTGGGAATCCCTCAGATTTCATCAGAGATGTCCTATGGAGTGAAACTTTTTCTCTACCTGCTAAACAGAATGGTCCCTATGCTGAAAATTCTATAGTAAGACCTACTCTCCCTAATGGTTCACTTCGACCTGTGCAGTTTCTATTGCGCATAGGCAGCAAGCATTCCGCCGATTCAACCGCCATAAGTCAACTACAAATAGACAAAACACTGTAGCATCAAGAAACCGTTGTCAGAGTGTAATAGCCACAGGTAAATGTAGACATAGCAAGATAACTAGAAAATGCATTGAATTGTAGTATTTAGGAACTCGCAATTTCTAGAAAATCTATAATAGTGTGGTGAACAATGAGCAATCAGTAATTCTCCTACTATCCAACTACCATGATGTGGCTTGTATGGAAACGGTTACGGCTGAACTTGTTCAGTGGTTTGTCTTACTCCACAACCCACTCCCTCCCAAATTTCCTGCTACGGACACAAACTGCATTTGATGATCTGATAATCACCCTTTCCCATGTTCGGGATATCATCAAAAAACCTTGACGCATCCAAAGCATATGGGCTTGATCTTATCCCTGCTATAGTAATTAAAAAAATGGTCTGCTAAGCTGGCCCACATCCTTTCCAAACTCTATAACAAATTTTTTGCCGAATCCTGATTCTTTGATAGCTGGAAGATTGCCTCTGTGGTATAAGTTTTAAAGAACTCTTGTGTAAGAACTGACCCACAAAATTATCACCCCATAATTCTTCTCCCTCTTTTCGCTAAAATCTTAGAATCATTAATCAATCTAGCAATAGTCCACCACCTCATTAATGCTAAACTTCTTTCTGACCAACAGTATGGATTTAGGCAATCCTGTTCTACTGCGGATATCCTAACGGTCATTTCTGAATGCATATACCATGCACTGGATAAGGTAGGTAAAGCTAGGGCATTAGCGCTTGATATACCCAAAGCCTTTGACAAGATCTGGCATGAAGGTCTTTTCGAGAAAATTAATTTGTACGATATTACTGGATGAATATTTAATATAATCAGATCCTTCTTAGCTAAAAGAAAGATCCAGGTCATCTTTGATGGCTGGACATCCGAAATGACATTAATGCGGGTGTGCCCCAGGAGTTGATCCTTATACCATCATTATTCCTGATTTTCATAAACGACCTCTCTGATGCAATCGTGTCTGAGATGGATATATTTGATGATGACACCATGCTCTATACTTGACATGAGGGCAAATCGACTGCACACACATCTAAGGCAATGGCTGAATCCTTAGAAAATGATCTTCAGTCTGTAGTGGAATGGGCCATAAATAAATGGTAGCATTTAATGCTATTAAGACAAAGCTCCTTTCTTTTAACAATTATAAGAAACCTTACCAACCACAGATTGCCATGGTTGATAGAACCCTTTCCGAGAGTCTAACATCCACAGGTAACATGAATTGGAATAAATACATAGAAGATACTGCCAAGTCTACTGCAAAGAAGGTGGGCTCTCTCTACCAAGCTAGAAAATTTATTACATCTGCCAGTATCCTATATCTCTACAAAGTCACTGTTCGCCCATGCATGAAGTACTGTTACTTGTATGATTTATTTACTCTCTCATGAAATGAGTATTTTCATAAGAGAGTAAGTAACTACGATGGATGTATTTATGTATTGTTTTTATTGGCAAAAAGCAATAGAAATTGTTTTTATGCAAAAATAATTCACTTTGTCGAATACCCTTTTGTCTACTTTTTTGTGGATTATCGAAAACAAAAAGTCACATAGGTTTAAAATAATATCTATGTAATGTTTTTTTTATTTTATGTTAATTTCTTTAAATTTATAAAACATGTATCTAGTAAAAAAAAAGAAATCCTGTAGACGTATGTGATATTCGAACTCGGGTATTGATATCATAAAAGCTACTGCCTTAGTAATGTGTACTCTGCCTATTCCTTTTATGTCAACCAATCACAATTTTATTTGTGTACAAACAGACAAATTCCAAAAACACGATAATTTTTTAATAGAGATATGTTGCATGAGGCCAGACAGTTTGGCTATGGAATAAAATAAGTTTTATCTTGGATTAGTGCTTAGTTTATTTTTTTATCAATCAAAAATAATGGAAGATATTTTGTTCTAAGAGTCATTAGTTTGTATCCTTTTGACCATGGGGTTGTATATAGATAAGTGAAATTGAAGGAGGGGGGGATTTAACAAGAAAAAGGTATGCAGTGTATAGACATTATTGTTAAACTACATCCAGTGATGAGGCCCCAATTTGTGAACTTTGGGGAGTGTGGAGCCGTTCTGTAGTTACCTATACTCTGAAGTCCATCTGCAAGTGCCCTGTCTATGGATCAGTCCTGTGTATGGCATGGAACTACTTGGTGGTATACACACACATTTACAGCATGAATAAATATTTGAAGATTTTAAGAACTTGAAATGTAAAAATGTTTACCAAAATAACTGGAACTGGCATAAAAAAAGGGTTGATATGCTGTAAAACAAAACAAACAAACCTTCAACGTTATTCGAACAAATTGATAAGTTTTTGAGATAAACTTCAATGTCAACTGACATTGAAGTTTAATCGGGAGAAAAGGTTGATCTTAATCTCCTTCTGTTCAACCAGCAACAAATGTTCAGTGCCAAGTCTCAAATGAATCTGCCTGTTCACTCGGTGTAGTGTTTTTATTGAACGAAATGATTTGTATGTGTGATTAATGCAGTCACCTTTTCACTAGGATCAAAGTGTAGTATCTGTTCTGATACTGCACTTCATCTTTTTCTGTCCTCGGTCAGTGAAGAAGAAATCCTTCTAGACTGAGCGCTTTTTATTTTCATCCCAATCCAGAGTGTCCCTTTTAAGGAGCTGGATTTTCACCACATTAAAAACTGTCCTTGTGTCTTACTATGCCCTCGTGGGGAGGCAAGTAAATAGGGACTAATGCAGTAGCATCCAAACCTTTTTCATCAGAATATGAATATGCATCCTGGAATTTTTTCAAAGCAAAGTTTAAAAATTAACAGCAAATGACCAGTTCATCAGATTTAAGTATGTAGGAAAAATCAACTTATAAAATACATTAATAAATATAGTTAATGATTTCATCTAAAGAAGAACTGATAATGACTACAGTATTAGTGGAAAGTAGTGCGGGGATCAACTTATAAAATACATAAATAAATATAGTTAATGATTTCATCTAAAGAAGAACTGATAATGACTACAGTATTAGTGGAAAGTAGTGCGGGGATCAACTTATAAAATACATAAATAAATATAGTTAATGATTTCATCTAAAGAAGAACTGATAATGACTACAGTATTAGTGGAAAGTAGTGCGGGGATCAACTTATAAAATACATAAATAAATATAGTTAATGATTTCATCTAAAGAAGAACTGATAATGACTACAGTATTAGTGGAAAGTAGTGCGGGGATCAACTTATAAAATACATAAATAAATATAGTTAATGATTTCATCTAAAGAAGAACTGATAATGACTACAGTATTAGTGGAAAGTAGTGCGGGGATCAACTTATAAAATACATAAATAAATATAGTTAATGATTTCATCTAAAGAAGAACTGATAATGACTACAGTATTAGTGGAAAGTAGTGCGGGGATCAACTTATAAAATACATAAATAAATATAGTTAATGATTTCATCTAAAGAAGAACTGATAATGACTACAGTATTAGTCGAAAGTAGTGCGGGGATCAACTTATAAAATACATAAATAAATATAGTTAATGATTTCATCTAAAGAAGAACTGATAATGACTACAGTATTAGTGGAAAGTAGTGCGGGGATCAACTTATAAAATACATAAATAAATATAGTTAATGATTTCATCTAAAGAAGAACTGATAATGACTACAGTATTAGTGGAAAGTAGTGCGGGGATCCACTTATAAAATACATAAATAAATATAGTTAATGATTTCATCTAAAGAAGAACTGATAATGACTACAGTATTAGTGGAAAGTAGTGCGGGGATCAACTTATAAAATACATAAATAAATATAGTTAATGATTTCATCTAAAGAAGAACTGATAATGACTACAGTATTAGTGGAAAGTAGTGCGGGGATCAACTTATAAAATACATAAATAAATATAGTTAATGATTTCATCTAAAGAAGAACTGATAATGACTACAGTATTAGTGGAAAGTAGTGCGGGGATCAACTTATAAAATACATAAATAAATATAGTTAATGATTTCATCTAAAGAAGAACTGATAATGACTACAGTATTAGTGGAAAGTAGTGCGGGGATCAACTTATAAAATACATAAATAAATATAGTTAATGATTTCATCTAAAGAAGAACTGATAATGACTACAGTATTAGTGGAAAGTAGTGCGGGGATCAACTTATAAAATACATAAATAAATATAGTTAATGATTTCATCTAAAGAAGAACTGATAATGACTACAGTATTAGTGGAAAGTAGTGCGGGGATCAACTTATAAAATACATAAATAAATATAGTTAATGATTTCATCTAAAGAAGAACTGATAATGACTACAGTATTAGTGGAAAGTAGTGCGGGGATCAACTTATAAAATACATAAATAAATATAGTTAATGATTTCATCTAAAGAAGAACTGATAATGACTACAGTATTAGTGGAAAGTAGTGCGGGGATCAACTTATAAAATACATAAATAAATATAGTTAATGATTTCATCTAAAGAAGAACTGATAATGACTACAGTATTAGTCGAAAGTAGTGCGGGGATCAACTTATAAAATACATAAATAAATATAGTTAATGATTTCATCTAAAGAAGAACTGATAATGACTACAGTATTAGTCGAAAGTAGTGCGGGGATCAACTTATAAAATACATAAATAAATATAGTTAATGATTTCATCTAAAGAAGAACTGATAATGACTACAGTATTAGTGGAAAGTAGTGCGGGGATCAACTTATAAAATACATAAATAAATATAGTTAATGATTTCATCTAAAGAAGAACTGATAATGACTACAGTATTAGTGGAAAGTAGTGCGGGGATCAACTTATAAAATACATAAATAAATATAGTTAATGATTTCATCTAAAGAAGAACTGATAATGACTACAGTATTAGTGGAAAGTAGTGCGGGGATCCACTTATAAAATACATAAATAAATATAGTTAATGATTTCATCTAAAGAAGAACTGATAATGACTACAGTATTAGTGGAAAGTAGTGCGGGGATCAACTTATAAAATACATAAATAAATATAGTTAATGATTTCATCTAAAGAAGAACTGATAATGACTACAGTATTAGTGGAAAGTAGTGCGGGGATCAACTTATAAAATACATAAATAAATATAGTTAATGATTTCATCTAAAGAAGAACTGATAATGACTACAGTATTAGTGGAAAGTAGTGCGGGGATCAACTTATAAAATACATAAATAAATATAGTTAATGATTTCATCTAAAGAAGAACTGATAATGACTACAGTATTAGTGGAAAGTAGTGCGGGGATCAACTTATAAAATACATAAATAAATATAGTTAATGATTTCATCTAAAGAAGAACTGATAATGACTACAGTATTAGTGGAAAGTAGTGCGGGGATCAACTTATAAAATACATAAATAAATATAGTTAATGATTTCATCTAAAGAAGAACTGATAATGACTACAGTATTAGTGGAAAGTAGTGCGGGGATCAACTTATAAAATACATAAATAAATATAGTTAATGATTTCATCTAAAGAAGAACTGATAATGACTACAGTATTAGTGGAAAGTAGTGCGGGGATCAACTTATAAAATACATAAATAAATATAGTTAATGATTTCATCTAAAGAAGAACTGATAATGACTACAGTATTAGTCGAAAGTAGTGCGGGGATCAACTTATAAAATACATAAATAAATATAGTTAATGATTTCATCTAAAGAAGAACTGATAATGACTACAGTATTAGTGGAAAGTAGTGCGGGGATCAACTTATAAAATACATAAATAAATATAGTTAATGATTTCATCTAAAGAAGAACTGATAATGACTACAGTATTAGTCGAAATTAGTGCGGGGATCAACTTATAAAATACATAAATAAATATAGTTAATGATTTCATCTAAAGAAGAACTGATAATGACTACAGTATTAGTGGAAAGTAGTGCGGGGATCAACTTATAAAATACATAAATAAATATAGTTAATGATTTCATCTAAAGAAGAACTGATAATGACTACAGTATTAGTGGAAAGTAGTGCGGGGATCAACTTATAAAATACATAAATAAATATAGTTAATGATTTCATCTAAAGAAGAACTGATAATGACTACAGTATTAGTGGAAAGTAGTGCGGGGATCAACTTATAAAATACATAAATAAATATAGTTAATGATTTCATCTAAAGAAGAACTGATAATGACTACAGTATTAGTGGAAAGTAGTGTGGGGATCAACTTATAAAATACATAAATAAATATAGTTAATGATTTCATCTAAAAAAGAACGGATAATGACTACAGTATTAGTGGAAAGTAGTGCGGGGATCAACTTATAAAATACATAAATAAATATAGTTAATGATTTCATCTAAAGAAGAACTGATAATGACTACAGTATTAGTCGAAAGTAGTGCGGGGATCAACTTATAAAATACATAAATAAATATAGTTAATGATTTCATCTAAAGAAGAACTGATAATGACTACAGTATTAGTGGAAAGTAGTGCGGGGATCAACTTATAAAATACATAAATAAATATAGTTAATGATTTCATCTAAAGAAGAACTGATAATGACTACAGTATTAGTGGAAAGTAGTGCGGGGATCCACTTATAAAATACATAAATAAATATAGTTAATGATTTCATCTAAAGAAGAACTGATAATGACTACAGTATTAGTGGAAAGTAGTGCGGGGATCAACTTATAAAATACATAAATAAATATAGTTAATGATTTCATCTAAAGAAGAACTGATAATGACTACAGTATTAGTGGAAAGTAGTGCGGGGATCAACTTATAAAATACATAAATAAATATAGTTAATGATTTCATCTAAAGAAGAACTGATAATGACTACAGTATTAGTGGAAAGTAGTGCGGGGATCAACTTATAAAATACATAAATAAATATAGTTAATGATTTCATCTAAAGAAGAACTGATAATGACTACAGTATTAGTGGAAAGTAGTGCGGGGATCAACTTATAAAATACATAAATAAATATAGTTAATGATTTCATCTAAAGAAGAACTGATAATGACTACAGTATTAGTGGAAAGTAGTGCGGGGATCAACTTATAAAATACATAAATAAATATAGTTAATGATTTCATCTAAAGAAGAACTGATAATGACTACAGTATTAGTGGAAAGTAGTGCGGGGATCAACTTATAAAATACATAAATAAATATAGTTAATGATTTCATCTAAAGAAGAACTGATAATGACTACAGTATTAGTGGAAAGTAGTGCGGGGATCAACTTATAAAATACATAAATAAATATAGTTAATGATTTCATCTAAAGAAGAACTGATAATGACTACAGTATTAGTCGAAAGTAGTGCGGGGATCAACTTATAAAATACATAAATAAATATAGTTAATGATTTCATCTAAAGAAGAACTGATAATGACTACAGTATTAGTGGAAAGTAGTGCGGGGATCAACTTATAAAATACATAAATAAATATAGTTAATGATTTCATCTAAAGAAGAACTGATAATGACTACAGTATTAGTGGAAAGTAGTGCGGGGATCCACTTATAAAATACATAAATAAATATAGTTAATGATTTCATCTAAAGAAGAACTGATAATGACTACAGTATTAGTGGAAAGTAGTGCGGGGATCCACTTATAAAATACATAAATAAATATAGTTAATGATTTCATCTAAAGAAGAACTGATAATGACTACAGTATTAGTGGAAAGTAGTGCGGGGATCAACTTATAAAATACATAAATAAATATAGTTAATGATTTCATCTAAAGAAGAACTGATAATGACTACAGTATTAGTGGAAAGTAGTGCGGGGATCAACTTATAAAATACATAAATAAATATAGTTAATGATTTCATCTAAAGAAGAACTGATAATGACTACAGTATTAGTGGAAAGTAGTGCGGGGATCAACTTATAAAATACATAAATAAATATAGTTAATGATTTCATCTAAAGAAGAACTGATAATGACTACAGTATTAGTGGAAAGTAGTGCGGGGATCAACTTATAAAATACATAAATAAATATAGTTAATGATTTCATCTAAAGAAGAACTGATAATGACTACAGTATTAGTGGAAAGTAGTGCGGGGATCAACTTATAAAATACATAAATAAATATAGTTAATGATTTCATCTAAAGAAGAACTGATAATGACTACAGTATTAGTGGAAAGTAGTGCGGGGATCAACTTATAAAATACATAAATAAATATAGTTAATGATTTCATCTAAAGAAGAACTGATAATGACTACAGTATTAGTGGAAAGTAGTGCGGGGATCAACTTATAAAATACATAAATAAATATAGTTAATGATTTCATCTAAAGAAGAACTGATAATGACTACAGTATTAGTCGAAAGTAGTGCGGGGATCAACTTATAAAATACATAAATAAATATAGTTAATGATTTCATCTAAAGAAGAACTGATAATGACTACAGTATTAGTGGAAAGTAGTGCGGGGATCAACTTATAAAATACATAAATAAATATAGTTAATGATTTCATCTAAAGAAAAACTGATAATGACTACAGTATTAGTGGAAAGTAGTGCGGGGATCAACTTATAAAATACATAAATAAATATAGTTAATGATTTCATCTAAAGAAGAACTGATAATGACTACAGTATTAGTGGAAAGTAGTGCGGGGATCAACTTATAAAATACATAAATAAATATAGTTAATGATTTCATCTAAAGAAGAACTGATAATGACTACAGTATTAGTCGAAATTAGTGCGGGGATCAACTTATAAAATACATAAATAAATATAGTTAATGATTTCATCTAAAGAAGAACTGATAATGACTACAGTATTAGTGGAAAGTAGTGCGGGGATCCACTTATAAAATACATAAATAAATATAGTTAATGATTTCATCTAAAGAAGAACTGATAATGACTACAGTATTAGTGGAAAGTAGTGCGGGGATCAACTTATAAAATACATAAATAAATATAGTTAATGATTTCATCTAAAGAAGAACTGATAATGACTACAGTATTAGTGGAAAGTAGTGCGGGGATCAACTTATAAAATACATAAATAAATATAGTTAATGATTTCATCTAAAGAAGAACTGATAATGACTACAGTATTAGTGGAAAGTAGTGCGGGGATCAACTTATAAAATACATAAATAAATATAGTAAATGATTTCATCTAAAGAAGAACTGATAATGACTACAGTATTAGTGGAAAGTAGTGCGGGGATCAACTTATAAAATACATAAATAAATATAGTTAATGATTTCATCTAAAGAAGAACTGATAATGACTACAGTATTAGTCGAAAGTAGTGCGGGGATCAACTTATAAAATACATAAATAAATATAGTTAATGATTTCATCTAAAGAAGAACTGATAATGACTACAGTATTAGTGGAAAGTAGTGTGGGGATCAACTTATAAAATACATAAATAAATATAGTTAATGATTTCATCTAAAGAAGAACTGATAATGACTACAGTATTAGTGGAAAGTAGTGCGGGGATCAACTTATAAAATACATAAATAAATATAGTTAATGATTTCATCTAAAGAAGAACTGATAATGACTACAGTATTAGTCGAAAGTAGTGCGGGGATCAACTTATAAAATACATAAATAAATATAGTTAATGATTTCATCTAAAGAAGAACTGATAATGACTACAGTATTAGTGGAAAGTAGTGCGGGGATCAACTTATAAAATACATAAATAAATATAGTTAATGATTTCATCTAAAGAAGAACTGATAATGACTACAGTATTAGTGGAAAGTAGTGCGGGGATCCACTTATAAAATACATAAATAAATATAGTTAATGATTTCATCTAAAGAAGAACTGATAATGACTACAGTATTAGTGGAAAGTAGTGCGGGGATCAACTTATAAAATACATAAATAAATATAGTTAATGATTTCATCTAAAGAAGAACTGATAATGACTACAGTATTAGTGGAAAGTAGTGCGGGGATCAACTTATAAAATACATAAATAAATATAGTTAATGATTTCACCTAAAGAAGAACTGATAATGACTACAGTATTAGTGGAAAGTAGTGCGGGGATCAACTTATAAAATACATAAATAAATATAGTTAATGATTTCATCTAAAGAAGAACTGATAATGACTACAGTATTAGTCGAAAGTAGTGCGGGGATCAACTTATAAAATACATAAATAAATATAGTTAATGATTTCATCTAAAGAAGAACTGATAATGACTACAGTATTAGTGGAAAGTAGTGCGGGGATCAACTTATAAAATACATAAATAAATATAGTTAATGATTTCATCTAAAGAAGAACTGATAATGACTACAGTATTAGTGGAAAGTAGTGCGGGGATCAACTTATAAAATACATAAATAAATATAGTTAATGATTTCATCTAAAGAAGAACTGATAATGACTACAGTATTAGTGGAAAGTAGTGCGGGGATCAACTTATAAAATACATAAATAAATATAGTTAATGATTTCATCTAAAGAAGAACTGATAATGACTACAGTATTAGTCGAAATTAGTGCGGGGATCAACTTATAAAATACATAAATAAATATAGTTAATGATTTCATCTAAAGAAGAACTGATAATGACTACAGTATTAGTGGAAAGTAGTGCGGGGATCCACTTATAAAATACATAAATAAATATAGTTAATGATTTCATCTAAAGAAGAACTGATAATGACTACAGTATTAGTCGAAAGTAGTGCGGGGATCAACTTATAAAATACATAAATAAATATAGTTAATGATTTCATCTAAAGAAGAACTGATAATGACTACAGTATTAGTGGAAAGTAGTGCGGGGATCCACTTATAAAATACATAAATAAATATAGTTAATGATTTCATCTAAAGAAGAACTGATAATGACTACAGTATTAGTCGAAAGTAGTGCGGGGATCAACTTATAAAATACATAAATAAATATAGTTAATGATTTCATCTAAAGAAGAACTGATAATGACTACAGTATTAGTGGAAAGTAGTGTGGGGATCAACTTATAAAATACATAAATAAATATAGTTAATGATTTCATCTAAAGAAGAACTGATAATGACTACAGTATTAGTGGAAAGTAGTGCGGGGATCAACTTATAAAATACATAAATAAATATAGTTAATGATTTCATCTAAAGAAGAACTGATAATGACTACAGTATTAGTCGAAAGTAGTGCGGGGATCAACTTATAAAATACATAAATAAATATAGTTAATGATTTCATCTAAAGAAGAACTGATAATGACTACAGTATTAGTGGAAAGTAGTGCGGGGATCAACTTATAAAATACATAAATAAATATAGTTAATGATTTCATCTAAAGAAGAACTGATAATGACTACAGTATTAGTGGAAAGTAGTGCGGGGATCCACTTATAAAATACATAAATAAATATAGTTAATGATTTCATCTAAAGAAGAACTGATAATGACTACAGTATTAGTGGAAAGTAGTGCGGGGATCAACTTATAAAATACATAAATAAATATAGTTAATGATTTCATCTAAAGAAGAACTGATAATGACTACAGTATTAGTGGAAAGTAGTGCGGGGATCAACTTATAAAATACATAAATAAATATAGTTAATGATTTCACCTAAAGAAGAACTGATAATGACTACAGTATTAGTGGAAAGTAGTGCGGGGATCAACTTATAAAATACATAAATAAATATAGTTAATGATTTCATCTAAAGAAGAACTGATAATGACTACAGTATTAGTCGAAAGTAGTGCGGGGATCAACTTATAAAATACATAAATAAATATAGTTAATGATTTCATCTAAAGAAGAACTGATAATGACTACAGTATTAGTGGAAAGTAGTGCGGGGATCAACTTATAAAATACATAAATAAATATAGTTAATGATTTCATCTAAAGAAGAACTGATAATGACTACAGTATTAGTGGAAAGTAGTGCGGGGATCAACTTATAAAATACATAAATAAATATAGTTAATGATTTCATCTAAAGAAGAACTGATAATGACTACAGTATTAGTGGAAAGTAGTGCGGGGATCAACTTATAAAATACATAAATAAATATAGTTAATGATTTCATCTAAAGAAGAACTGATAATGACTACAGTATTAGTCGAAATTAGTGCGGGGATCAACTTATAAAATACATAAATAAATATAGTTAATGATTTCATCTAAAGAAGAACTGATAATGACTACAGTATTAGTGGAAAGTAGTGCGGGGATCCACTTATAAAATACATAAATAAATATAGTTAATGATTTCATCTAAAGAAGAACTGATAATGACTACAGTATTAGTCGAAAGTAGTGCGGGGATCAACTTATAAAATACATAAATAAATATAGTTAATGATTTCATCTAAAGAAGAACTGATAATGACTACAGTATTAGTGGAAAGTAGTGCGGGGATCCACTTATAAAATACATAAATAAATATAGTTAATGATTTCATCTAAAGAAGAACTGATAATGACTACAGTATTAGTGGAAAGTAGTGCGGGGATCAACTTATAAAATACATAAATAAATATAGTTAATGATTTCATCTAAAGAAGAACTGATAATGACTACAGTATTAGTGGAAAGTAGTGCGGGGAGCAACTTATAAAATACATAAATAAATATAGTTAATGATTTCATCTAAAGAAGAACTGATAATGACTACAGTATTAGTCGAAAGTAGTGCGGGGATCAACTTATAAAATACATAAATAAATATAGTTAATGATTTCATCTAAAGAAGAACTGATAATGACTACAGTATTAGTCGAAAGTAGTGCGGGGATCAACTTATAAAATACATAAATAAATATAGTTAATGATTTCATCTAAAGAAGAACTGATAATGACTACAGTATTAGTGGAAAGTAGTGCGGGGATCAACTTATAAAATACATAAATAAATATAGTTAATGATTTCATCTAAAGAAGAACTGATAATGACTACAGTATTAGTGGAAAGTAGTGCGGGGATCAACTTATAAAATACATAAATAAATATAGTTAATGATTTCATCTAAAGAAGAACTGATAATGACTACAGTATTAGTGGAAAGTAGTGCGGGGATCAACTTATAAAATACATAAATAAATATAGTTAATGATTTCATCTAAAGAAGAACTGATAATGACTACAGTATTAGTCGAAATTAGTGCGGGGATCAACTTATAAAATACATAAATAAATATAGTTAATGATTTCATCTAAAGAAGAACTGATAATGACTACAGTATTAGTCGAAAGTAGTGCGGGGAAACAAGACCACTGGCCAATTCTTACACAACATGCATCCAACGAAATCTTAGCTTGTGTGCACATATGGAAAAACTTGTATGGCGACACTTGTGGCTATCCCTTTTCCCTTCTTCAACCAAATGTATATAAAGAAGGTCTTGCTGCAAGAATATACCTTTTATCTAGCATATAAAGTTATCTGGTTAGATTTAAGAGTTTGGCCTAAATAGCATTTAAGCTGACATGTCAAACTTTGATTCTGACTAGCCAATTTTCATTTTTTTTTTTTTTTACCATATCATTATGGCACTCTGCGCTGGAGCTGATAGAGTTTTAGTGAAAATAGAATTTTAAAAAAAGGGAAAAAGAAACAAAGGAAATGCTGGAAAGGGCTACGATTGAACCTGGAAAATTTAGCCGACTGAATTGAGTAACATAGAAATCACATACGTGACACCTAGATAAGGTCACTGACCAGACCTCACAATGAGAGAGAGGTGGGCACCTGGCCCTCAGCTTGATAAGAATAAGCTAAAACATTATTTTTGGAGACGAAAAGCACATCTAAAAAGATGTCAAGGAATCTGGAAGTTTCTGAGCAGAGGAGGTCTTAATTGAAGGAGACAAGATAAGAAATAATGCTTAGAAAATGGAGAATTAAATGACTAATGTTAAGTGATAAGAAAGAAGAAAAAAAATGAAGCAAACCGACATGAAAGAAATGGAAGGGAAAAATGAAGTAAAGAGAAGAAAGGCCAAGAGAGGGGGGAGGGAAGAAAATTTTATATTCTTTCTTCTTTTTTTTCTGAAGAAAACCAAGTTGAGGAAAGCAACTCTCCCCTCAGGCATTAGTGGATGATAGTGGGAGGTGGAACTTAAAGCAAGTGGGAATAAGAAGAGAGTGGTCCCTTCACCAAGAAAAAGAATTTGTCAATAACCAAAGAGAGAAGTTGGGTCTCATTGGATGAAAGAACTAGAGAAAGAAAGGCTAGAGGACCAATTAACTTTCCCTTAACCCAACCCACTTGGGTCTGAAATGGAATTTGATATAAGCAAGTTGACTTTGGAAAAATGAGTCGAATTAGGTGTCCTGAGCTGTGAGGTTAGGGTTCTCACGTTTTGAACCCTCTATTTCAAATGACCCAGATCCACATTTGGAAGAAACTCTACCCACAAATAAATTATAACCAAGTTGTGAAAACCCCCAGTTCATCAGTTTTACCAGTGTAAAATGAAGAGTGAAGAGCATTTATTCACGTTGATATTTAAAGAACTAGAACGATTGTTATACTCAACTCTAGTGACACTTTTGTCAATTTAATAAACTTGTTGTCAGTCCCTTTGAAATTTCCTTTGCAGCTAACATCATATGCAAACTGGACGGAACACAAGGGTTTACACTACGATGAATTTCTATTTAGGTTTGACTTTAAAAAAAATCTGACAAATTTATTTTATGTTAGATGGGATCTTAAAGTCATGAAATTAAAACTTTTTTAAGCTTATATAAATTCAATGCATAAGATCTATTTTAACACGGTTTTTGCCATATATATATACATGTTAAGTAAAAACTATATACTTCTCTTGACTTTGCTGTGAAACGTGCGTAAGATAATAGAAAAAGTATTGAATTTTGAAAAAAATAAATTTAAAAAGTTTTTGTTTGTGAGACGATGAAGAAATGCAGGTATTGACCATAGAATGAAAATAAAGAAATTGTAAGAATAAATGAAAATGATGGTTTTGGATTGATTTTTCCTATGAAATGCAACTATAGAGTATGTATATATATATATATATATATATATATATATATATATATATATATATATATATATATATATATATGTATGTATATGTATGTATATGTATGTACATACACACCCTAAAAAGGAGGTAATTCATGGGAGGACAGTTTTATTACAGCAGAACCGAAATTATACAACCCACCCCCATTAAAAGACATTTAAAATGCCTAATCATAAAAACATTATTTTTATAGTTCCTTAGCCATCTGGCTAAGATGAAAGTGTAGTATCTGTTCTCTGCATTCCAGCAATTTAAGACGTTTTACTATCAACAAAACTATTGCATATATCAAAGAAAATGTGACAATGCACAGTACAAATGTATATTACAAAATATTAATTTATTAAAAACTGGTTAAAAAATAAATATGCTAATTAGGCATACCTAAAACTGTTTGAGTGTTTACACATTACTATATATATGGTATTACAAAATCTTATGTTGTATCATAAAATTAAATAAGGATAACCCATTTTGATGAATAACAAATATTTATTATATATATATATATATATATATATATATTATTATATATATATATATATATATATATATATATATATTTAAAAAAAAAAACAAATAATTTGCGTTGTCCAGGTTTTCAAAATATTTTAAAAAAATATTCTCCTTATTATTGCCATTTCAGCAACGTTTTAAATGTGTGACTTTTCAAACTACCTTATTCACGTAACCGCGTGCTACACACAGCGGCATATCAATATTGGTTGTCGATAACATCAAGATGAATTTCAACTTGACTGCAATAGATATGTCTCAGTCAGGGAGAAAAAAGAGAAAAAAAAAATGCTTATACTTCTGACAAGGGTGTTTTCAAAATATTTTTAAAAAATATTCTCCTTATTGCCATTTCAGCAACGTTTTCAATGTGTGACTTTTCAAACTATATATATATACACACACACACACATAGATTATCTGAAATTCCTGTCCTAAGATGTGGTTATAATCCTAAGACACCCTTAAAGAGTGCAGACGAATCAGATCCTATAATGCTATGTCAAAGATATTTTGTACTTCTCCGTAAGATATCAGTTGTCTGGTTAATTCAGGTCAGTCATGTCTTGTGTATGACATGAAACTGCGTCCGGTGGTAAGGTCTAATTTGGGACTATTGGGAGAGGGTGGAGTCTCCCCTCAGTTGGCATTACTCCCAGGTTCACTGATCCGGAGAGATCGTACCTATCAGGGTTCTATCTATGGTTTAAATAGAATTTGTCTTGGGAATGACATGAAACTGCGTGCTATTTTGTATTCATTTAATGTCACTTTTCCCTTGTACGGAGTCAAACGTTTTATGATATTACGCAAGCCCACTCTCTAATTCCACTTTGTACAGTCTTATCCAATCACTTGTTTCCAAGTTTTCCTTGACTGGCCAACCTTCCTGCAATTTATGATGTCCATGATTCTGCAACGGTTTATCCAGAAGGATGAACGTTCCACATGACTATACCAACGTAATCAAGTCATCCCAAAGATAACCTCTAACAGCTGTGTGTATACGCATACATTTACATCATGAATAACTATTTAAAGATATTAAAATAACCAACCAGGTCAATGAACTTTAAGAAGAACTAGTGGGACTCATGTCCCAGTGTTGCCCGTGAAAATTAAAGAACCCAAGAATCGCAACCCCTTGAAGTAAATTGACTGGAAAGAATCTTTTCACACACAATTCTAAGCTTTTATACATGATAAAAAAAAGAAAAGTTATTTGGGGCAATGGGATATACTGATTGATTTCTTTGCCATGGGGTGTGTGTAGTCATTGAATTAGAAAACAATAATAACTAATAGTGAATAGATGAGATGTCATTTTTCAATTCAATATGCAAATTAGTTAGCCAGAGATGTCAATTCCGTGAACATGCTCAATATATTAGGAAGCTGAAGTTTTATTTTCTATAGGCAATTAGTTTTAATATCACTGTTCGCACAAATAAACTGTTAAAATTTATTTTTTACTGATGAGTCACCACTTATCCTTATCAAGGCCCAGGGACGACTCGAGGATAAGGGTTAAATTGATTATCCAAGAGGACAGCTAAACAAGTATTTGCTTGCATTAGATTTGAAGACGACCATGTTGTAGTCGGTTGGAAAGCAGCTTCGTGGTATTTTGTTGCACAGATGGGATGTTCTAGGAAATAAACTTTGTTCATGGAAGTTTCGTTTGGTTTTTGGTACAGAGAGGGAAAGGAAAGTTCTTTGCTGTGGTTATAGTTAGGTGAGTTCTTGCTGTGAATTTTTTACAGAGGAGTACTAGGAATTGGAACTCGGTCAAGCACCTACCATGAACATAAGGATATAGTAGAGCGAGGCTAGCAACATCTCTTCTGTGTGAAAGAGGATGTAGAAACGAAAAGAGATCATCCCCTACTAGATTGTTGAGTCGGTTTTGTACTCTGTCAAGACAGGAAAGAGTGCTCCG
This sequence comes from Sepiola atlantica, assembly GCA_963556195.1. NCBI lineage: Eukaryota > Metazoa > Mollusca > Cephalopoda > Sepiida > Sepiolidae > Sepiola > Sepiola atlantica. Next base: position 33,907,717 of record OY744518.1, read on the forward strand.
AGCGGCACCTCCCCAGATATGACAGCAGTAATCCATCTGTGGATGTATCTGATTCATATAGGTAGAGGATTGAATCAAAAGTCAGGTACTTTCTGGAGCGGTAGAATGATTCAACCATTTTTCCAGCTACCTTAGCAACAGATTTGATGTAAGTCTTCCATTTCACATCTGGGGTGAAAGTCAGTCCTAGAAGCTTATCAAGGAAAGAGGGGGGGGGGGTCCTTAAGGATAAGGTCATTCATTTCAACTGGGGAGAAATAAGGATCCGAGTGTTGTTGGTGAAAAGAGAGAAGCTTGGTTTTAGAGGCGTTAAAAATAACAAACAACTTTTTACCCTATTGCACCACGTGCTCCAAGTCTTAAGTCTTTGGACGTATTTACGTATCTAACTCTTATATAGATAGAGGGTTGCATCAGGAGTGAGGTACTTTCTGGAGCGGTAGAATAATACAACTATTTTTCCAGCAACCTTAGCAACAGATTTGATGAAAGTCTTCCATTTCAGGTCTGAAGTGAAAATCAGTCCTAGAAGCTTATCAAAAAAGGGGGCTTCCTTGAGGCAAGAACCATTCATTTCAACTGGGGAGAAGTGAGGATCCGAGCATGTCATCGCCTAATAAAAAAAGTAGAATCTAATTTTTGTTGTTTTTCTTTTCCAGTGAAATCTAGATTAAAGACTAAAAAAATTTACCCATTAAAAAAAAAAAGAAGTTATTTAATGATTTTAAATAAGAAAAATAGTACAATAAATATTTTTACATTTTTAGCTGTGTGTTTAGTTTTTTATGTAAATTAACATAAAATAGTTCCCCTACTTGATTTTTACAAACGTCTTATCGGAATTTCAATCAGGGTGATCATTTTACATTAAACTTGCATAGCAAACTGATCTGCCTTCTACAAATTGAAGAGAAAATTTTTAAATAAATTTTTTTGGAAAGTTTACTTTTTAGTTTGTTGTTGTGCACCCCCACCCCCTTCTTTTTATTTTAATCACTTCCAATTTTAAGTAAATATTTCTTCTCTGCCGTCATCTGTTGTCTGCAATAAAAGCCATGTCGCCTCCGAAGACAAACTCTGCTTTTAAATTTAATTCATTTTATTCAAGCATTGTTATGTCATCTGGGGGAAATTCACCACGCCGAGAGAGACTAAGAGAGCAAATCTCACGTTATCGTAGTTAGTTATAATGTTTTCTTACCTATTCCTAGAGAGGGGGGGGGATACTCGCGTTTGTCTTCCCTGAAGGGAAATATTCCGTATCTTTACATTGTGAATCGCACGTCCTCTCAGTTCGCTTTCCGAATCAGACTGCCTAAAAACTCGCTTCTCACGAGAACGAGTGACGTCACAGATCCCTTTGTTTCCCATGCAAGGCCCGCGAAGTCACAGAGCCTCTCGCAGATGTAGACTGAGGTCTTGTCACACGTAACCTTGTCACGTCTTCTTTGAGGCAAGAACCATTCATTTCAACTGGGGAGAAGTGAGGATCCGAGCATTGGTGGTGAAAAGAGGGAAGCTTGGTTTTAGAGGTGTTAAAAGTAACACACCACTATTTCCCCATAGCACCACGTGCTTTTGTCACAAAAAACTTCTCGTATTCACGCACGTGGGCAAAGAAAAGCTTTTACAGATATCTTAATTTTCGTATTTGATTGAATTTTATAATCATTTTGTGAAACCTTGAGTTGATAAATGTATTTGTTTCTTCATTATCAGATAAGAAAGCACAAGGTTTGCTTTATTGTAAATAGAAGATTAAAAAAAAAAGGTTTGCTTTCCGACAAATATTCTTAGACGTGTCCACGCATCTCTATAAGAGGCTCAGTCTGTTTGTTGGTCTGTCACGCTTTGATTTGAAATAACATTTTCATCGCTGAACGTGCAGGTGGAATATTTTGTGAAATAACAAATTATTTTCAGGTATTATAATGATTAAGATGTTTTTTTTTGGCAGCTTTGTAACTTAACTCTCGCTTCTGCCTGTTTTGTCTTTGAGTCCTCAGATTCTATGAGCGACGTTTATGACAAAGGGGAAATAATCGCTGTTTTCTGGGTTGGCTGTTGTTTTAATTGGATGGTATGTGGAGATTTTCAATCGTCTCATAGTATTCATCATCATTCAACTGTCAATCTATCTATTTCATTAACCTTTATTCTCATGTGTTTTTAGCCTTTATAAATGGTGACTCGTTCGTAAAAAAAAAAATGACACATAGTATTTTAGATGTATCTAAGCATCTCTATAAGAGGCTCTGTCTGTATGTCTGTCACACTTATGTTGCCAATAGCATTTTTGTTGTCTGTCACACTTATGTTGCCAATAGCATTTTCGTTGTCTGCCATGCTTAAGTTTAAAATCGCATTTTCTTTGGTCTTTTCTATTCGATTCAATTAATTTAGCAAAAAATAAAACTAGCATGCTTCAGTTGACATGTAAGGAAAGGGTGGTAGAAATTTACACAGAAGAGGATACTGTAGCCCAGCACCTGTCCAAATTCACCTTGAATTCAAATTAAAGTTTAAATTGACCCTTTTATTTTTCAAAATCATATCATTTACTGCGACTCGTTTATCTCTATATTTAACAGTGAGATAAAAACAACAAATTCATATTCACAATATAAGACATATAGTTTACTAATATATCGATTATTATTTCGAATATAGCTTTCTAATATATCGATTATTATTTCGAATATAGCTTACTAATATATCTATTATTATTTCAGATATAGCTTTCTAATATATCTATTATTTCGAATATAGCTTTCTAATATATCTATTATTATTTCGAATATAGCTTACTAATATATCTATTATTATTTCGAATATAGCTTACTAATATATCGATTATTTTTCGGATATAGCTTTCTAATATATCTATTATTTCAGATATAGCTTTCTAATATATCTATTATTTCAGATATAGCTTTCTAATATATCTATTATTTCGAATATAGCTTTCTAATATATCTATTATTATTTCGAATATAGCTTACTAATATATCTATTATTATTTCGAATATAGCTTACTAATATATGTATTATTATTTCTAATATATCGATTATTATTTCTAATATAGCTTTCTAATATATCGATTATTATTTCTAATATAGCTTTCTAATATATCGATTATTATTTCTAATATAGCTTTCTAATATATCTATTATTATTTCTAATATAGATATTATTTCTAATATAGCTTTCTAATATATCTATTATTTCTAATATAGCTTTCTAATATATCTATTATTATTTCTAATATATCTATTATTTCTAATATAGCTGTCTAAATTTCTATTATTATTTCTAATATAGCTTTCTAAATTTCTATTATTTCTAATATAGCTTTCTAAATTTCTATTATTATTTCTAATATAGCTTTCTTTTATATAGCTTTCTAAATTTCTATTATTATTACTAATATAGCTTTCTAATATATCTACTATTATTCCTAATATAGCTTTCTAATATATCTATTATTATTTCTAATATAGCTTTCTAATATATCTATTATTATTTCTAATATATCTTATTTCTAATATAGCTTTCTAAATTTTTATTATTATTTTTAATATAGCTTTCTAATATATCTATTATTTCTTATATAGCTTACTAATGTATCTGTTATTATTTCTTATATATCTTATTTCTAATATAGCTTTCTAAATTTCTATTATTATTTCTAATATAGCTTTCTAATATATCTATTATTATTTCTTATATAGCTTTCTAATATATCTATTATTATTTCTTATATAGCTTTCTAATATATCTATTATTATTTCTAATATAGCTTACTAATATATCTATTATTATTTCTTATATATCTTATTTCTAATATGGCTTTCTAAATTTCTATTATTTCTAATATAGCTTTCTAATATATCTATTATTATTTCTTATATAGCTTTTTAAATTTCTATTATTATTTCTTATATAGCTTTCTTATATATCTATTATTATTTCTAATATATCTTATTTCTAATATAGCTTTCTAAAATTCTATTATTATTTCTAATATAGCTTTCTAATATATCTATTATTATTATTTCTTATATAGCTTTCTAATATATCTATTATTATTTCTTATATAGCTTTCTAAATTTCTATTATTATTTCTAATATAGCTTTCTAATATATCTATTATTATTTCTAATGTAGCTTTCTAATATATCTATTATTATTTCTAATATAGCTTTCTAATATATCTTTCATTATTTCTAATATAGCTTTCTAAATGTCTATTATTTCTAATATAGCTTTCTAATATATCTATTATTTCTAATATAGCTTTCTAATATATCTATTATTATTTCTGATATATATATTATTTCTAATATAGCTTTCTAATATATCGATTATTATTTCGAATATAGCTTACTAATATATGTATTATTATTTCTAATATATCGATTATTATTTCTAATATAGCTTTCTAATATCGATTATTATTTCTAATATAGCTTACTAATATATGTATTATTATTTCTAATATATCGATTATTATTTCTAATATAGCTTTCTAATATATCGATTATTATTTCTAATATAGCTTTCTAATATAATTATTATTAAGTCTAATATAGCTTTCTAATATATCTATTATTATTTCTAATGTAGCTTTCTAAATGTCTATTATTATTTCTAATATAGCTTTCTTAATTTCTATTATTTCTAATATAGCTTTCTAATATATCTATTATTATTTTTAATATATAGATCATGTTATTAGATTAACGTATTTCTATGGTGCTTTGCAAAACGACATCTCATTAATTAACAATTCGTTTTTATTGTTTTCTAATTTTTTGAATGTTTTCATTTGACTTTAACACAGTTCTATTCATACATATTTTTATGTTATGGATAAAGGTCTAGCCAGTTGGGTTAAATGAGTCTTTCTGTTCCTTTCTGGTCAATTTATTTCTGAGGGTTGCGATTCTTGGTTTCCTCAATTTTCTCGGGCAATGTCGAAACACAAGTCCTGCTAGTATATCATAAAACTTTTGCGTATAAACTCGACAGAAATTCTTTTCTAATTTATACTTAAAAGGTATTTCTGAAAAAAACTCTGACAGACGGAAATGGTGTTACTCTTTCCTTTGTAGCCTTCAAAGTTCGAAAATGATTTTAAAGTCTCTAAATTGGCAGATAGAAAGTAATTTTGGCCAGAATTAAAGTTTATAGGCAAAAGTCGGGTATAATGGTTTATTATTTGTGCTTCTAACCAAATAAAAATACTAATTTTGACATCTACACTGTTGTAGCAATGATGAAATCAAAAGATTTTTAACAGTAAAAATCAATTTAAAAAAAAAAAGGTCCGTTGTTTTTCGTGTTGGTCCATTAAGATAGGATTTAAATGTTGATCTTTGAGAGGGGGAGGGGGGCACTTTTATTTTTATTTTTTGCATATGTTTTAAATAATTCAGAATTAATAAATAGAGAAATAAAGAAAATGATTTGGGTGTTGAGAGAAAAAATAAATTCTTTTTTGCGCATCGACCCGTTCTCTCCTACACTATCTTGTCCGGAAGTGGGTGATCATTTTATATTAAATTTATATAGAAAAGTGATCCCCCATTCATTAAAGTCTGTTATGTTAGGGTTGTTTTTTTTTTTTATTACTATTTTTGCAGATATTTTTTAAGCATGTTTACATGTCATCGCCTAATAAAAAAAGTAGAATCTAATTTTTGTTGTTTTTCTTTTCCAGTGAAATCTAGATTAAAGACTAAAAAAATTTACCCATTAAAAAAAAAAAAGAAGTTATTTAATAATTTTAAATAAGAAAAATAGTACAATAAATATTTTTACATTTTTAGCTGTGTGTTTAGTTTTTTATGTAAATTAACATAAAATAGTTCCCCTACTTGATTTTTACAAACGTCTTATCGGAATTTCAATCAGGGTGATCATTTTACATTAAACTTGCATAGCAAACTGATCTGCCTTCTACAAATTGAAGAGAAAATTTTTAAATAAATTTTTTTGGAAAGTTTACTTTTTAGTTTGTTGTTGTGCACCCCCCCCCCCTTCTTTTTATTTTAATCACTTCCAATTTTAAGTAAATATTTCTTCTCTGCCGTCATCTGTTGTCTGCAATAAAAGCCATGTCGCCTCCGAAGACAAACTCTGCTTTTAAATTTAATTCATTTTATTCAAGCGTTGTTATTTCATCTGGGGGAAATTCACCACACCAAGAGAGACTAAGAGAGCAAATCCCACGTTATCGTAGTTAGTTATAATGTTTTCTTACCTATTCCTAGAGAGGGGGGGGGGAGAATACTCGCATTTGTCTTCCCTGAAGGGAAATATTCCGTATCTTTACATTGTGAATCGCACGTCCTCTCAGTTCGCTTTCCGAAACAGACTGCCTAAAAACTCGCTTCTCACGAGAACGAGTGACGTCACAGATCCCTTTGTTTCGCACGCAAGGCCCGCGAAGTCACAGAGCCTCTCGCAGGTGTAGACTGAGGTCTTGTCACACGTAACCTTGTCACGTCTGCCAGCTTCAACTGTGAGAACAAGCCCTGTTCTGCACTCGACTGCCCCGCGTTAATTCGCGCAAGTCAAATCAACGATTCCCAACAGATACGTCCATTCCCATAGGACCATTATCTAACAATTGGACAGTTGCCACTTAAACATTTTGAAGATGATTTAATGGGACTTTTTGTCGAAATTATTGTTGATTTTGCAAGTCCACGGTTCTTTTACAGACATTTTGAATATAAAAAAAAAAATTGTTTAACATGTTCGATATCCGGTCATTAATTTCTTATGTCCCAGTAAAGGTGGGTGTTATTACTTGTTAATTTATAACAGATATGATCGATACTGTTGTGAGTTCATTTTTAAGCATCCATATTAGACAATATTGTTCAGGTGTCCAATTCATTTCAAGTATTATTAGACAGTTGACACTATTACAATTCAATAGGTTTTTGTTGCTTAGACATTTTTCCTTTACTTTTCTCTTCTGCACTTGATTTGTTTGAGCCAAATATATTATGCACACTTTTTGATTCACAAAATTTTGTGTTATCCATTCACTCTAGCAACGCCAAGTAAATTTGTTAGTATATACACTTCAATGTCCAGTTCTGTTGGTATAATCCCAACTATACTCTTTCTTATATTACACCCCCTATTTTCTTTTTATTCCTGTTTCTTTCCCCCATAAGATTTTTTTATAAGTTTTTTTTCTTTCCCCAAAATTATCCTTGTCCATATCTTCGTCTATACTCTTCCTCCTACCCTCTTACCCTGCACATCCTCTTGCAAGATGTTTTCTTAAGCTGCTGTAAACAAAACCCTGATCCTCTTCAACCGTTATTTTCTTATTTTATTTCTATTTTTATTTTGTTTTTATTTATTTATTTATTTTAATTTTTAATTTTTTTTTTTTCTATTTTTTTTTGTATTTTTATTTTTATTTTATTTTAAAAAAATTTTTTTTTCATTTTTATTTCTATTTGTATTTTTATTGTTTTCACTACCTCTCTGACAAAAGAATTTTTAATTTTAATTAATTTTTTGCAGAAATTTGAAAGGGTAAATCTTTGTAAAGTGATTTGTTTATAGGTATCATTGTGTTTTTTCCCCTCCTCTGCTACTAACATATCCACCGGTGATTCTTTCTGTCAGTGGATGTTTCTCTAGAACGAGTTTTTATTTTTTATTTTTTCATTTTCTGTAAGACGTGTTGCAATAGGCGCTGATGAAGAGACGTTTTGGGCTAACTTTATCAAATTATAAAATAAAATAAAGTATTTCAAAACTGTTTTGGAAACGATTGTACACCATAATGGACTTGATGTTCTAATTCTTGGAACAATAGTATTGTTTTAATTCATTAAGTGTTTATATGTTTATATATATATATATTATATATTGTATATATATATATATATATATATATATATTGTATATATTTAATTGTCTCTGTGAAATTTCAATAGTTTTAACTGAAGATTGATCGCTAAATTTCAATTGCAACATATGCCACATTTGGTCGATTTATGCATGAATTACAATTGTTGTAATGGGATGTGTTGTGTATGTTGTCGCAATTCAATGACAGATGTGTTCAAAAGAGTTTGGTGTGTGTTTTGCTAATCTCTGGTACAACAAAATAAATGATGAAATTATTATGTCTTGAATTTATTATTGATGTTTGTGTTCAACCACAACGGAGGTCAAAAGTGTCAAAATTATTAAGTAATAATGTCCTTTCTTGTTTTCAGGATTATACAGTGAAAATCGATGTCACAAAGGAAAGTCATGCAATTTTCTTCACGTTTTCCGTAATCCAACTCGTGAATTTAATCGAGCAGATCGAGATTTTGATTCACAAAATTACCGACAGCATTGGAGGGAAAATTCAGTGATGAGTTATCGAAGTAGCGGTAGTCGTTATAATCGATCTTACCGCAGTGATCGCTCAACTCGCAGTGATTATTCAAGGCGTTCTCCTTCTCCTCCTTCAAGAACCAGATCCACATCGAGACGATCTCCTTCTTATAAAAGAAGAAAAAGAAGAGATTCTTCTTCCCCAAATCACTATTCTAAAGTTAGATCCTCAAAAAGGTCGAGGCCCAGGTCAAGATCAAGGTCTAGAATGTCATCCAGGTCACGGTCTAGATCAAGATCAAGGTCTAGATCAAGAATGTCATCGCGGTCAAAGCCGAGATCAAAAATGCGGTCACGGTCAAGAAGTAGATCAAGATCTCCACAAAGTTCAAAATCGTCATCTAACAAACATGAGAAGCATTCTTATTCACATCAGATCTATAAAGAACAAAAAAAAAGCCAAACAAAGGTCAAAGGTCATTCAAAAAAATCAAAATCCCATCGCACATCACATTCAAAATCTTCTAATAAACTATCCTCAAAATCACATAGAAGATCTTCATCTCCGTCCTCTCCTTCATCATCATCATCCTCTTCATCCTCATCCTCTCCTCCTCATCATTTGACTTAATTTTCTTAATTTTGTTTTCATTAAAAAAACTTTTATTTAAAATTTGTATGATTTGAAAATAATAAAAACATTGAATCTACTAAGTTTTCATATATAATTTCAAATTCTAATAATATTTTTTAAAGATGCTGAAAATATTTGATGGATTTTTGTGATGATTTAAATAATTTTTAAGATTTATACAATAAAAATTACACTGTTTACAGGGGTTTGATTTCTTAATTTTTTAGTTTGCCTTGATTTCTGAAGGGTTTTTTCAGGGAGTCTTTTTAATATGTATCCGAGTTTTTTTCTGAACATTTGGCATTTGATTTTTTTAGTTTCAAGTTTTGGCGTATATCACCTATATATATCACCATTGACGATTCTGATATTTATCTGAAGGCTTTTTACATGGATGTTGGTAAGTTTTCCATTGGGCAACTGTCTCTGAAGATGGATGTTTATATTATCACTTGGATTTTGTTCAAGTATGCTGTGAATTTTCTCAGAAAACATGTAAGATTTCTTTTTGCTCCGAAATTTATGCTAAAACTCTGATCTGTCATTTTATTTATCTACGGTGCCGTTACAACTTCTAAAATAACTCTTTAAAGGTTTGAATATTGAGCTTTATTTTGCTTTGGAAATTGATTCTCATAAGAATCGATGTGAATTATATAAAAGAATTGTTTTTTATATTATCGCATATACATATGGGATTTTTTTATGAATGATTGACAGTGTAATTATTTTGTTTTTTGTAATATTTTAAGTGACTCATTTCAATTTCAAAAGTCGCCTACTGAACAGTTGCTGAAGAGTCGGTCTGCCATTATAAGCCGGTTTCTTCTCTGGCATGGGTAAGTTGATGAAACCCCGGTACACCCAACAGACACTGTAATGTATAGTTTTTAAATAAAATTCTTTATATTAGCTCTTGGAGAACCTACTATCGAGCTGTTTTTTTTTTCAACTAACTTATGATACATTCTATATATATATATATATATATACTAGATGTACCTGTGACCCGTTGGGTCACAACCACTGCCATTATTTATTCTACTTTGATTTCATTCAAAAATCTATAAACTGTGACATCTGTTAACATTCTTCTTGCATAACTAAAAATAAGTCTTTTTATTTCTATATTATTATTATGCAGAAGTATTATAATTCATATATAGAAGTAAAGACTTATTTTGCCATCTAATTTACATACGTATTTATGGTGTGTACAGACACACACGTAAATTAGATAGTGACACTGAAAAAGAGTCACTTTTTTTGTTCTCTCAGAGATATTAAGAAATATTAGAGAGTGCTTGAATCAACATAGTGAGAGAGAAATACAAAGATAGCGAAAAGAGAGATGGATGACTTGTTTAGTTAATTGTAGATTACGGCTAATTAGAACAATTAAAACAAAATTATTTGTCAAACATAACTCAATCCCACAACTAAGTTATATTTTAGCATGTATTTTGTGTTAGTAAAGTATATAGGGAAAAGCCTTGAGGAGAAAACAAATGTTGATTAACTCACAGTTAGTATAATAATAAATATATATATTAGATGTACCTACCCGGCTTTTTTCGGATTTTTATTTTTAACTTTCATTTTTGTATTTTTCTTCTTTTTTTTATTAAGTAGAATATTGAAAATTAAAATTAAGTATTAACTAATTGTTGTTAAGGAAATGTTGATTTAATGTCTACATCTTTTTTTTTTAACTGTTAACAAAAGATTAAAATCACAGATTTGTTTACAGAGAAAGTGAAATAAGATTTGTTAAAAATGTTATGTTATGATATTGCATTTTTACTTTGAATAAATTAATGATTAATGAGAAATAATTAAATTTTACTTCGAATAAATAAATGATTAATGAGAAATAATTAATTTTAAATTTGAATAAATTATTAATGAGAAATAATTAAATTTTATGTTGAATAAATTAATGATTAATGAGAAATAATTAAATTTTAATTTGAATAAATTAATGAATAATGAGAAATAATTACATTTTACTTTGAATAAATTAATGATTAATGAGGAATAATTAAATTTTAATTTGAATAAATTAATGAGAAATATTTTAATTTGAATAAATTAATGATTAATGAGAAATATTTTAATTTGAATAAATTAATGAATAAAATTGAATTATTTCTCATTATTCATTAATTTATTCAAATTAAAATATTTATCATTCATTAATTTGAATAAATTCATCATCATCATCATCATCAACCGGTTTATTTGTTGAATCAGGCCACAATTAATCCTCTGATGAGGGTGGGGCCTGATTGTCTAGTCTCGAAATCTAAGTCTTCCTCTCCACTCCTGTCTTTGGCAAGGTTTGATGGAATCCATACCCATGGCCTTCCTATCACGTTTGACTACGTCCTCCCAAGTCAACTTGGGTCTGCCAGTGGTGATGTTCTCTGCTGGCACATTCAACTTTCGGACTTTAGCAATCCAGCCATCGCTACGCTCAATGTGACCCAACCAACGCAGTCTGTTCTTCCGCATGATGTCCGTAAGGCTTTTCAAGTCGACCTGTGAGAGCAGGGATTCAAAAGAAACGTACTGTTCAGGCCTCACCAAACAGATCCATCTGACCATTGCCCTGTCATTACGGTGCAGCTTCTTTAGTATGCCAGCAGAGACAGCCCAAGTTTCTGAGCCATACAACAGCACACTTCTGACACATGAGGAGTATACACGCCCTCTCGTAGTTGTTGGCAGGTGTTTGTTTGTCAGGATTGGTAGCAGCTCTCTAAATTTTTTCCAGGCACACTTGCAACGTGTAGCTGCCGCGAGTTCACAGCCTCCACCTGATGACAGCACATCTCCAAGATAACAAAAGTCTGTCACTACTTCCAGCTTGTTGTCACCAGTATCCATCTCCGTCAGTGGTCTGCCATCTATTGGTCTTGCCGTGCCGGTGCAACGAAAGCACATAAAGTGAGGATCTGCTTTGAGAGAGCCCTTTATGCCACTGCACCTTTTGTGGACCCAACCTGAACAGTGAGTGCAGATGATTGAGTTGCTGCCAGTTCCTTTCAGACATACAGCACACGGGTATTTTCCTGTTTTCTGTAATAAGCTGAGGTTTGGACCTGCGATCATGACCTTAGTTTTACCCATGTTGACTCTGAGACCTTTCTCCTCCATGCTGCTCTTCCATCTATCCAGACGTTCCTTGAGTGACTGAAGTGAAGTATCAATGATCGCTAGGTCATCGGCATATAGCAGCTCCCACGGGCAGCCAGTATGGAATTCCAGTGATAGAGCCTCGAGTACAATGATGAATAGAAGGGGACTTAAGACAGATCCCTGATGGACACCTACTCTAACCTCAAATTCGTCGCTGTAGCTGTTACCGACTCGTACCCGACTACGTACATTGGTGTACATAGACGTTATCACCTGAACCAACCACTCAGTAACACCCAGCTTTCGCAGGGCCCACCAGATGACCCTTCTGGGGACACGGTCAAAAGCTTTCTCCAAATCTACAAATGCCATGTACAGTGGTTTGTTTGCTGCTAGATGTTTCTCCATGACTTGGCGTATGATGAAAATTGCATCTGTGGTGCTCCTACCGGGCATGAAGCCAAATTGCATATCAGCAATCTGTATTTGTTGTCTGATCAGCTGTTCAACAATTCTTTCCAGGACTTTCATGACCTGATCAATGAGCTTGAGTCCACGGTAGTTACCTCTGTTTAATGCATCGCCTTTACCTTTGTACAGACTTACTATAATGCTGTCTTCCCATTCCTTAGGTATGCATTCTTCTCTGATGATGGCTTCAATCAGTTCATGCACCAAACTGGCCCCTAGTTCACCGGTTGGTTTGAGCACCTCAGCAACTATACCAGATGGCCCAGCTGCTTTATCAGCTCCCATTTTACGGATTGCTTCAGTGATCATCTCCTGGGTAATGGGGGTACTAGGACCTTCTATAGGAGGTTCATAAGTCAGCTCATCGGGGTTCCATGGAAATTCAACGTTCAGCAAGCGTTCGTAGTGCTGTTTCCATGACTGTTTTTTCGCTTCATCATCCAATGAGAGTTCACCAGAGTCGTTCCTTATAGGTTTTTCACCCAAGACATCTTGATTGTCACGGCGCATCTGTTTTGCGAGCTTGTAAATGTCACTTGACTTGGGATTTATTTTGAGAAAAATCTCTTTATCGGCCTCTGACTTAGCGTGGTGTACAGCAGCTTTAGCAGCACGCTTGGCTCCATTGTATGCTTCCCTACTACCTCCTGTTTTCCATGCTCTGTAGCATCGCCTCTTCTCTCTAACAGCTTGATCAACAATCTCATTCCACCACCAGGTTTGTTTCCTCCAATTGTGCTTGGATGACACTCCACACACCTCCGTCGCTGCATCATTCAATCCATCCTTGAGCCTCTTCCAGTGCTCTTCAACACTCACTACCCGTGTATCCCGATGTGAAGAAACAAATCTCTCAGCAAATTTAGCCTGAATGATTGGATCCTTCAGCTTCCACAGTTTTATGCGTGGTGTAAACTTGTGTTTGCATTTGCGGGAAGCTTCTGCCTTGAGATCACATAATAGCAGATTGTGTTGAGATGCACATTCTTCACCCAGGCTGACTCTGACATTTGTGACATGTCTCCTGAAGCTGCGCCGGAATAGTATGTAGTCTATCTGGGTCATGATTCTTCCAGATTGGTATGTAACTAGGTGTTTAGGCCTCTTTTCGAACACCGAGTTGCCAATCACTAGATTATTAGCAACAGCAAACTCGAGTAGTCTTTCTCCTCCAACATTCCTCATACCAATAGCATGTCCACCATGTACTTCTTCATAACCGCAAGGAGTGGAACCAATATGTCCATTCCAGTCACCACACACAAACAGTTCCTCAGTACTAGGTACAGTCGCCACTAGGCTCTGCAGCTGCTCGTAGAAGTTGTCCTTTGCTTCCTCGCTGAGTCCAACTTGTGGAGCGTAGATGCAAACAATGGCAAACACTAACTTTCCAACAACAAGACGAACAAATATTATCCTATCGGATATTCGCTTCACCTCAAAAACTTTCTCCCACCACTTCTCTGCCACCAATATTCCCACTCCACCTGTCCCTTTATCATTCCCAGACCAGTAAAACTTGCAGTTGGTATCCCTCCCGACTATTTTTCTCACACCTTCATTTCTCCATCTCGTTTCTTGTAAACAACACAAGTCAATCTTCTTTCTGGATATTGTCTCCACCACCTCATTTGCCTTTCCTCGCATGGTTCCAACATTCAGAGATCCAATGCGAAAAAGTTCTGGATGTTTGTATGATTTGCCATAGCCAGGCACTGAAGATCCACGCATCCTGGGATCTACGAAGCCCAAGACACTACCAGCAGCATTAGTGTTACTGGCACTGCCTTTCTTTTTTCCTGCTGTATTTCGACTAGACATTGTATTTAAGGCAATTTTACGGCTGGATGCCTATCCTTTACCAACTTGAACACTTTTGGCAGTCCAAGACCTCCACCGTTCCCATCTAACTAGGGCTGATGTCGTTTCCACTTAAGCATGTACACATGTCATACATTACCAGTGAGTTCCTTATCAAGATGTTGTTGGTGAAGTATAAAACAAGAATTCTACTTGTATGAACAAAATAGTGACACATTTAGTTTCGATTTTGTTTTCAAATCTTCGACGCAACCGTTTGAATTGAAATTATCTGATGTTATTGAAAATATTTCCTTCTTAGTTTTGATTTCGTTTTCAAATCTTCGACGCGACTGTTTTGATTGAAATTATCTGATGTTATTGAAAATTAATGAATGATAAATAATTAAATTTTAATTTGAATAAATTAATGAATAATGATAAATAATTAAATTTTAATTTGAATAAATTAATGAATAATGAGAACTAATGAAATTTTAATTTGAATAAATTAATGAATAATAGGAAATAATGAAATTTTAATTTGAATAAATTAATGAATAATGGGAAATAATGAAATTTTAATTTGAATAAATTAATGAATAATGAGAACTAATGAAATTTTAATTTGAATAAATTAATGAATAATGGGAACTAATGAAATTTTAATTTGAATAAATTAATGAATAATGGGAACTAATGAAATTTTAATTTGAATAAATTAATGAATGAGAACTAATGAAATTTTAATTTGAATAAATTAATGAATGAGAACTAATGAAATTTTAATTTGAATAAATTAATGATTAATGAGAAATATTTTAATTTGAATAAATTAATGAATAAAATTGAATTATTTCTCATTATTCATTAATTTATTCAAATTAAAATATTTATCATTCATTAATTTGAATAAATTAATGAATAATGAGAAATAATTACATTTTTATTTGAATAAATTAATGATTAATGAGAACTAATGAAATTTTAATTTGAATAAATTAATGATTAATGAGAAATAATGAAAATGTGTAAGTTGTGTATAGAAGAAATGCACATACAAATGCATGAAAAGTTTTCTCATAATTTTATTTGTTTAGACTAAAGAGTGTAACCAGTGCATGTTTTGTTATTTAGCGATTTATTAAAATGTTTATTTTAATAAATTAAAGCAAAAACAGTATGTTCATAATAATAATAATAAAAAATCAATCTAAAGGTATCCCATAATTTAATTGATGTAAAGATTGAGTAAACATTATATTCTCTTGCTATTTTCTGTTAAACATTGTAACCAGTTATTGGTTAGTCTAAAGAGTGTAGCCAGTGCACATTCAATGATTTAGCAATTAAAGTTTTTATGTAAATAAATAAAATTTAAAAAAAGTAAAGTATATTCGTTATAATAAAAAGAAAAAAAACATTATCCCAATTTAAAGGTGTCTAATAATTTTATTAATGTAGAGATTGATGAAACATTTTTACATTTCATCAGTAATTTGAATTGTTAACTCTGTCCAATATTGTAATCAGTTATTGGTTCAGCTAAAGAGTATAGCCAGTGCATGTTTTTTTAATTACCGATCAATTATAATTTAGAATGATATGAGAATGATACAATGGATGTGTAATATGAGTCTTAAAGACAGGCTTATTTCTGATAATCCCAGAAGAAGATTAAATCTGGACAGTATAGGGAGATGTGTGCAGAAAGGGAAGCTTTGATGGTATGGCCACATTGAAAGAATGGATGAGAGTTCTCGGGTCAAGATGTAGAACATTTAAGATAGCAGGTCCAGTTCACAGGGGTAGGTCAAGGAAAACATGGGAGGGAGTGACAAGGATGGACTTGAGAGAAAGAGGGATAAATAAAGACCTGGACAGAGATAGGTTAGTTTGGAAGTCAATTTCTAAAAGCTGTCCAATGCATGCCAGCATTTAAAATAGACGTTAAACCAAATATGATGAATCGATCAAGAAATAAATAGCGGCCGTATCTTTGTTTTTTTTGTTTTTTGTTTTTTTTAATACTTTTTTTTTTTTTTTTTTTTAATACTTTTTTTTTCTTTTCTTTTCAACCGAATATTTCTAAAAAAAGGAATTGCTTTGAAAGTTAAACCGAATATGATGAATCGATCAAGAAAGAAATAGCGGCCGTATCTTTGTTTTTTTTGTTTTTTGTTTTTTTTAATACTTTTTTTTTGTTTTTTTTTAATACTTTTTTTTCTTTTCTTTTCAACCGAATATTTCTAAAAAAGGAATTGCTTTGAAAGTTAAAAGTAATTATTACGGTTGCATGTGGTCATTACATTATCTGTAATGCTTGGTCAGTGAATGATAGACAGTTTAAAGAAAGTAATGTTTACAATGTGTAAATTAATGAAATAGAATAGAAGTTATATTGCTCCCAATGTCTGAAAATATGAAGAAATAAATGAATTTTTTTTTTTCAGAATAGACATTACTTTCTTTTAGGTTTATGTGCTTGACAAAGTAGACACTAAATGAAAAAAAAATATATACTGTACCTGTCGTTTTTGTTTCAGCAATAATTTTTTTTTTAAATCAAGAAGGAAGAAATACGTATTTGTGCATGACAATAATGTTACTGTGGTGAGAGGTTGAATAAAAAAAAAAAAAAAATTATTATTATAATGTAGTATTATATTATTAAAAAAAAAAAAAAAATGATATATTATCATTTGTTACTGCTATAGCGAAAATCTATTTTGATATTATTTTACTATGGAGTAAATGGTGAATCAAAAAATGTCTCTTACTAAATATTCGATCCCGGTGATATGGGTGGCATAAAGAGTAGATGTTAGTTAGAAGGTAAAAATTCCTTTATCTTTCTTTTATTTATGACTAAAACAAATGAAATATTGACCAGGACTAAATATTAAAATTGCTGAAATTGATTGAAAATAAGTGTGTTTTTTAAATATGGATCAATATTTGGGCTAAATCACTGATAAAACAGATTTTCTATGTTAAAAACTGTACATGACCATTTGGGAGCAACATTATGATGAGAAAATTTAAACTTTTCTCAGGTAACTATGGCTGAACTTTTATTCATCTATACTTGCTCAAGTTAACATAAACGCTGAGAAACGTGAGAATAGTATAATGTTTTGCTCTCATTATGACTAACAGCTTCCTTGTGAGAATCAATTTCAAGGTAGCTAGTAATTATCTGCTTATTGAGAAGAAAAAATAGTGAAGTGTTTTCATCCGGCACATCCCCAAATCATTAGGATGAAGTTGCTCATGAGGAGTTACCTTTATTGGCCTGGCATGGATGAAGACATCAAAGACCTTGTGAAACTCTGTAGATTCTTTGCAATGGCAGCAAAAACATCACCAGTAAAAATCAACCCATAGCCGAAAACAGACAAACTATTGTAAAGGCTACATATTGACTATGCAGAACCAATGAATGGAATTTATTAATTTCTTGTGGTACATAGTTTCACAAAGTGGCCAGAAGTTGTTAAATGTAGGTAACTGACAAACTTGCTGTATGAGATTTTTGTAAGATTTGGTATTCCTGATATAATTTTGTCTGATAATGTAACTTTATGGCTAAAGAATTTGGAGATTTCTTCATAAAATTTTTATTAGTCATGTGACAACTGCTCCATTCAAGATGAAATTGATAAGCGGAATGCTTCATATATATATTTAAGTTAGCGTTAAGGAAATCGGACGGAGGTGAAACTGAAGATGAATTGTTACAACAATTTCTCGGAGTGTATTAGATAGCTCCAAACCCGAGTACAATTTCAGAAATGACACCTGCTAAGCTTATGCTCACAAGAAAGATTGGGTGCGTATTCGACAAAACCAAAATGTTTGAAAAATATGATAAGCTGAGCAGAAAAATCAATTTTAAAGATTATAAAACTGGAAAAATAAGCTGGAAACGAGTTGAAAGATGAGTGTATGTCATTAAACATCACAATAACTGATTGTTAAATAATAATTGATTGTTAAAAGTGTTGGATAATGGCCCTGTGAGGCCGGGCGTATGCGTGGGAGATCGTTTGGTTTGGTTTGCGCGATTTAGTGCGGGTGGACCCGTACAGTCGAGTGCAAAATAAACTGGTTCTCACAGTTGGAGCTCACAAGCGTTGACAGGGCCACCACGTTGATGAGACCTCAGGTCAAGGGTCAAGGTGCACCTGCGCATAGAAGCTCTGTGACGTCAAAGGCTTTTGTCAGTCTGAGTTTTTGAAGCGGGCCGAACAGACGATTTCTCTATGTAGTCTTCAAATGATTAGGGGAATTAAATTACCTAAGAGAATACAGGCATGAGATTCCTTCTTCCCCCCTCCTCGAATGGCTAAGGACTTAAGCTAGGAATTAACTACGATAAAGTAGTAATTTGGTCTTTCCCTCAACTTTAGTGAAACATCTCCAAGGACGACGGTAGACTGACGCCTGAAATAAACAAATCAAAATTTTAAAAATGTTTGCCTCCTGAATCGTGGTATGAAGGTTTTTGTTGTAGACACAGCGGACGGCGATGTTCACGGCAGTACAGAAACGAAGAAAGAATCCAACCACTAGACGACATCGAGACGACACCCCTCCACGCGACGAGGAAGAAAAGGTACGAGAAATTAAAGACTATGCAACAAAAGAGACAATAAAAGAGGGATACATCTGGACCAAATCATCATAGGGAAGGAGTTATCAAAGTAATTTATGATTTGTTTGATGTACTAAGGCCTTAGGTAGCACCAGAACAGAAACGCTCAAACATAAAAAATAACCGACTTTTTACATGGATTCAAAGAGCAAAAAAGGGTATGACTTCCAGAAGTGAAATTTCAAAAGGGGGAAATATTGTGGAGTGATCAACACCCCTCACTGCCAGAATAAAAACTATGTGTCCGAAAAAACTATCAATTATGTGTATGTTATTTAGAAATAAAATATAGTTGATTTTCAAAATTGAATTCTGAATTTGTTTATTACTATTTTACTGTCGGACTATGATACAACAGTTCTGAGTCACATTTTGTAAAGAGACGTTGCTAGTCTTTCTCTTGTGACACTATGGATGCCGCAAAGGTCGGGGCCCGGTCAGGAATAGGAAATGACTCAAGAACGCACACAAAAGAAAAGACAGGATAGGAAGTGACTAATCGAAAGAGACAAAAGACAATTTGGAAGTGGTCAATTTCCATTGTTCAGGACAGGTCACCAAGAAAAGAATACTGGACACTTTTAGGAGTGACAGTGTTTTACGACACCTGACTACAGTAAGGTAAGTTAGTTTTACGACAGTAAAGTTTATGGCAAAAGTTGATGAGTTTAGGTTTCAGAGAGAAGACGAGCAGTTAGGATCGAACCTGGACAGAGAGCGGATCGGGACAGATCGGACCGACAACTGACCAGAGAGATAGCGACGACCACGACTGGAGTACCTATTTTCGCGCGGACTGAGAAAAAGCACACCTCCCAGACTCAATCAAGATAGACGAACATTTGTCTTGTGCTGATTTATTTTAGCGTGAACCTAGGCGATCACATCAGGCCACACTCTACTCTATTGGTATGTTCATAGTAGGTGTTTGACTGAGCTCCAATTTTTGGTTCTCTTCTGTAAAACATTCACAGCAAGAACCGTCTCTACGACCACTGCAAAAACTCTTTATTTTTATTTCTCTATGCACCTAAAACCAAATGGAACTTTCATGAACAGAGTTTCTTTCCAAGAACTTCACATATGTGGAACACAATACTGCGCAGCTGCTTCCCAGCTGACTACAACATGGTCGTTTTCAAATTAAATGTAAACAAATACCTATCGAGCTGTCCTCTTAAGTAATCAAATTCTGCCCATCCCAACCATCGTTCTCAATCCTCGGGTCAAGATGTAGAACATTTAAGATAGCAGGTCCAGTTCACAGGGGAAGGTCAAGTAAAACATGGGAGGAAGTGATAAGGATGGATTTGAGAGAAAGAGGGATAAATAAAAACCTGGACAGAGATAGGCTAGTTTGGAAGTCAATTTCTAAAAGCTGTCCAATGCATGCCAGCATTTAAAACAGACGTTAAACCGAATATGATGAATCGATCAAGAAAGAAATAGCGTCTGTATCTTTGTTTTTTTTTTTGTTTTCTTTTAAATACTTTTTTTTTGTTTTTTTTTAATACTTTTTTTTTCTTTTCTTTTCAACCGAATATTTCTAAAAAAGGAATTGCTTTGAAAGTTAAACCGAATATGATGAATCGATCAAGAAAGAAATAGCGGCCGTATCTTTGTTTTTTTTTTTTTGTTTTTTTTTAATACTTTTTTTTTCTTTTCTTTTCAACCGAATATTTCTAAAAAAGGAATTGCTTTGAAAGTTAAAAGTAATTATTACGGTTGCATATGGTCATTACATTATCTGTAATGCTTGGTCAGTGAATGATAGACAGTTTAAAGAAAGTAATGTTTACAATGTGTAAATTAATGAAATAGAATAGAAGTTATATTGCTCCCAATGTCTGAAAATATGAAGAAATAAATGAATTTTTTTTTCAGAATAGACATTACTTTCTTTTAGGTTTATGTGCTTGACAAAGTAGAATCTAAATGAAAAAAATATATATACTGTACCTGTCGTTTTTGTTTCAGCAATAATTTTTTTTTTAAATCAAGAAGGAAGAAATACGTATTTGTGCATGACAATAATGTTACTGTGGTGAGAGGTTGAATAAAAAAAATAAAAAATTATTATTATTATAATGTAGTATTATATTATTAAAAAAAAATAAAAATGATATATTATAATTTGTTATCGCTACAGCGAAAATCTATTTTGATATTATTTTACTATGGAGTAAACGGTGAATCAAAAAATGTCTCTTACTAAATATTCGATCCCGGTGATATGGGTGGCAAAAAGAGTAGATGTTAGTTAGAAGGTAAAAATTCCTTTATCTTTCTTTTATTTATGACTAAAACAAATGAAATATTGACCAGGACTAAATATTAAAATTGCTGAAATTGATTGAAAATAAGTTTTTTTTGTTTGTTTTTTAAATATGGATCAATATTTGGGCTAAATCACTGATAAAACAGATTTTCTATGTTAAAAACTGTACATGACCATTTGGGAGCAACATTATGATGAAAAAATTTAAACTTTTCTCAGGTAACTATGGCTGAACTTTTATTTATCTATACTTGCTCAAGTTAACATAAACACTGAGAAACGTGAGAATGGTATAATGTTTTGCTCTCATTATGACTAACAGCTTCCTTATGAGAATCAATTTCAAGGTAGCTAGTAATTATCTGCTTATTGAGAAGAAAAAATAGTGAAGTGTTCTCATCCGGGACATCCCCAAATCATTAGGATGAAGTTGCTCATGAGGAGTTACCTTTATTGGCCTGGCATGGATGAAGACATTAAAGACCTTGTGAAACTCTGTAAATTCTTTGCAATGGCAGCAAAAACATCACCAGTAAAAATCAACCCATAGCCGAAAACAGACAAACTATTGTAAAGGCTACATATTGACTATGCAGAACCAATGAATGGAATTTATTAATTTCTTGTGGTACATAGTTTCACAAAGTGGCCAGAAGTTGTTAAATGTAGGTAACTGACAAACTTGCTGTATGAAAGTTTTGTAAGATTTGGTATTCCTGATATAATTTTGTCTGATAATGTAACTTTATGGCTAAAGAATTTGGAGATTTCTTCATAAAATTTTTATTAGTCATGTGACAACTGCTCCATTCAAGACCAGATGACTAAGCGGAATGCTTCATATATATATTTAAGTTAGCGTTAAGGAAATCGGACGGAGGTGAAACTGAAGATGAATTGTTACAACAATTTCTCGGAATGTATTAGATAGCTCCAAACCCGAGTACAATTTCAAAAATGACACCTGCTAAACTTATGCTCACAAGAAAGATTGGGTGCGTATTTGACAAAACCAAAATGTTTGAAAAATATGATAAGCTGAGCAGAAAAATCAATTTTAAAGATTATAAAACTGGAAAAATAAGCTGGAAACGAGTTGAAAGATGAGTGTATATCATTAAACATCATAATAACTGATTGTTAAATAATAATTGATTGTTAAAAGTGTTGGATAATGGCCTTGTGAGGCCGGGCGTATGTGTGGGAGATCGTTTGGTTTGGTTTGCGCGATTTAGTGCGGGTGGACCCGTACAGTCGAGTGCAAAATAAACTGGTTCTCACAGTTGGAGCTCACAAGCGTTGACAGGGCCACCACGTTGACGAGACCTCAGGTCAAGGGTCAAGGTGCACCTGCGCATAGAAGCTCTGTGACGTCAAAGGCTTTTGTGTGGGAAACAGAGTTTTGCCAGTCTGGGTTTTGGAAGCAAGCTGAACAGACGATTTCTCTATGTAGTCTTCAAATGATTAGGGGAATTAAATTCCCTAAGAGAATACAGGCATGAGATTCCTTCTTCCCCCCTTCTCGAATGGCTAAGGACTTAAGCTAGGAATTAACTACGATAAAGTAGTAATTTGGTCTTTCCCTCAACTTTAGTGAAACATCTCCAAGGACGACGGTAGACTGACGCCTGAAATAAACAAATCAAAATTTTTAAAATGTTTGCCTCCTGAATCGTGGTATGAAGGTTTTTGTTGTAGACACAGCGGACGGCGATGTTCACGGCAGTACAGAAACGAAGAAAGAATCCAACCACTAGACGACATCGAGACGACACCCCTCCACGCGACGAGGAAGAAAAGGTACGAGAAATTAAAGACTATGCAACAAAAGAGACAATAAAAGAGGGATATCATCTGGACCAAATCATCATAGGGAAGGAGTTATCAAAGTAATTTATGATTTGTTTGATGTACTAAGGCCTTAGGTAGCACCAGAACAGAAACGCTCAAACATAAAAAATAACCGACTTTTTACATGGATTCAAAGAGCAAAAAAGGGTATGACTTCCAGAAGTGAAAGTTCAAAAGGGGGAAATATTGTGGAGTGATCAACACCCCTCACTGCCAGAATAAAAGCTATGTGTCCGAAAAAACTATCAATTATGTGTATGTTATTTAGAAATAAAATATAGTTGATTTTCAAAATTGAATTCTGAGTTTGTTTATTACTATTTTACTGTCGGACTATGATACAACAGTTCTGAGTCACATTTTATAAAGAGACGTTGCTAGTCTTTCTCTTGTGACACTATGGATGCCGCAAAGGTCGGGACCCGGTCAGGAATAGGAAATGACTCATGAACGCACACAAAAGAAAAGACAGGATAGGAAGTGACTAATCGAAAGAGACAAAAGACAATTTGGGAGTGGTCAATTTCCATTGTTCAGGACAGGTCACCAAGAAAAGAATACTGGACACTTTTAGGAGTGACAGTGTTTTACGACACCTGACTACAGTAAGGTAAGTTAGTTTTACGACAGTTGACGACAGTAAAGTTTATGGCAAAAGTTGACGAGTTTAGGTTTCAGAGAGAAGACGACAACTGACCAGAGAGATAGCGACGACCACGACTGAAGTACCTATTTTCGCGCGGACTGAGAAAAAGCACACCTCCCAGACTCAATCAAGATATACGAACATTTGTCTTGTGCTGATTTATTTTAGCGTGAACCTAGGCGATCACATCAGGCCACACTCTACTCTATTGGTATGTTCATAGTAGGTGTTTGACTGAGCTCCAATTTTTGGTTCTTTTCTGTAAAACATTCACAGCAAGAACCGTCTCTACGACCACTGAAAACACTCTTTATTTTTATTTCTCTATGCACCTAAAACCAAATGGAACTTTCATGAACAGAGTTTCTTTCCAAGAACTTCACATATGTGGAACACAATACTGCGCAGCTGCTTCCCAGCTGACTACAACATGGTCGTTTTCAAATCAAATGTAAACAAATACCTATCGAGCTGTCCTCTTAAGTAATCAAATTCTGCCCATCCTAACCATTGTTCTCAATCCTTTTATAGTATTGTTCATCATCTAATTGACAATCTCAGTAACCCTTATCCTCGAGTGGCTTTTGGCCTTGGTAAGTGGTTACTCATTCATATAAAACTTTTTTTTATTTCCATGACAACGGATACGTCATCGTCTTTTGAGAAAGATTTTCAAAGTGTTCGGAACAAAAGTGTTAAACTTTGGTAAAACAATTAGTCTCAGGAAAGGAATAGACAGAAAATAACAGCTGCAACCAATTATGAAAAGATATAAATGATGTCATAGATTGAATCAGTACAAAAGTTAAGTATGTGTATATGTTTATATATTTGTATGAACAGAATTCACTTCTAAACTAATTAAGCAATCATTATGCAATTTGGACCACAGCTGTGAGGCGTAAGAGTGTTACATATTTGTTTATTTAAACATGTTCGCTAAATCAAAGTTTCCTTACTTCAGATGTTCTCAGTAGTCTTATCTCTTTTTGTATACTGACGCACCGGCACTGTTCACGCCATCATCACCGTCATCATCATCATCGTTTAGTGGGCTGCATTTCCCTTGACTGGTTCCTAGCCGTGTCTGTAATCATGAACTTCTCATGCACAGAAAGGAAAAGGGCGAGATCGACGGAGAGTTTAAATGGGTCTTTATTTCGTCATACAAATAAAAGTCACATATTAACATTAAATGGAGAGAGACCAAACATTTTTTCTTAACTTCACTACTTAGTTACATGGAAGGATGGAGGGTGGCCATACAATTAAATTCCCATTTTTATTTTAATTACATCCTGAATTTGCATCCGCTCGTCACCACTTCCCAAAACTGACTGCCGAAAGAAAACATCTTTCTTTCTTCCACACGGTATCATGAGGTCACTGCTTCAAGGGGACACTGAATGTGTCATAACACATTTATGTCCGACCTTTCCTTTAACCCCCAAATTGAATCTACCCCACAGTTCATGCCTGTTTACATTTTAGTCCTGATGGCGGACTTGTTTTTCAGGTTTTCATGCCAAGGTAACTTGCACTGGTCCACCTAGATACTAAATCAATACTAGCTGATGTAATCGTTTTTCACATACATACATCCATTATGTAGCAAGAGGTCCAAATATGGACTATACTTAGTTTAATTTAGTTTTGTAAAAAGGGTGTGGAAGTCCTTCATGAAAATGCAGATATCTCTGATTTTTGTAAAATATTAACAATAGCTCTAAGACACCAATTAATAAATATTCTTTAAATTCCAGTTTCTTTAGAGTATGTTAAAGGGTTTTCAGGAGCATAATATGGACACAACCTCCCATTTGAAAATTCAAATATTTCAGATTTGCATTAAATTTGATCCATAGTCATTAGACACCAATTAATCGTCTGCCACGAATCATTTCAGTTTTAATACAACAAAAGTTATGAAAATAAGAGCAATAAAATACAAAGAGAAAGTATTGATAAAAGAATCATTTAAATACTTGAGTATTTTTTTAAAATTTGTAATTTATTATTTTCTAGCAAAAAAAATACAATAAAAGCGAAATGGTGTTTTGAGAGTGATGTTTATTTATTTTTATTATTATGACTACTATTCTCATCTTAATTTTTATTTTCACAACGTTTCGACCTAATGTAACCTCCGACTTTCTTAGGTGTATCTTTGCAAACTTGGGAACTTTTATATCATACTCGGGGAACCTATACGGAATTCAGAATTGAACCCTTTATATAATCTATGGGGTAGATTGTTCTTGTTCTGTCAGCCATGATCCGGTAGAAGTGTTAATTATTAAGTAATTCTTGGTTATTAGCACATTTAACCTCCAGAACTGATTGTTAATCAGTGTCTTTATCCGTTGCACCAAATAATACAAATTATCAATCTTCACCTCGAAGATTCCGGAAAATAATATTTTTGTTATGGTTGTATCGTATAGTAATAACTGTTTTTTAAACATTTTTCCTACGAGGCAATAGAAGATGAAAAAAATTTGAAGTAAAAGAAAAATTTGCCATTTTTTTTTTTAACACAACCTAAAATGTACGAAGAGATCGCCATCTTTACTTTTCAAAAAGAAAAGAAATAAAAACAGGCTCATAATGCATTTATTGATTAAATAAATCGAAAATGAAAAAACAATTTCTCATGATACAACAACTACTCTCGTCATGTGGGTAAAATGGACATGCACATATTCGAGGCAATGGCTGAATCCTTAGAAAGTGACCTTCAGTCTGTAGTGGAATGGGGTCATGAATAGATGGTCACATTTAATGCTGCTAAGACAAAGCTTCTTTCCTTCAACAACCACAAGAAAACTCTTCAACCACCGATTGAAATGGCAAATAACACCCTACCTGAGAGTCCAACGTTCAAACACCTCGGCCTAATATTCACAGGTAGCATCAATTGGAAAAAATACATAGAAGACATTGCCAAGGCTGCTGCAAAGAAGGTGGGCTCCCTCTACCATGCTAGAAAACTTCTCACACCTTGCAGTATCCTATATCTCTACAAAGCCATCATCCACCCATGCATGGTATATTGTGGCCACATCTGGGCTGGTGTACCGTCCACTAGTCTCTCCCTCCTAGACAAGGTCCAAAAAAGATTTGCTAATCTAATAGGTCCCTCACTATCCACCAAGCTCCAGCCTCTGTCCCATCGCCTCAATGTTACATCCTTCAATGGAATGTGCTCCGATGAATTTGCTATTCTGGTGCTTCCTCAATGTAAATACACTCGACCAACCCGACAATCAGCCGGAGAGCCTTCTACTCCAATAACTTCTTTCCTTGTACTGCCGACATTTGGAACTTCTTCCCTGCTCCCTGCTGCCTGTTTCCCCAACTGTACCAACATGCAGAAATTTAAAACTAATGTGAACAGGCATCTCGCTGCACAGCTCCCAATTTAGGATGACCCCCAAAACTTTCACCCTAATTCTCAGTAGCCCTTTACGTCTACAGTAGCAGTTTGCCTTGTTTGGGGTTAACTATATTACAAAAAAAAATTTTTAATTAAAAAATTAGAATGAAAAAAAAAATTCGCCATTTATGACGTTTGAACATAACGTAAAGTGTAGGAAAAGATCACATGTTTACTTTTCAAAAAGAAAAAAGAAAACAAATAAAAATCAGGCCCATAATGCATCAGTCAGCTGGTAAACAGGAAACGTCCATCTTGAATATGACATTTTCGAGAGAGAAACAGCAATCATGTGCTTCTTTATTCAGTTATATGACACATAATATCAACAAAAACATAAAATATAATGGTTTGGTGCAATTATAAATTGTTTTGAGATATGCCTAGTGGCATTTTTAGGAATTCCTTAAAATTAATGATGATTAAAATTCGAATTTACTGGAAGTTATATCGATGTGTTAAAGAAAAAAAAACAAAGAAAAATAAGTTGACAATTTTACTTCTACTTTTTTTTTTAACGTTTTTCTCTCCATAATCTTTTTGTCATGATGTCAATGAAGGTGTGGAATCTTTGGATGCATTTAGCAAATACATGAATCAAAATAAACAAAACAAAGGCGGTATGTTTGGAATAATATTTATTTACCGTGAACCCCAAAAAGGTTTGCTCCAAGTTGGATTGTGTGCATACATAGGTCTAAGAAAATCTGAAAAGAATGAGTGTGTGTGTGTGTATAAAGAAGTTGAGAGAATGTATTTCACATACCTTGGATTTTGTGCATGCAGCATAATACCAAACAATCTCACCACAGATCTCCAAACACACTTAATAATAACGATACACCAACCGGCATAGTCACCAGGTATGGACGTGTCGTAAAGCCCCCCCCCCCCCCAAAAAAAAATACAACCCATAAGTAGACATAACTTTCTATAAACAGAGGGATGTCACAATATGATGTAGTTACTTCCCCTTAGATTCCCGTTAGATGTAACTCTCCGAGAATAAAGATAGGGGAGCCAGATCCAAGATGGTGACCCCCCCATATAAGTCTACACGTGTCTCTGTTCTCTGTTACCACGTACAAACAAAAGCATGTTTTACTAACATTAAATGTATAAAACATTTATAATTATGCGCACGTGTTTCATGTGAGGAAGAGAAAAGGGGAGAGAATCTCTTTGTGTTTCGAATTTTTTTTATTAATACTGATCTCAGCATCCCCTAGCATGGTGATAAAGGGAGATAATTAGATCTGAGCTCCCTTTGGTGTATGTATGTGTAAATGAGTGTGTGGGGAGATAGTTAATGCTACAAAGACATAAATAGACAATGAAAAACAGAGACAAAATTCCCTGCGAAAATCTACTTTTGAGGTCAACATTTTGCTATGTGGCATTTTTAATATGCAAATCCTATTGGTGAGGCAATAAAATCTAAAATAAAATCTAGGTGCATCCCATGGGACCCACAGATAGGGAGTTTACTGCGTCGTTTCGATGTGTATGCATCAGGACTGCAGCACGTGCACCTAGCAGCATCTCTGCTACGGTCAGAGCATTAGTACAGGATTGGCCATTCAGCAGATTTTGTCTTTGTCGGCCATGTTTTCCTCGGCTCTTTTTATTTTATTTCGTGCAGAATTTTCCCACGCTAAAGAACTAACCTCCTTTTTTATTTTGCCATGCTGCATTTGCACAAGGTCATCTAAACAGCATTGCAGACAACGATGGAAAGAAGAGAGGTACTTGGTGGTGGTGGTGGTGGTGTGTGTGTGTGTGGGGGGGCAGAACTCCCATTCTGCTCAGTTCCAATTTTGAGCAATTTTACATTAAAAATTGTAGCAAAAAATGAATAAGTTAATTGCGTATTTAATTGTTTTCCACAACAACAAGATGTGACACAAGGTCTTTTAATGTGGGGAAAACCAGCTACCCCGAGGGGGTTCTCTGGATATATTTTGTTTGCTTTCAAACTCATCTTGAGTAAAGAAAACTTTAAGTGTAACATTACGGCACCAATACTCCGCTTGTAACGTTAGATGGAGGACGTAATCGCATCTGAGATGGGTATATTTGTTGATGACACTATGTTCTATTCTCGACATGCGGGAAAATCGAACGCACACATATCCAAGGCAATGGCTGAATCCTTGGAAAATTATTTCCAGTCTGTAGTGGAATGGGACCAAAAATGGATGACTGTCTTCAATGCTACCAAGACAAAGCTCCTTTCCTTTAACAATTATAAGAAACCTTACCAACCACCGATTGTCATGGCTGATTGCACCCTTCCCATGAGTCCAATGTTCAAACTCTTCGGCCTAACATTCACAAGCAACATGAAGTGGAATAAATACATAGAAGATACTACCAAGTCTGCTGCAAAGAAGGTGGATGCCCTCTACTGGGCAAGAACACCTCTCAAAATATCTCTATAAAACCACCATCCGCCCATGTTATTGTTGCCACATCTGGGCTGGTGCACCAACCATTAGTCTCTCAGTCTTGGACAAGTTGCAAAAAAGAGTCTCTAACCTAATAGGCCCTGCACTGTCTACCAAGTTCCAACCCCTGTTCTATCGCCGCAATGTTGCATCTCTGTGCTTGTTTTACAAGTACTTAAACGGAATGTGCTTCAATGAACTTGTACTATCCTAACTATATTAACCCCTCAACGTAAATACCTTTAACAAACCCGACTAGCAACAAAATCCCACCCCTTCACTGTATAGGTCACCAGATTTAAAAAAATCTTTCTACTCTAATAGCTTCTTTCCTCGGACCGTTTGCCTTTGGAATTCTTTCCGTGCTCCCTGTTTCCCCGACTGCACCAACACGCAGAAATTTAAATGTAATGTAAACAAACATCTTGCTGCATAACTCCCCACTTAGGATGTCTCCTGTAAATCTGGCTCCTAATAACAGAAGCCCCTTAAGTTTTTAAAAACTTCTTTCAACCCCAACATATTGTCGGTTGTTGTCTTGTCGATAGAAACAGCTATAGTCTTGCCGACACGTCGTAAGTAGTTAGCTCTCTGTAGTAATAGTAGTAGTAGCAGTAGTAGTAGTAGTATCATCATAGTGATGTTAATCTTTTTTCTTTTTCTCTTTATTTTTATTGCAACAGTCTTCTTTTTTCTTGTAGCTGTAATAATTGAAGCAATAAAAAAAAACAACAACACCATTATTTTCTCTGGGCTGCATATTATTTTCTTGTTGATTTATTTAGTCTCGTATAGAAAATTCATCGAGACGATTGCATCTTCCTGGCCATCTTCCATAGGGGATGTGGAAGAGGCCGAAAAATACACCTGTTTCCTTTGCCGTTCAACATCCAAGAGAAGGATTTTACTGTCCTCTTTGTCGCGTCGACTTCGTACCATGACATAACTTCCTGTAAATGCCAGCTTAACCTCCAATGGAAAATTCCTTTAGCTTACTCAATATAACTATATGTGAAAAATTTCGTTTCTAACACACATTCAATCAAATATTGCTACAAAAGTAATACGATTAAAAAAGTGGAAAAGTATTCGCCAATAGAAATATTATTTTCAGCAAGCCAAAGGTTGTTTTAAAGATATATACAGCTCTATTAAGACCTTGTATAGAGTATTGCATTAAGGTCTTGGGTTTAGTGTTGAGACATGGAAATTGGAATGTAATATTGCGATTGGAAGGCATACAAAGAAGAGTGGCATAACTAATAAAAACGTAAAAGATTACAGTAATAGGAAAAGATTTTAAAAATAAAGAATAACTGTTTTACTAGAGAGAAGAATGAAAGGTGATTTAATGGAAGCTTTCAAATTAATTAATGGCATTTTTAACTGTTATAAACGAGTTCATAAAAAACGAAAGTAAAACCCAAAATAGATAAAAAATAAAGTTTATTATCTTTTGTACAGGAAAACTGACGAGAAATAAGTTCTTAGTTTAGCTGTAAAACAAGTAAGTGTTGTCAGCAAGACTACTACTACTACTACTACTACTACTACTACTACTGTGTAGTCAGTATTTTTATGCCTTTGTTCGTCAGACGAGTCAAAATCTTGTAGTGAAACTATTCTCTCTCACAACATTAACTGTGGGAGACATTTTTAAAATATTTCCCTTCGATCTAGAAGGTTCTTGTTAATGCAGTTTTCAAAACTAGATCTATTAAATAATTGAATTTTGGACTAATATTTAAATATTGGAAAAAGATGCCAGATCAGAGTAAGAACAGAAATAGCATAGACCATTTTAAGATGGGATTAGATGAATTTAGAAATAATGTTAAAAAAAACGAATTAAGAGGGCATTTTCTGGAAATATTTAATAGAATTTGATTTGAAAGTTGATGTTGTTATAATGGCGTAAACACCAGTGCAAAAACAAGAAGGGTGGAATTGAAACTTAATAAGGGAGATCCCCAAAGAGGTTTAACACATAAACAAATAAATAAAAAGTAATTTCAATATATTTGGATGGCAAAGTTATTGAGATTTTTCCGAAGTTTTGTTATCTTGGTGATAGAATTGGAGCACAGGGAGGAGCGGGTGCAAGAATGAATGCAAGAGTTAAGAGTGGATGAAGTAAGTTAAGGGAACTTTTGCCATTACTAACCAGCAGAGCGTTACGACTGTCGACTAAGGGAAGATTCTATCAGGCATTTGTACGCAGTGTGATGATGTATAGAAGTGAAACCTGGCCAGTGAGGGTTGAGGACATGCATTGCATGGAGAGAAATCATATGAGAATGATACGATGAATGTGTAATGTGAGTCCTAAAGACAGGCTTAGTTCTGATGACCTCAGAGGAAGATTAAATCTGGACAGTATAGAGAGATGTGTGCAGAACAGGAGACTTCGATTGTACGGCCGGGATGAAAGGATGGATAAGAGTTTCTAGGTTAGTAGATGTAACAGATCCAGTTGACAACAAAAGACCAAGGAAAACATTGGAGTAAGTGATAATAATCGACTTGAGAGAAAGAGAGATAGACCCGGACAGAGATAGGTTATTTTGGAAGTCAATTTATAAAAGCCGTCCAACACATACCAGTGTGATACTGTGGACTGCACTCCCCTAGAGCCAAGACCTCGGAGAATGTGAGGGAATGATTCACCAGAAAAGCAAAAGTTATCAGGTCAGATGAGCAATAAGATGAATGGGACCGCCAAAATCTTTTCAACTCTCAAGACAAGATGGCACCTCACAGTTGGTGGTCAATTTCCTGGTGGACAGCTGAGAGACCAAGTGCAGAAGTAGTCAGTTCCCACGGATCAGGAGGGGGTGACTAAGATAAAAGACCGGACATGGGATTTCCGGTTGTAAATTAATGTATTTAGGAGTCAGATTTGTTTGAGGCAGACTGCAGCTCATTGATATCCTCGAGAGAGTTTGAAATTCAAAGATTCGGCGTTGGACAAAGAAAATAATCACAAAGGAGTCGACATGACCAGACAGATATCAACAGACAACGTTTGGGAGTCCTTTTCCACGCTGACGGTACAACACACACATCCAGATAACAACTGAGATATATCAACAACTTGTCTTGTGCTGTTTTTACCGTAGTGCCCACAAAAGTGATCATCGAGCTACACCAGCATGTAAAACAGATGTTAAACTGATGATGATGATGATGATGATGATGATGATGATCAGCATCGAACATTTTAAGATGGAAATGGATGAATTCAGAAATTATGGTAAAAAAGTATTAAGGGGGTATTTTTTTAGTAACTATCAGATGAAATATTTAACAATTTGATTTGAATGTTGATTGTGTATTAATGGTCTAAACATCTGCCCCCCCCTCCCATCCCCAATTTGTTTTAAGGGTTGAATTAAAAAGATAGTTAAAAAGGGAGATCCCCAAAGAGGCTTAACAAACGAATGCATATATTGTAATTTCAGTAAAGAAAGCCAAATAATAAATCCAGGTGCAGAAATCCAAACGGCAAAAAAAAAAAAGAAAAGAAAAAAAAAAAATTCCCGAATCACAAGTTCAACATCAAATGTCCACAAGACAAATCAATGGAGAAAAGGAGTCAAACATGCAATTTTCTAATCATAACAGAGCAAACTGACCGTTCCTCACAAATAAAAAATCCCCCCCTCCCCCAGTCCGTTAAAAAGGCAACAGCTTTTATTGAAAAGATAAATTTTACAATTGCTCGCAACAGTCTCGGAAAATATTTGAAATTTATTATTTTTTATCTTTTTCTTTCCGTTGACCGTACATAGGACACACACTCTTTTTTCAATATATGTTGTAGCAGTCACATATTTTGATGTACTATTTTCTTTTTATGCAAATGGACAGGTTTACTACTGGGTGATTGACCCATCGGCCAATCAGATGTGTTGGTGTAAGAATACAGGAATTTGTTGGATTACTTCTTATGACACCCATGCAAGTTGTTTTTCCCGTCTTAGTCAGTTGGAGTTTTGAGAATGTATGAGCTGGACGTTGTGTTATTGATTCTTCCAACTCGCCAACGACAGGCTAAAACCTACAAAGGTACATGGTGTCCCTTTTGTAAAGATTCACTCTTAGCTGTTTTTAATTCCTTTTCATCATAGCCAAACTAAAAGGGTATTTCTATTAACCTCTAACATAGTCTGTTGTTGTCTACTTATTTCATCTATGGAGTCAGATGGAACTTCTATCACAGCCAAACGTTAATTATAATGAAGAAGGAATATCCTTTCCTTTTAAGATGATTTTCTCGTCTTTTGTTACAAAAGGCTCAAAGCTAAATATGGTTTATGCTGTGACAGAATATGGGTGGGGGAGTGCTTTCCGATGCTGGGTTGATGTGGAGAATGGGAGATTGGGTGCTAAATGGTTGACGATGGATCGATTGTTGTCATCGATTGTTGTTGTTATTAAGTGAATTGGACTTCTGCATAGAGTTCAGAAAGATCGTGCCTCAGGATTGTCTGGTTTGCATGAAGTCTTCCGTGTTAGTTGCAGCTTCAGCGGTTGCATGCGAAGTCAGGGAAGGTTTGGCCCAGAACACACAAAGGAATGGCCCAGAAGCAACATTGTCACTCTCACACCATTGATTTGCAGTTTTGCACCTGACACGTCTTTGCTTGCCAATCGCAGGCAGAGACTACCAGAGGACGACGGATCCTGATGATGACATCTCCCGGATTTTCACCAGAGCCCTTAACACTACCACATTACTATCGTTCTTACCATGGTGAGGAAGGGTTGCCGTGGAAGTGTGAAAAATAAAAGATCAAATGAAAGATTAATCAAATCATTCCTGTTTTTGTAATGATTTAGAATGTTTGAGAACACTTAAAACGATTGTAAGGAACCGTCTATACACAGGGATGAAAGAAATAAACATACATACCTTATTATCAATAATGAAGACTGATGTCAGAGGGTCCTGATTGACCTAGATAAGATAATATTGATTATTTTCACTTGATTAACAGTGGAAAGTGGAATCCCGAGGTTTGCAGCTATTTGGCACTGATAAAGTCCACCTTTATATTAACCTATAATATGGCTCCTCTGAAATGCTGAGAACCCTAATGCTTCTTTGGCCGGTGTCATATCACTTAAATGGTGATCTATGATAAATATATTTACATCTGGAACACAAAAAAATCTCAATTAGTATAAAATAGCGATAATTCAAACTTTTACTACTGTTTTGTACGGCTCCGAGTGCTCGCGGTCGGCAAAGGAAGCAGAAACTTTAAACATGTATGAATTATTATTTGTAAGATGTTTATTTACTTCTTTCATGTCTATGTATATATGGTAGTATTAGAATGTTGACCATCCTATGAAGAAACACCTTCTATGCCATAGGTGTTCTTGCCAGATTTGTTTGAATTTTTATCAATATTTTTGTTGAACCAGTCAGTGTTGTTGCTGTTGTTGTTTTGTTTTTTCATCATCATCATCAACAACAACAACAGTAGTAGTAGTAGTAGTAGTAGTAGCATTAGAATGTTGATCACTCGGCCATTTGGCATGTCAAGGGTTCTTCATGCCAAATTTACTGCGATTGTGATAAACCGCTTTGGAGCCTATAACGGTATATTGCTTTTAATAGCAGTAGCAATATCAGTTGTAGTATTAGCATTTTTAACCATCCTACGACACATCCGGTATCCCAAGGATGTGTCATGCCAAATTTGGTGCAATTCTGCTAAGTAGTTTTGGAGCCTATAAATGATCATCAGACAGACAGACAGACAGACAGACAAACACTTATCATTTATAGTATATTTAGTGATTGTTTTCTTATAGAAAATGTTGAATTTATTGTGAACAGGTTTTAACTCATGCCAGCTTGAATTTGAAAAATAAGTTGAAACTGACGTAAAGACTAAGAATGAAATGAAAAAAGTGATTATTTTAATAAAATTCAAATTACAATTTTAAGACTTAACTCCACACAATTAGAACTATGCTCTAAGTCCGGAATTATGCTCTATTTTCACAGTTTTCACTATAGTAGTCCATTTTTTAAAAATCGTTTTTTAAGTATTTTGGTGTGTAAATTGGTTTGGTTTGTCTGTTTTATGGCATATCACCCCTTTTTTCTTCATTTATTTAATACCAAAATATAACACTTATTCTAAACGATTCATTGTATACAGTTAATTACTCCCAAAAAGTAACGTTCCTTTCAAAACCTAAAAAGTCGTACGTTCGGTGCTTATCCACATTCTTATAGTATTAAGCAGAATGGATGACCTGAACCAACCTAGTCTATGTATATATGGTAGTATTAGAATGTTGACCATCCTATGAAGAAACTCCTTCTATGCCATAGGTGTTCTTGTCTGTCACCGATAATAAGGTTGGTTCACCTGGGTGGAGTGTTTGCTAGTATTCCTAAACGGACATCCATCGAAGTAGTAATCTGGTTCAACATCACTTAACTTTGGTGATCTGACGAGAACCGATATTATGTCAGCATTACCCATAAAAAAACTTTTGATCCATAGATGTGAGAGGAATATCTTTCCCAATTACATTAGTGTGTAAATGAGCACAATACAGCCTAATGGATTTGAATTCGGCAAAGTGTAACAGAGAGTTAATAAAATAAAACGACGCAACGTTTACAATCAAACTTTTCGTCCAGAATTTGATTCCTTTTTTCTTTTCTTTTTCTTCTTTCTTTTTCTCTTTGCACTCGATGTAGTCACAACGTCAACCTTTCTTCCTCTCTGCCCAGAGCAAAGTGTCTAAGCTTTTTATCACGACGAGAATTAGCCCATGCAAAACAAGGCTGATTTGCATATGTGAAGTCTCGTCGCATGACAAAAAGCACACGTTTCTATTTGGTGACTAGAACACTCTGGGTTCAATCCCAGATGGACAATGCACGGTGCAACCCTCACTCTTTTTCCTTCTGGACCTGCATGATGGCTGCTACACAAAGCTTATTGCATAGTTCAAAACTATCTATTAAACCCTTTGGTGTCCTGTTTCATATTTGTGTTCTTGTGTAATCGTTAAGGATGGACTCGGATTAAATGACAGGAATGCAATAAGTAGACAAGATTCGAAGAAACAGTAATGAAAGAACTTTATTACACTGAAGAGTGATTAGTAAGGGGAGACAATCTAGCTGTGTATGCCACATCCGAGACCAGCTTACACTTATGTAAGAGTCCAAGAGTTGTCTCGGCATTATGAACCCAAGCTGGTTGGTTTGCTGTTGTTGCTAATGATGATGATGATGATGATGGGGGGGGGGTCACCATTTAGTGCATGTTTAAATAGATCCTGATTTGAAATAGTCATCAATGTAGGGGTATAAGATGGTTGATTATCCATCTACATTGCATGGAGGGAAAGGACGATCATCTGCTCACTTAAAAGAAATGCAGAAGGGTAATATCCTTTAGAGGTTGGTAGAGAGAAACACCGAAACATGAAGGAAATAGAATGTATTGGGAGAAGATGAAGCATGTTTATTATTCATTTAGAGTGAGTTGAAAAAGAGGAAATATAAGAGGATTGAAGGTGAGAGTTTGTTCTTTTATTTTGTTGAATTTGTGCGTGAGAAAATGTGTGTGTGTGTGTGTGTGTGTGTGTGTGTGTGTGTGTAACAGGATGGGTACGAAGGGAGAGTCGAACATGAATAAGATAATCCATCTTCCTAGAATGTTTTAAAGTCACATCTTGTCTGGTTGTAGAGATCCGTTAAAAAGGCATCCGTTTGGCTTGTAGTTCATGAGAAAGACAGTCACATGACCGGTGTTAGTTTGTTCAGAGCTAGCAGCGGGAGATTCAAACGTGCGCATGTTTTCGTATTCTTGTGCACTACAAACCCATCGTTGGA
Organism: Sepiola atlantica; assembly: GCA_963556195.1. Taxonomy (NCBI): domain Eukaryota; kingdom Metazoa; phylum Mollusca; class Cephalopoda; order Sepiida; family Sepiolidae; genus Sepiola; species Sepiola atlantica. The sequence continues at coordinate 33,945,316 of OY744518.1, forward strand.
CGAGTATTCCTACGAGTAAAGTATAAAATCTCATTTTTTTTTGTTTTCTTTTTTAAATCCTAAAAGCCATAAAATGAATTTAGTGTTTTTAAAATTTCTAAATTTCACAGTATGCCAAAATCTAAGTATTTACCTAAAAACAATTTAAAAAAAACAAACTTTATTTCACCGCAAACAAGACATATTGCCACTGAGACGTAAGGGGCCAGATTTATAGTGGGCATTCTAAATGGGGAGTTATGCAGCTAGTTTTTTTTCACATTACATTCAAATTTGTACATGTTGGTATAGTCTGAGTAACAAGGCAAGCAGTCCGAGAAAAGAAGCTATTTATTTTTTAAAGCAGGAAAGAAAATATTTTGTGTCACTTCTCTATGAATTAAGGCCGAAGTGTCACAGAATTTGTTCCGCTGACAGAATGTCATTGCAGAAACAAACAATAATTGTTTACAGTTTTAACTGGGACAATATATTCTGGTTAATGTCCATTTGTTGCTGACAGAACTACGTATCAAATTGCAAAAGCCACAATTCTTGTCTTAGACATTCTAGAAAGAACAGAAATAAAACCCTGCAATTTATTTTTTTTATTTTTAGATCGGGTGACTGCTGTAAATGTAGTTCAGCAAAAACATGAAAAAAACATTAATAGAGTTGTCCCCCTTTATAATGAGGGCATTGCATGGTTCAGGAAAGCCAACTAAATTATATAACAATGAAATCATTGCGTACAGTGCTCAGGTGCACTGCAACTTATCAAAAGTGCATGTATATTACATAGGATAATGTACAATTGCCAGTGAAATGAACAGTGTATGTAGGAGTCATGATATACGTGTGTGCATGTGTATGGAGAGGGGGGGGGGCATAAACTGTAGTTTTTGCAAATTTCCGGAAGCGTGAGGGTTTTAAAGACAACCAACAACTTATGTAGGCAGTTTGATCCATGCTTCAACAATTCTGAGCATGAAAAAATGTTTCTGAAAGTCATGGAAGCTGTGCTGGTTTTTATTTTTTTTTATTTTACTGCAGGCATATCTATGTTTGTAACTTGTAACCATGGAGATCAAAAAGATGCTTAGGTTTGTTGTTGGCGAAATGATTAATAATTTTGTAAATTATGAAGTCAGTTTCTAGACGTTGGAGCTTCAGGGAATCTAAGCCCAACAATCTAAGCCCAACAATCTAAGCCCAGGGAAGCAAGATGTCTCGTAGAGAATATTCATTTGGTTACACATCATTAAATAGTTTCTGGATGCTGGGCGTTACCTCTCAAAATGCACGGTGGTACATTTGTCCACGGCTAGCTTCAGTTATCGATCTGTGATCCATTGCTGCATTATGTCCAGGTCTGATTGCAGGAAAGATTTATAGAGTGCAGGATCTGTATGAAGATGTATGAGTGCGTGCATTGCACTGGCCATGATCGTTCCGCTCGTTGCGCCGATCCAAATTTGTTGTTCGATTCCGTCAGTGCTGCAACAAAAGAATTCTCCTTCCAAACAAAAAACACAAATCCAGTTTCAAAACAATTAACAGAGATTTATTTTCCTTTGAACGTTTAAAATGGTACTCGTTTTCTTAGGTTGAATAGCAGACTTGCAAAATGAGATTTTTGCCTGACCAAACTAAGATATAAGTCCAATCAACACAATCCTTTAGCTAAAAGCCCCAAGGGCTCACCTTGCTTAGAGAGGCACATCAGTCCCCAGAAAAACAAACTGTGTCATGCCCAGACTGACTGCTCCCCTTCCCATCTTCTGAAATATTTTCACTCCCAACCGGAAATCTTAGCTTTTGATCTTTCTCAGTGGTCACCATTCGACCACCCAAGGACTGGCTACTTGATATATCCACTAGATATAACGACCAGACAGTGTCCACTCAAAAGGGTTTCTCTGGAGCCAATCTAGGAACATTGTTTTTCTCAAGTCGCCCGGTTTCAGCATGATTCCTTGTTTAATAAGACACTTACTTTATTTAAAACAAAATTCAATTTCTGGGTGGTCCAACTCACAATCAGAGATATTTTCAATTTCTTCTGTTCCACCCTCTCTTTTTCCTTTGTTGAGAATCTATCACCTGCAACGTGTACCGTTCACATGCACCACTAAAATATGCAGCCTAGTACATGTTTACATCTGTCGTTTTTATCTCAAAGTACAGTTGTATGTTATCTTCAGTACTGTGAAATTCTTTACGTTGGTATCTATGTCATTAATATATGCAACAAACAGAAGGAGACCAAGAAGATATTCTTGTGGTACACCAGATGACAGGTGAAGAATTCTGTCCTAGAATTGTGACTACTTCTTTTCTACTGAGAATAAAGGATTTCAACCAGTTAAAAAGATCATTTTTCGCACCCATTACAGAGGGTTTTTCTATAAGCCTTTTGTGTGGCATAAAATTAAAATCTTTAGCGAAGTCAAGATAAATGATATCTGCTTGTAAACCTCTCTCAGTGGTCTGAGTGATGTCTGTAAGAAACTCACTAAGTTGATCACAACAACTGGGGTTAGAGATAAATCCAAATTGCAAGGACTGTATGAGGTTCTGAGATCTCCAGAAGTTCCAGTGTTTTTCTGAGACAGGATTCCATCAGTTTGGCAATATAACTAGTAAGACTGACTGGTAGTTAACAGATTACATGTTGTTATTCTTTTCGAACAGGCGAACGACACTGGCAGTTTTCCACTGATCTGGGGTGGCACCATTTTTAAGGCAGATCTGAAAGAGGAGAGAAAGCTCGAACAAAAGAAAGTACACACCACATTTGTCAAAGCTGTCCACGTTCGTCTATATCATCAATACAACAACATAATCTCTTTTCGTCTTAGAGACCAAAGAGTTTCACTTTCTATCAACTTAAATAGTCAAACCCCGAATCAAGGGAGATCACTCTTATCTCCAAAATGGTCCAAGAGAGATAAATCAGAATCCACATTGCAGCTACCTTCACGTATGTAACACCATCAAAACAAGGGGAGACACATTTGCACTTATTTATAATGGTGATAGCTCAGCATTTCAGGTGTCAATTCAACAGTTGCTATTGAAATTGATGTTTGACATGACTGGAAGATTTATTTGGTCTTTTTTCTGTTGGTGTCTGTTTTATGCAGACGTTCTTTCCTGGCATGTCGGAGGACTGAAGTTTTTCAAATTATACTATTTTGAGATTGTATTTATTTTGCTTACATGGCCCTGATACTGCACATTATCTCAATATTGACTCCTGGATGTCTGGAGTATAGTGTTTGCATCTCTAGAGTTGAAGAATTCAAGTCAGTTTGGGCACTATAGCTCAGTGTTCCAATCTGTTTTCTTCCAGTTATAGCGAGCAGATTGGAGATGGTTCAAGCACTTGCTGTTGCCTACAAGAGCCAGATTTGCAATGATCATAGCATGATCAGAATAAACTAAAGTAGTAACACTTATAACCGTTTCAGGAGTAGGAGTGAAGAGTAGATCCGAGGTGTCGTTGTCTATTGTTGGGAAGGTGATTACTTGTGACCGGTTTGAGCCGAGCACTAGCTCAAGAAAATCAGTTGTACTCTGCGACGAACGAAAGGATTCCCGAATCGATCTCAGGATGACTGAAGTCACTCGCAACTTTACAATCACAAAACTGTGAGCTGAATGAAAAACCTTATTTAAAAAATAAAATTAAGATATTAAATTAGAAAAAATAACAAAGCCATGACACCAACAAAGATGCGTCCAGTTAGAAAGTTGTATGAAAAATAGGATTTAAATAAACATTTAATGAAAATATTAAATTAGAAAAAGTCGTAGAACTAGAGAAATCTAGTGTAGTTAGAAACTTGGATTGAACAAAATATTATGAAAATATTAAATTAGAAACACGACGAAACAATAGCACTAATAAATATGCGTCCAGTTTAAGAATTGGATGAAAAATCTGATTTAAAAATATTCTAATGAAAATATTAAATCATAAAAATAAAATGGACATTAATGAATGTGCATTTAGTTAGAAAATTGACTGGAAAATATGATTAAAAAATATAATGACACTATTACATTAAGTTCTTTTACTTATTAATACTATGTAGTATTTGTCTTCCTTGAGAAAATTAATTTCATTCATTAAAGTAACAAAGCTGACAGTTAGCTTCCGTCTGCCCTAATGTTTTAAGCAGCGCAGGCACAACCAAAGTACTAGACATTAAAGATCAAGATTAAAGATAAAGTTAAGGGCAAACTTAAGTGTGACTGACAGATGGTCAGTTATCTACATGCGATATCTCTATTTATATAAAGTTAGGTATGTGTATATGTTTATATATTTGTGTGTTCAGGACTCACTCCTAAATTACTTAACCGATCATTATGAATTTTGGAACACAGCTGCCAGGCGTAAGAGGTCGTAATGTGGGTTATATTTAGTTTGAATTAGTTTTATGCAAAGAGGAGGTGGGAGCCCTTGGTGAAATTCAGATACCTCTGATTTTTTGTGAAATGTTATATTAAATATCAATTAATAAATATTGCTCAAATTTCAGTTTCTTTGCAGTATTTTTAAAGGGTTTTTAAGACGCATAACTTGGGCACAATCTCTCATTTGAAAATTCAAATATTTCAGATTTGCATTGAATTTGATCCATAGTAATTAGACACCAATTAAGCAAGATTCCCTGTACTTCAATTTCTTCTTAAGACCCCTTAAACTGTAGCCTTAAATTTTAGAGATTTTCTTGAATGAAAATCATGTAATGGATTTTTATCAAAGTTGGAATAAGGATTCTAGACATAAGGTGCAGTAGGATTATATCTTGATTTTAATCTTTGTAAAGGGACATAAAAGTGGTGCAAAACTATTCTGTTCGAGAATTGCTTTTTGGGACGGGTATTCTTCTAGTGTATATAAAAATAAATGAAAGTGAAATTTTGTGTCGGTATTGCTACATCTCTGATCGTTATTAGTACTACAGGAATTTCTTATCAATTTGTCGTGCGTGTGTCTTATATTTTTAGACTAGTGTGGTTACCTGGTGTGGTTTTGGTTGGGGAGATGGATAACATCACACGCAACAGTATAGTAAGGGGTAAAGATTAACTTTCATGTCATTAATCTATGATAAAAATTCTATGTCAATCTGTTCAGTTGTTTTTTGTTCAATGCATACATTTATTTTAGAGGGGTCGGGGATTCTCCTACCTTTGTAACGTGATTACTCTGGGGTGATCAGAAAAAGCAGGAAAGTTAATAAGAATGATAACATAGATGGTAACGCGATGTATGTCTGGGGTGTGGGTAGACGTTGTGTTTGGAATGCGACTGTGATTGTTTTGGTAATTGCAAAGTTGAGACTAAAATGAAAATTGTAAACATTGTATTGTTTTTATTTTGTAGTATTCAGACTGAGCAATGTATTTATTAAAAACAATTGCAGAGTTATGTCACAGATAAAAAAAACCCATCAGAACAGATTTGACGATTGAAGTGAGCAGACGTTCCACCTTTTGTTCCCTTTGGTTGGGGTTGGGGAGTTGTCTGTAACTATAAAGCGGTGTGTACTAAAAGGAATGTCGATATTCTTCTTGCAATAAATTGTAATCTCTCTATATATAACAATTCATTCATGTTTCGATATTTTAATTGCTGGTGTAACACCTTTTCGATTTGAGGACCAGTAAAGAACATGGGGATTACGTTACACTTTTGCTTATGTAAAATTAAAATAAACATAGCAAGTCATCGACAATCATTCAGGCAGAGTCTAGCTTATTTTTGAGTAGGAGATGGCCTTACTTCTGCCAGGCTGAGATATGCTTCTGTTCAGTTCTAGGAGGCCCACTATCCTAGACTTTACATTTTCTCTTTGAGAAGGAGTTGGTTTATTGCTAATCGCCTGAGGTGCCCTTACCGGGGAATGCTGAAGGGGTTGCCCAAGCATTTTTTTTAGCCAGAGTGCACATTCCTTTTGTGCACTGGTTTTTCATTCCCCACCTTCCCACCTTGGAGATAAATAACTACTTTGTATGTCTACTATCTATGTTCCTAATTTCATAAAACTCTGATCAATAATTCTTGAATCCATGGTTTCATTAATTTTTAGTGCAGGAGGTTTTTTTAACCCTTTTGTTGAACTAAAAATGGATCAAAACTAGCTCATTACACCGTTTTTCATATCTATTATGTATGTTGCAAATTTATAAACATCTTTCCAGTAGTTTTTGAATCAATGGATACATTTCTTTTTAAGGAGCCATGGTTCTGCACTGTAGAATGTCTTTGTTGAAAGGGTCAGGTTGAAGGATGTAGAAGTGTTTTGTTAAAAGGGTCAGATTGAAGGATGTAGAAGTGTTTTGTTAAAAGGGTCAGATTGAAGGATGTAGAAGTGTTTTGTTAAAAGGGTCAGGTTGAAGGATGTAGAAGTGTTTTGTTAAAAGGGTCAGGTTGAAGGATGTAGAAGTGTTTTGTTAAAAGGGTCAGATTGAAGGATGTAGAAGTGTTTTGTTAAAAGGGTCAGGTTGAAGGATGTAGAAGTGTTTTGTTAAAAGGGTCAGGTTGAAGGATGTAGAAGTGTTTTGTTAAAAGGGTCAGGTTGAAGGATGTAGAAGTGTTTTGTTAAAAGGGTCAGATTGAAGGATGTAGAAGTTTTTTGTTAAAAGGGTGAGGTTGAAGGATGTAGAAGTGTTTTGTTAAAAGGGTCAGGTTGAAGGATGTAGAAGTGTTTTGTTAAAAGGGTCAGATTGAAGGATGTAGAAGTGTTTTGTTAAAAGGGTGAGGTTGAAGGATGTAGAAGTGTTTTGTTAAAAGGGTCAGATTGAAGGATGTAGAAGTGTTTTGTTAAAAGGGTCAGGTTGAAGGATGTAGAAGTGTTTTGTTAAAAGGGTCAGATTGAAGGATGTAGAAGTGTTTTGTTAAAAGGGTCAGGTTGAAGGATGTAGAAGTGTTTTGTTAAAAGGGTCAGGTTGAAGGATGTAGAAGTGTTTTGTTAAAAGGGTCAGGTTGAAGGATGTAGAAGTGTTTTGTTAAAAGGGTCAGATTGAAGGATGTAGAAGTGTTTTGTTAAAAGGGTCAGGTTGAAGGATGTAGAAGTGTTTTGTTAAAAGGGTCAGGTTGAAGGATGTAGAAGTGTTTTGTTAAAAGGGTCAGGTTGAAGGATGTAGAAGTGTTTTGTTAAAAGGGTAAGATTGAAGGATGTAGAAGTGTTTTGTTAAAAGGGTCAGGTTGAAGGATGTAGAAGTGTTTTGTTAAAAGGGTCAGATTGAAGGATGTAGAAGTGTTTTGTTAAAAGGGCCAGGTTGAAGGATGTAGAAGTGTTTTGTTAAAAGGGTCAGATTGAAGGATGTAGAAGTGTTTTGTTAAAAGGGTCAGGTTGAAGGATGTAGAAGTTCTTTGTCAAAGAGGTCAGATTGAAGGCTGTAGAAGTTCTTTGTTGAAGGGGTCAGATTGAAGGCTGTAGAATCATTCAGCACAGAAAAAAGAGAAAAAAGAATTTAACCACATGCTGTCAATCATGGCACATCTCCCTCTTCACCGCACAGCACCCACTGACAAGTCGTCATCTTGGCCTGACCTTTTGGCTGGTTTCACTCTTTCACCTGTCAGCTGCCAGTACAAAACGAAAGAGTTGATGATTGATAGCCTCCTTTACTTTCAGTGCCCCTTTTAATCGGCATTAATACTCTAGCTATATCTCTTTTAGTCATGTCTGGTTCAGGGTCGCGCAAAAAGGATGCCTCTGCATTCATTGTGCCACACCTACACTCATTTTTATTTATACTATCTATGTTCCAAATTTGACAAACATTTAACCACTAGTTTTTGAATCCTTGGGTACATTTATTTTCAGGTGTGGGTGGGTGGATATCCCCTGTTACACCTCTAAAAATAAATCAAATAAATGTACCCATGGATTCTAAAACAACTGGTAAAATGTTTATGAAATTTTGAACATAGATAGTAGATAAAAAAGAGAGTGTATTCTAGAATTCAGTAAAAAGAGAGAACGCACCCATCCTTTTAAACATAAATGCACCCAAGGATTCAGAAAGTAATGGTTAGATTTTAATAACATTTGGAACATAATTAGTAGACATAAAAAGGAGTGCAATGAGTTATGTTTGATTTGTAGTGGACCATTGACGACGGGGTAATCAATATGTTGTGGAAAAACCAAGAGCAAAACCATGGTAGGTCAGGTTGAAGGCTGTAGAAGTTCTGTAGCAGCAAGCTACAAGCCGGCATACAGCCGCCATATTGTTTGAATATCAATGATTTCTTAGCTGCCTGCTGATTGGTTCAAGCAATCTACTTTCTCCTTGGCTTGACCAATCAGTAGCCTTCTCTTAGGCGAATCTCGGAGGGTTAGCATAACTATATAAACACTTGAGCGCAATACGCCGCTCTCTCCCTCTCTTTCCTTGTTTGGCACAGCCAAACACATGTCACCCCTCCCTGGGGACGCAACAGACATCTTCCCGGGCCTTTGCCCCTGGGTTCAGCTTCGACAAGAAAACAAGGATCCAAAATGGCTACTGCCTCATACACGTGGAATTAATATAACACACACACATACTTACATACACACATGGACGCGTCCTGAGACCGTTGCCGGTGTACAAACATTCTATATTATGAACTATTCTCTCTTCCATACTCATGGGGAATTATAGTAATGGTCTTCCTTTACTTTTGTCTTCGTCCATACTTATGGATGTACTAACCTTTTTCCTTTTTGTTTACATACTAACACAGACGACTCAATAATGTGGTTATTAAATGTTAGAATGAGAGTTTGTCACTTCCATTCTACAGTTCTTTGTTGAAAGGGTCAGATTAAAGGCTTTAGAAGTTCTTTGTTTAAGAGGTCAGATTGAAGTCTGTAGAAGGTTTTTGTTGCAGAGGTCAGATTAAAGGCTGTAGAAGTTCTTTGTTAAAAGAGTCAGAGTGTAGGTTGTAGAAGTTCTTTGTTGAAGGAATCAGACTGAAGGCTTTAGAAGTTCTTTGTTTAAGAGGTCAGATTGAAGTCTGTAGAAGGTTTTTGTTGCAGAGGTCAGATTAAAGGCTGTAGAAGTTCTTTGTTAAAAGAGTCAGAGTGTAGGTTGTAGAAGTTCTTTGTTGAAGGAATCAGACTGAAGGCTTTAGAAGTTCTTTGTTTAAGAGGTCAGATTGAAGTCTGTAGAAGATCTTTGTTGCAGAGGTCAGATTAAAGGCTGTAGAAGTTCTTTGTTAAAAGAGTCAGATTGTAGGTTGTAGAAGTTCTTTGTTGAAGGAATCAGACTGAAGGCTTTAGAAGTTCTTTGTTTAAGAGGTCAGATTGAAGTCTGTAGAAGGTCTTTGTTGCAGAGGTCAGATTAAAGGCTGTAGAAGTTCTTTATTGAAGGGGTCAGATTGAAGGCTATAGTAGTTCAATGTTGTAAGGGTCAGATTGAAGAATGTAGAAGTTTTTTTGTTGAAGGGGTCGGATTGAAGGCTGTAGAAGTTCTTTTGTTGACGGGGTCATGTTGAAGGCTGTAGAAGTTCTTTTGTCGAAGGGGTCAGATTGAAGGCTGTAGAAGTTCTTTTGTCGAAGGGGTCAGATTGAAGGCTGTAGAAGTTCTTTTGTCGAAGGGGTCAGATTGAAGGCTGTAGAAGTTCTTTGTTGAAGGAGTAAGATTGAAGGATGTGGAAGTTCTTTGTTGAAGGTGTCAGATTAAAGTCTGTAGATCTTTGTTTAAGGTGTCATATTGAAGTCTGTAGTTTTTTGTTGAAGGGGTCGAATAACGAGCTATACTTGATTTATTTTAGAGTTCAGCAAAGAAACCCCTCCCTCTTAAAAAATAAATGCATGCAAGAATTCAAAAACTACTGGTCAGATTATTCTGAAATTTTGCACATACACAATAGACATAAAAGAGCGTAACGAGCTATGTTTGATTTATTTTTGTAGATCTATGAAGAGAGAGAACCTTGCCCTAACCATGAAAATAAATATACAGAAAGATTCAAAAACTGCTGATCAGATTAACACCGTTAAAATAAAACAAACAGCTCATTGCACTCTCTTTTATGTCTACTATCTTTGATCCAAATTTCATAAAAATCTGACCAGTAGTTTTTGAATCCTTGGGTAGATTTATTCTCAGGAAAGAGATGTTCTCCCCTTTACTGAACTCAAACATGAAGGAAACAGTTTGTTACGCTTTCTTTTCTGCGTACTCTCAATGTTCCGAATTTCATGAAAATCTGACGACTTTTTTGCTTCAATGGGTAGATTTATTTTCCCCTTTACTGCACTATATAATAAACGAAGCATAACTTGTTACACTATCTTTCATGCCTACTACCTACGTTACAAATTTCGTAAGCATCTGTCCAGTGGGTTTTTAATCTGTAGGTACATCTATTTTCAAGGAGTGTGTGCCCTCTTTGATCCCCTCATAAATAAATCAAACATAGTTCGTTACACTAGTTTTCATTCAACTATCTATGTTCCGAACTTCATAAACATCTGACTAGTAAATATTTAATCTTTGGATATATTTATTTTTGGGGGGAAAGCAGGGCGTTCTCCTGTAGTGTTCTCCAGTCATTGTTGTCATGTTGATGGCGCCACATTGTCTATAAGGTGAGTCTAGAAGCAAGGGATGTTTATTGATTTACTAAGTCGTCCAGTGGCGACAGTGGGGTAACATCCTGAAATGACCCGCTGAATGGAAAATACGCACCCCTTTCATGCAGCTTGCCAACTGATACTGATACTGACACCTCATTGGTCGATGGAAAAGGAAAATGCATGTAGAGAGACGAACTCATGTCTCTTTTTGCCACACATGCCAAAGCTGTCGAAAGATCAACGTCTGGTTTAGCTGCCAAAAGTGCAGAGTCAAAAACGAGGTATAACAAGATCCCCCCACCCTAGATAATTGATCGTATCAATTAAAAATGCTAATAAAGCAGATATGCACAGATGTTTGAATTGGATCGGCAAGGACGGTCGAGATAGACAATCAACACTGGTCCAGCGTACCATGACGAAAAAATAATGAAGGACATGTGATGAATGTGATAACAAAAAAAAGATGAACTCGGGTGTACAACAAATAAAAACTGTAAAAAGGTAAGATGTGACACAAGGTCGGGAAAGTGGGATTTGAAAAGCCAGCGCCCAAGAAGGTGAGCAATCTGGCCATTTAAAAATTGCCTGGGCAGCCCCGTCAGCATTCCACGGTAGGGACGCCTCAAGCAGTAAGCAATAAACTTACTCCTCCCCAAAGAGGGGAGGCAAAGCCTGGGAGGGTGGACCTCCTAGAACTGCACAGGACCGTCCCATAGACCGGCATAAATCAAGGCCATGACGATACAAGTCTATGGGGTGCAGTATCCATCGGAACAGATACTACACTTTGATCCCGACCAAAAGAAGGAAATAAAAGGTAGCAGTGATAAATATTGGTATCTATTTCCTATTGAGGTTGTTTGGTGACACGATAACCAATCAGGCTATTTGCTGTAGCAATTTCTACCGGAACCTTTTTATGATTCCATCCTAAGACCTTTAGGGTTCGCAGACCAGACAGACTGTTTCCAGACTACCATGAAGTAAGACGCCTACACTCTCTCCTGCCACCTGTCGACTAGACACTCCAAGCACGGCTATCACCACTTGACGATATACAGCTCCCCAAAGAAGAAAGAACTATCGGTAGCCAACACATACCCACTCTACTTAATCCCTTTCAACAAAAGGACACATTCACAGTTCTTACTTCTGGTCACGTACACTCAACAATATAAAATCAATATATTCATATAAATTGATTGTTCATAGAAAAGCCTTGTTTTTCCTTTCTACTTTAATAATTCTTTTCTTACAAATTATTATAGGAGAGAGTCTTGTAATTCACACGAAGATTCGCTCTCATACATTTGGATCAGCAAATTAAAAAAAGGTGTTTGTTGTTCCTTTGAACAGAAAAAAAACTTTTTAAGAAAGGCTGCTATTTCATGAACTGCAGAATGAAGATTAGATATTCATGTATTTATGTAAATTGCTTGTTTATAGTAGTGATGGGACGATTCCAATATTTTTCCCGATTCTGATACAATAACCGATTCCGTTCTAAATTCCCAATTCCGATAAAATTACTGATTCCCATTGTTTTTAAATCTCTAAATATATATAGCTGTAGGGTTGTTGTTTTTTTTTCATTTTTGGATTATTGTAAAAACCCATGTAATATGTGCATATATTTTTGCATTTGCAAAAATATACTTGGAGGGAGGGTGATCTATAGATTTCAGTTTTGCTGGTAGTTTAAAATCAATAAATATTTATCATTTTATCATTAATAGAATGGAAAATTTTATTTCAAACAAAATTAAGCAAAAAAAAAACAATTAAAAGAATCGTTTTTGGCATTCGAAAATAGGCAGAAATTTTTCCGATTCTGATACAAATTCCGATACTCCAAAAAGTTCCGATTATGTAATTCACATGGATTCACTCCTATAAACGTATGTCTCCATGGAGCAGCTGTTGAAGTAGATGATGATGATGATGATGATGATACTGCTGTTGCTGCTGCTGCTGCTGATGATGTAGGTAGTATCAGAAACTGAATTCTACTTCTAGAGGGCATGATCGCTGTTGCTAGTTGTAGATAGAAACAGAGAGATCATGATGATCATCATGTTGTGGGCAGGATTGGGAGCTGCTGCTAGTCGTAGAGAGACGGATCGCTGCTGCTAGTTCTAGATAGAAAGAGAAAGATAAAGATGATCATCATGATGATAGCAGAACAGAATTGGAATGTCGCCAGCCATCTTAAAATGGATTATGGTTCGGATTTTAACTCTTGTGTTTGTCATCTTTCTTTGCCATTGCCGTATTTGTCTTGTGTCTCTAAATAGTTGTAAGATCGATCATCATCATTGGTCCTTGCAACACTCTACCTTTGCTACACCTCAAACACAAATCAAACAGCTCATTACATTCTCTTTTATGTCTACTATATATGTTCACATTTCATAAAAATCTGTCAAATAGTTTTGAATCCTTGAATACATTTCCTTTCAGTAAAGGGGCGTTCTCCCCCTCTACTGAAATAAAAAACAAATCCAACATAGCTCATTACATTCTCTTTTTTGTCTAGTATCTATGTTCCAAATATCATAGACATCTGACCAGTAGTTTTTGAATCCATGGATGCATTTAAAGGGGGTCGGGTCTGCCTTTGAAATAGAAAGACAAAATCTCATTCTAACATTTAAAGCATCTTTATTAGCCGTATTCGTTAACATGTAAATATAATAATAGTGCAAAGAGAGAAGAGGTTAGTAGTAGAATAATATGTCCAAAAGTTTGGACGATAAACAAGGTTAGAGAGTCTATATATTGTTGAATAAATGTCCCGTTAGTAGGGAAGAGAGAGAAGTTCATATCATAAGAAAGTATGTATGTATACATGTGTTAAAGTCAGGCCATGTCTATGTGTGTATGTAGGTATGTGTGTGTTACATTGTTAATTCCATGTGTGTGCGGCTGTAGCCATGTTAGATCCTTGGGTCTTTTTGTCGAACACAGGGCCAAGATGGCCTGGAGGGGTTTTGGGTTGGCCTCCCAAAAGAGAAGTTTGGAGGTTGAAAAAAAGCGCTGTGGATGAGTCAGATAGCTGTGCCGTCTTGTGGGCGAAAAGAGGAAAAATCGTAGTGAGTGCTGTCTTTTATAACCTTAGAGCCTATACTCTGCTTGCATGAGAGATTGCCCTAATTTCCATAATTTTCACCATAAATATCTTTCTCTTTCTTTCTCTCTTTTCCTCTCCAACTACATGTTAAATAGTATGACTGCCTGTTATGATATATTTTGTTTATTTTCAAACTTTTTATTCTTTCCTTACTTTATTACTACTGACTGTTAATAAACAGAGAAAGAGAGAGAGAGACAGAGAGAGAGAGAGAGAGAGAGAGAGAGGAAGAGAGAGAGAGAGACGCCATATAGAATAAGAATTGGAATTTTTAAAAATACAATGTGAGAGGGTGAAAGTGATAGATAGATAGAAAGTTAGAAAGAGATATGTCACTTGATGAGATATTTGCAAATTACGGTTAATTAGGACAATTAAAATAAACGTTTTTTTTTCAAACGGAACTCAATCCTCAACCGATGAATATTTTTAGAATCTATTTTGCTTGATTAAAACATATAGGAAAAAGACCTTAGGAAAACAAACGTTGATTACCTCAGCTTTAGTATAATAATAATCTAGACCACGCATGACCCGTTGAGTTGTCATATATATTATTAGATATATAGTTTCTTAACTTGACATTGTTTGATAAAGCAGCACTAACAGCAGATATGGCTGCTGCTCCTGCTTCTGCTTTAATACAAACATTACGGCTCCTATTTATCTACGTCCCACACAGTAGAATGTGACACAAGGTCGGAAAGTGGGTATGCACTCCAGAGGAGGAGTGCTAGCGGCGCCTTAAAAAATTGCCTCGGCAGAGTGCCTCAGACATTAAGTATTAAACTTAATCCTCCCCAAAGAGGGGAGGCAAAGCCTGGGAGCGTTGCTTCCCAGATCTGCACAGGACAGACCCATTGACCGGCATAAATCCAGGCCCGAAGACCCGGACAATACCAGTATGGAGTGCAGTATCCATCGGAACAGATACTACACTTTGATCTAAGCCAAAAGGCCAAGATTACGGCTGTTTTAAAACAAACATGTCCACAACTTTTGACATCTACCATATATGCTTTATTACGTCACATGCTTTTGGTAACTACCATTCATCCCTCATCACGTCACTCATTTTATTAAGATATGTTGTGGGATAATGTTTCTTGAAATAGTTGAAAATCTCTTCAATTTATTTAATGGTGAATTTATCTATAAATTAACTTTTTAACTATTGGTTCTCATATTTTTTCATTTTCTCTCGAAAAAATATCTGTAACGGTTTTGTTTTTTAAAAAATTCTTTTTCCTTATTGTATGTTTTTATATGCCTCTAATATAAACAGTATTTACTTCCTTTATTGTGCGTCTTTATAAGTTTGATATAATTGCTTTGCAACCGGTTTAAACTGAATTGTAATTATCATATCCTAACACCTCCCTTCAACTTCTCAAATTGCTGTATAACTGATAATAATATCTACACTCTAGTCATGATGTGTTGTTTTAACTTCGGACTTGGTGTCTATTCCCTGTGCTGACAATGAGACCTGATATCAATAAAAAAAAAATCCATATCGTCTCAGAAACGATCGTACACAAATTTGTTGTTTATGTTGAATTCTTGGAACGTACGTAAATAAATATGTCATAAATTTATTTACCTTGTATCTATAATATATATATATATATATATATATATATATATATATAGGCAGCATCTTCTCTTGCAGGCAAGTATTGTTTAATATAAGAGACAACTCATGTCTAGATATCCTTTGGTAGATCCTTTCAATAGTCAGAATTAGGATCTTAGTTTTGGAGGGGAATTAGCTGACGAATTTGCCATAATATATATATATATATATATATATATATATATATATATATATATATATATATATATATATATATATATATACATATATAAGTAAACAAAATGTTGTTACATTCCAAAGGCCAAGATTTTATTTATCTCACAAAACATTTTCAAAACAGTCATTCTTTGGTGCAATTTTTTCACTAAATCGTTTCGTTCATAGGTGGACCAACCAACATTAATATGTCAATATTGGATCTGTCTTCCTTGAACTCTTAAGAAATGAACAAAAAGTTCTCAGTTTGAAGAAAAAATTAAACATTGTGGTGTAATATAAAAATCAAAGGTCCAAAAACCAAAAATAAGCTCACCCAATCGATAGTGAGCTTATTTTATATTATAAAATTAAATTATGAACTTTAAATTATGAAATTTCTGTCTGTGAATGCGATTTACTTTTTAATTATGGATTTATAAATTATGAAATTTAAGCTATGACTTTTTATGTTTGGGTGTATAACCCAACAAACTTATGAAACTTAAATTATGAAATATCTCTAATATTTACAGAGGGGTCATGGAAGGCTATCACAATGCAAGAACTGGAAATATGCTGGCGTTGAGAAAGAAGACCAAAATGAAGTGACTTAAAAAAAAAATTACTTCGTTTTGTCTTCTTTCTCAATACTAGCATATTTCCACTTCTTGCATTGTGATAGCCTTCTATGACCCCTCTATATACATATTACACACAATGCTTCAAACAAACTACATAACCATATTATCTCTAATGTTGGGATGTGGACTAATTTGTAATTATGATATTTTAGTTATAAAATTTAAAATCATAAAATTTAAAATATTTAAATTATGAAATGTCTTTGTATGCATGTGATCTAACTTTAAATTATGAAATTTAAATTGTGTGTGTGTATGTAATTCGAGTTTTTAAAAAATATCTTTCAGCTGAAATTCCTATAAAGACAAGAGAGTATAAGAGGTTGTTATGTTGCATACCTTAATTTTCTCCCTCACTGTTGTAGAGGGTAGTGTGTCGTCTAGTGGATGAAGTCTTTATTCTTTCCTACGTGCCGTGAACCACACCGTCCGTGTCTGCAACAAAAGCCTCATGACGCACTCCGAAGACAAACTCTTCTTTTAAATTTAATTTATTTTATTACAAGCGTTGTTATTTCAACTGGGGGTCACTCACTACATCGAGAGAGAGGGAGAGAGCAAATCACTACTTTATCATAGTTAGTTAACAATGTTTTCTTAACCATTCATAGAGGGGGGGGGAGGATTTCTCTCGCTTGTATTCCCTTAAGGGAAATATTTTCTTTATTTTTACATCGTGAATCGCACGTCTCGTCACACGGTAACCTTGTCACGTCTGTTAGCTCTGACTCGTTTGAACTTAAAGAAAACGCCAGCCCAATTTTTAGAAAAAAGCGAAACGTTCCGTTCGCTGGGTTGGAAAAGATTAATAAAGAATTAGATAGATTGGAACAGACAGGAATTCTATCAAAAATAGAACACAGCGAGTGGGCAGCTCCCACCGTATACGTAAAGAAAAAGAATGACGAAGTTAGAGTGTGCACAGATTTTTCGACCAGGGTCAACTCCCTATTAAAAGATCACCATTACCCTCTACCAAGGGAACACCAACAGAAAAAGCTTTGCAACAATTCTTGCAAGTTTATAGGATTACACCACATCCTAGTACACCATCAAACATATCACCAGCTGATCTAATGTTTGCCAGAAAGGTAAAATCAGCGTTTGATAAACTGTTACCAAGACAGGCAATTATCCGAAACACTACACACACGAGAAGAAAGAAATATAACTCGGGAGATCGAGTATATTTTAAGTGCTACAAGAATAACACATCTTACTGGGAATGTGGAGTAGTGGATAAACGCATTGGTGATTGTACATATATGATTAAAGGTCCACAGAGTATACATAAAAGGCACCTAAATCAGATAAAAAAACGTCATATCCAAGATGATGATTATACGACAACAGTCGAAGAGGAGGAAATCATAGATGTCATATACGAATCCTTTAATTTGGAACCGCCTCAATATACACCTGAACCCCGAAGATCAGGTAGGAAAAGAAAATTTAATGAACCATTGATGGTAAACCCAAAAAGAAAAAGATATTGAAATCTGTGTGACTTCAAATCTTGGGAGGGGGGTGTTGTGGTGGCAACCACTCATTTGCATATACGAATAACGTTACACTATAAATGGCAAGCCTAGGTTGGCCTTAGAGTGTGTTATCTAAATGCCACCGGAAGTGACGCCGAAGAGCGTACATGTCCTCCCACCAAGACTCTCTGACTCGACACCTTCATTTGTACATACTGTAAATATACCTTTTCTTCAATACACTTATTATTGCATTCTCCGTGTTGTTTGCGTCTTCATTGTATTCCTTACTAATTGTGGTTCAACCTTGCAACCACAACACTAACCTCTAACTCGTTTTGGAAAAACTGGTTTATTATTTTTTTTACTTTAGCCAAACAGGAAACATATTATCTATTTTTATCCAGTTTCTTTTCTTTATCTGGTTAATAACAGAATGTCAATATTCATTTTACATTTTTATATATCTTATTTCTTTTAAACTTTTAAATACATTATAAAGCTTTTATTCAGAGGGAAATGTTTGTACGTTTCAGTTTTTGTTGTAATCTGAGTCAAATGCCCTAAATTACATAAAGAAAACGTCTTTAGCATTTGGAAAATCAGGTTAAATATATAAGAGACTAAAACAAAGTAATACACAAAAAAGCAAATTTAACTTAATGTGTGTATATATATATATATATATATATATATATATATATATATATATATATTATTAAAAATAACCGACAATTTTTGTCTGGCTATTTTAGTGTTGATCCCTTCAATTTTCCGGATTAAAATCTTAATCTCGGAAGGAAATTGGCTGATGAAACTGCCATAGTGTAAATGTTGGTCCAGAGTACTTTCTGACCCGTCTGGGTCCATCGTCAGTGGAATAATGACAAACAGGTAAAGACCTGGAGTGAGATTTATAATTAATTATGGCGGGAAAATTTAACTATGTTTGTTAGGTATTATATTATAATACCTAACAAACATAGTTAAATTTTCCCGCCATAATTAATTATAAATCTCACTCCAGGTCTTTACCTGTTTGTCATTATTCCACTGACGATGGACCCAGACGGGTCAGAAAGTACTCTGGACCAACATTTACACTATGGCAGTTTCATCAGCCAATTTCCTTCCGAGATTAAGATTTTAATCCGGAAAATTGAAGGGATCAACACTAAAATAGCCAGACAAAAATTGTCGGTTATTTTTAATAATACGTGTCTTAAAGAAAAAATGCTGCCTCGATACATATATATATATATATATATATATAGGGTGGGCAAAAATAAGGGTCCTATTTTTAAAAATTCATAACTTTTTTATTTATTGATTTTTTTAAATTTTTTTTTAGAATAAGTAAAGGACCCCTTCCGAAGCAAGCATGAGCCGTATTAGCCCTAAGGAACGTACCCTCATTTAGAAAACATTATTTTTGCTTAAAAAACTCAAAACAGTGTAAAAAACAATACTTTAGTTTTTGTAAGTTTTAAGAAGTGTTTTTCGGCTAAAATTTGTTTTGTTTATTTCAAAAGATCTCGGAAGGGTCAGTCTACACACACATAAAGTTTGGTGAGTTTAACTTTTATTTTGTGGAAGTTATTCAAATTCAAGTTATTCAAATTTAAAGATAGGACCCTTATTTTGGCCCACCCTGTAGTATATATTTATATATATAGCACTAGATAAAGTGAAAAAATGAAATAAGGTGCGAATGAAATTTTATTGCAATTCAAAGTTCAAGCAAAGTACTTTAAAGTCCTTAACTCATGAGTTTTCAAAGAAAATCTTCTCCTTAGAGGACCATTACCGCAATGACATTACTGCAGGTAATAAAATTAAACTTTGAAAATATATAAAAAAATATATAAAAAATACATAAAAGTATATAAAACATCAAATATATCGGCCCAAAACACACTTTTTTGTTAAACTCATACAGTTCATCCAAGTCATAATGTTTAAAACAGCTTCAAGACAGATGTCAAAGAGGTTGATTAAAAAACAATCCAGGTGGTGAATGGTAGTCCAAAAACGAAAACGTTATCCAAGCGGGAAATTTGTTTACTATCGATGCAGTAGATGACAGTGAAAAGTGTATTCAAGGTGTATGCAAATTAATAAAACGATAGAAAAAAACAAATCATATGAAAAGTTCAGAAAACTCACTTGGTGTTGAATATTATAATGTCCAATTAAGGGTTCTTATGAGCTGATAGGAATTGTGCAAACCATAACTTCCTGGTTAGATGCAAGCAGTAGACAGCACGACAAATCCCCCCCAAAAACGGCTCCTCGGTAAGCCATCCGCGCAAAAGTGCTTTCACTTTATCTAGTGCTATTAATGCTCTATCCAGTATATTGAGCTTCATTTTTATCCGGATGTTCACTAATTAAAGATATTAGTTGCCTCTTATATCTTTTGTTGTATTAACCTTATATATATATATATATATGGAAAATGAAAAAGGAAAGCCAAAACTATATTATTTATGTATTCAACCTTATTAGTTTGGTCTTTATTGTGAGACTTCCTCAGGATGAAGAAAAATGCAGAAAAAGTAATCATACAATCGTCAATTTTGATCAGTCTTTTTCATTTTCCATTACGGCGGATCATTTTATCCCTATCTTTTTTCATATATATATATATATATATATATATATATATATATATATATATATATAGAGAGAGAGAGAGAGAGATAAAATAATTATCAACGGACACGTGTTTCGCCGTAACTGCGGCTCATCAGCGTGGCTGACTATGACAGGGTTCAAACAAATATAAGGACATATATATATATATATATATATATATATATATATATATATATATATATATATATATATACTAGACGTACCTGTGACTTGTTCTGTCACTACTACTACCACTATTTTACTTTGATTTCATTTGAAGATTCATAAACTGTGACATATTTTAAGATATTATTTTTGCATAACTAAAAAAATAATAAGTCTCTTTACTTATATATTATCATTATTATATGTACTCACAAGGAGTTCTCACACAGGTCATCATCAGTGATAGCTCACTGATAATAACCTGTGGTGTTTCCTGGAGTCTGAGTGACAACAAATCCTTCCAGATTTCCAGTACCCTCTATCTCTTTCGACAACCTTTCCAAATGATTTTGCATTATCGCAACAGTCGCCCACCATTGACTTCTCACTGGATGCAACCATTGATCCTCTCTGGGATTTGGGTAGCAATAAGCTTCCCCAAGGTCCCAGCACTCTCCGCACTCTCCCAGTGGAGGTCTGGTTAGTGCTCTAGCTCTTCGTTCTTTCTATCCTCCTTGACCCTTCACGACTACTTTGTGTGGTATCAGCCGAGGCTGATGACATTTTTTGGAGGGGGGGGTGCTTTATACGATTTTTTGCGATTTCAGTTACCTTGGGTTAACGTGGTGTTTCTTTCCATGTTTTTGCTTTATTTCTGTTGCAATTTTCATGTGGTTGGTTAGTGTTCGTAGTCCATATGGGTTAGTTTCCGCATTCGAGGATTTTCCTTAAGATCTTCACTGTTTTTATCATCACCGTCAGTTGTATAGTCTCATTATTCACTCTGATTCCAATTTCTCCTCGTCCTTTTTCCAGATTTTTCATGACTGTTCCTTGTGCTCCTATGATTATTGGTATTATATTGACTTTCTTCATGTTTCAAATTCCTTTTAGTTCTCTGGCAAGTTCCGTGTATTTGCATCGTTTTTTCCTCTCCTTGATCTTAACCCTGTGGGCTACTGGGACAGCAAAATCTACAATTTGGCAGTTCTTTTCTTTCTTATTAACTATTATGACGTCCAGTCTCCTTGTTTGGATGAGTTTATCTGTTTGTACCTCCATGTCGTTTTCCAGTATTGTATCCAGTTTGTGTTTGTACCATTTGTCCACGTGTTCAAAATACAGTCGTTTGCATAGTTCCCAGTGTACTGCTTTTCCCATGCAGTCGTGTCTTATTTTGTATTCTTTTGGGGGCTAATTTGCTGCATTTACTTTTTATGTGATTTAATGTTTTGTCTTTTTGTCCACAGAGTCTACATTTGCTATTTTCCTGGGTTTGATCTATTTTCGCCTTAATGTAGTTAGTTTTAATCGCATTGTTCTGTGCAGCTGTCAGTAGCGATTCCGTTTCTCTTTTCAAGTGTCCTTTTCTTAGCCATGTCCAGGTATTTTCGTGGGTATCTTCCCTTGTCAATCTTATGAAGCGTCTATGTAGCTGTTTCTCTTCCCACTTTTCCTTTCTGGTCTTTTTGTTTCTGTTTTAACTGCTTCCTGTATTGTTCATTTTGACTGTGATCAGTTTTTCTGTGTTCTGGGTTATGTATTTTTCCGACTTTTTTTTAGTCTTCTACACAGTATTCTATACCTACCAGTCCTCTTCCCCCTTTGTTCCTTTTCACGTAGAGTCAGTCAGTATCAATTTTCGGGTTTAGTGCATTGTGTATGGTCATTAGTTTCTTAGTTTTCTGCTCAAGATTCCTCAGTTCTTCTTTTGTCCAGCCTATGAATGGTCCAGAATATCTTATTAGTGATACTACCCAAGTGTTTATTCCTTTAACCAGATTTCTACTATATAGTTTCGTTTCTAAGAGTTTTCTTGTTCTTCTCAGGTATTCTTTTCCAATATTCTCTTTCATTTCTGTAGATTTGATGGTGTCTGCTTGCAGAACTCCCAAATATTTGTAGCTATCATGTTCTTGTACAGGCCTCATTCTGCATCAACACAAAATTACAGAGAGTAAAAGTCATAAAAAAAAACAAAAAAAACACAATTTGCTATCCGCCAAAGCACAAAAATTTCAACTGGAATTGACTAACAGATTGAAAGCACTTGAAGCCACATTACCAGGATCAGATGTAGCCACAACATGCGATTTTATCACTTCCACTATCTGAGAAATGGCACTGCATACTGCTGGAAGAGACAAGCTACGAAAACCGGACAAGCTCTCAGCAAAGAAAAAACGAGACAGATGAAAAGAGGAGGTACAGATATACAGAACATTGAATATTCAGAAGTATGCAAGACCTTACATAATGAATGAAGAAATAAAAGCTTATAATGAGGAAGAACAGCTAAAAGCTTTGAGAGAGAACAAATGTCTCAAGGCCACTAAAAAGAAACAATGCCTTGAGAGAAACAACATGTAAGAAGACGATGGCACCATCACAACTGCCTTAAATCGCTAAATCAGAAGATGCAAAGAGTTCTACACCGAGCTCTACAAAACCAGGAGACCACAAGATCAACCCTTTACAGAGCTGCTACCCCCTTCCATACGAACATCTGAAGTACAACCCCAAAAGGTTGATATGCCGTAAAAAAAAAAAAAAAAAAAACTAAAAAAACTAAAGAGGGATAAATCTCCAGGAGAAGATCAAATTACAACAAACATTCTTCGAAGATGGCGGTGAACCAATCGCAGAGATTCTCACCAGCTTATACAACAAATGCCTTAACAAAGGCAAACTGCCTAGCAACTGAAAGAATGCATCAGTTATCATCCTCCACAAGAAAGGAGACTTAAAAGATATTGAGAACTACGGATCAATAAGTCTACTCTCGGTTGTTTTCAAAGTATTCTCCCATATTCTCCTCAAAAGGATGCAAAACACACTTGGCAGAAACCTACACAGAGAACAAGCTGGTTTCCAACCACCAGGATTTTCCATCATGGACTACATTCAAGTTGTAAGTCAACTCCAAGAGAAAGCTAATGAGCATCATATACCACTTTGTTTTGCCTTTGTTGACTATGAAAAAGCATTTGACTCCATCGAATTCACACCTATGTTCACAGTTTTGAAAAATCAAGGAGTGAACAGTGCTTACATCAACTTGTAACAGGACATTTACGATGGAACCACAGCAACTTTAAAGCTCCAACAGGATAGCGAAAAGATCAATATAGAAAGAGTTGCTACACAAGGTGACAACAGTTCATCAAACCTCTTTACATTTGGCTGCAAGATTCGGTGATCAATAAAATTGACTGGGAAGGAAGAGGTATCAATATAAACGGAGAATACCTTGCTCATCTAGAATTTGCCGATGATATCATTGTCATAAGTCACACACCTCAAGAATTAGAAGAGATTCTTAATGACATTCACAATGCTAGCCATATAGTTGGTCTTAAAATGCACACTGTAAAAACTAAAGTCATGTTCAACAAATATGCCACAAAAGCACCAGTCATAATGAACGGTGAAAATGTTGAGATAGTTAACAACTATATCTACTTAGGGAAGATGGTGAGAAGCAACACTGCTATCATGTCTGAAATCAAACGGCAAATTGCGCTTAAATGGTCAGCCTTTTCCAAAATAGATAACATCATAAAAAAAAGAAAATCCACTATGAAAATTAAACAGAAAATATTTAATGAATACATTGTGGCTGTTCTGACATATCGTAGTGAAACATGGGCACTTAATAATGCAGCAAAGAAAAGGCTAAGAGTGGCACAATGCAAAATGGAATGCATTATGTTCAGCATCAGTCTACAAGAAAGAAAAAGAAACACTTGGATCAGACAGCAAACTGGCGTAAACGACATCATCATCATTATGCGACTGGCTAAACAGATGGACAGGTCACCTTTTGAGACATACAGACAACAGGTGGACACTTAGAGCGACAAAATGGACTCCGAGGCAATGGAAAAGACCAAGAAGAAGACCAAACACCCGCTGGAGAGACGCCCTCGACAGCCAACTGGGTCCTACATGGGCACACATAGCTAAGGACAAAACAAGGTGGAAGGTAACCAGGGAGGGGTTCCTCCTCCAGGAGTGATCAAAACCTCTAATGATGATGATGATGATGATGATGTTCACCAAGCGCCCTCATATTCTCCTGGTTGGGTAGTTCCATGCCCTCCGATGTTTCCAGTTTTCCCCTTTTCATTTCTAGCAGTGCACACTTTGTTATTATTATGATTGCACTCTTCCCGAGAGTCCAACGTTCAAACTCCTCGGACTGACATTATCAGGCAATATGGAATGGAATAAGTACATAGAAGATGTTACCAAGTCGGCTGCAAAGAAAGTAGACTCCCACCATCACCACCACGATCTCCTGGCAAAGATATCGACCATTGTCAGCTAACTCTTGCTGTGACGTCACTCACAAAATCCCTTCTCCCCCTTTCTATTATTATACAACATCATTAAGAAACACCACAATACCACATTTATCCTTTGGGGCTGATCAACTTAAAATGATGGAATGTTACATATTTGAAAACAACTTTGTAATAGAATCCTCACACAAAATTTTAAACAACCAAACAAAAAAAAAACGAAAACAAATAAAACATCTTCCTGTAAACATTCACAGCAAGAACTCGTCTCCCTACCACAACTGCAAAGAACATTCCTTTCTTCCTCTGTGTATCTAAAACCAAACGGAATGTCCATGAACAGAGTGCCTTTTTAAGAAATCCCCATCTGTGTAACACATAACAACGAGACTGCTTCCCTGAAGACTACAACATGGTCGTCTTCAAGTCCAATGTCAACAAATACTTGTCGAGCTGTTTTAAGTAAGCAAAATATTGTCCATCTCATTCATGTTGTTCATCCAATTGAGAATCTCATTGACCTTTATTGTCGAGTGACCTTTTGTTTAGTAAGTAGTGACTAATTAGAATAAAAAAAAATTGCTTGAAATATTCAAGTTTTAACTTATTGTTCCCAATCGGTGTCAGGTATCTCTGCTAGTCTTCTATATAATAAAATAAAGTCGATTTTCCCCTCCAGATTCAGACAAAATAGAAAAGAAACAACAAAACCACAACAACAACAAAAAAATCGCAACAAATCAATAGACAACTTATGCGTTGAATAATCTGTATTATGGACAAAAATTGTTTTAAATCAAATTCACATGGGATATTCGTCAAAAACATTTTTTTCTTTACATATACATTTGGACTGTCAACATTAATAGAATTTATGAGCCTTATGACAGCAATTTAAATCCTATTTAAATCACGTAAATTATTACAGTAGATTCCTTTTCTGATTTTTTTTCAGAAGTGATAGTTTAATAGTTATTTTTTAAAAGTTAAATCAGTATTTTATATCCCCCCCCCCCCGGGCAACGCCAGGACACAGGTCCTGCTTGTATACGAATAAATGCAAAAATTTTTGTCTCGCGTTTACAACAAAGTTATGGATGAAATGTTTATTATTTAAAACTTTTGTTTCATGTAGCGAACTTTGCGAAGTGATAGAGAACCGGCACAGCCAGCTAGTACTAAATAAAACGGTTTTTAATGATTTTTTTTTCTTCTTCATAACATAGAAGAAAACAATTCAAAAATGTTTGAGACTTGACCTTTTTAAAACATTTTATTTATCATTTGTTGTTGGCAGAAACTTTCACGACTGTAAACAAGTTCAGATCTTATCATCATTGTTTTCGTGTTTTCGTGTAATCGTCGATGCTTTTTAGAGAGTGATAATCTTTGACGTCAAAACATTTCATACTAATCAATCAACGTTATCATTAAAAATTTTAAAAACAACATGGTGGATGTCTCGTTACGGCACATTCTTCCCAGTGGCGTTTTCAAGTTCTTAAAAAGTGTGGTAGGTGCGTAGTGGGGGTTACTTGACCCCGTTCCCCCCCACTCCAATGAGTTTTGAAGGTGTGTGTGTGGAGAAGTGTGATGAACTTGAAAAGCAAAGCATATGACTATATTTTTTTTCTAATTGTATACTCATCATCATCATCATCATCATCATCATCATCATCATCATCATCATCATCATCATCACCATCATCATCATCATCATCATCATCATCACCATCATCATCATCATCATCATCATCATCATCATCATCATCATCATCATCACATGCTTGCATGTGTCGAACGGCTTTTAGAAATTAACTTCCAAACTAACCTATCTCTGGACAGGTCTTCATTTCTCCTCTTTTCTCTCAACCCCATCCTTATCACTTCCTCACTACGTTTTCCTTGGCTTTCCTCTGCAAACTGACCTTGCAACCGCAGTAGCTACATCTATATCTACTAATCCAAACACTCTCATCCATTCTTTCAGCATGACCAAATCAATGAAGTCTCCTGTTCTGCACACATCTCCCTATACTGTCCAGATTTAATCTTCCTCTGAGCTCGTCAGATCTAAGCCTGTCTTTAACACTCACATTACACATCCATTGTATCATTCTCATATCATTTCTCTCCATGCAACGCATGTCCTCAACTCTCACTGGCCAGGTTTCATTCGTACACATGCCTGATAGACT
>OY744518.1:33977243-34007243 GCA_963556195.1 Sepiola atlantica
TTTACTGTCCACCTACTTTTGGTTCACCCTGTATATATATATATATATATATATATATATATATATATATATAAATATATATACATATATAAGTAAGCAAGATTCTTTTACATTCCAAAAGTCAAAATTTTATTTTATCTTATGAAAACATTTTCAAAACAGATACTCTTTAGTGCAATTATTTTACGAACTCGTTTCGCTAAAAGTAGACCAACCAACATTAGTAAGAACTTTTTGTACTTTCTGAAGAGCTCAAGGAGGACAGATCCAATATTGACATACTCATGTTGGTTGGTCTACTTTTAGCGAAACGAGTTCATAAAATAATTGCATTAAGGAGTATCTGTTTTGAAAATGTTTTCGTAAGATAAAATAAAATTTTGTCTTTTGGAATGTCAATCCATCTTGCTTACTTATATATGCTCTGTTGTTACTAGTTGACAATCATCGAGCTTAAATTGGAAGACGTTCGTAAACATAAAGCATTGGAAGTATATGCTAAAACATATTTTCACAGACACACACACACTAGACGTCATCCTCGAGTGTCTTTGGTCTCTCTGTACAAGGGTTTGTCAGGATAACCTGACATGAGGATACTTCACCCTACAATAAACCCTGACCAAATATTCACAATAACATAGTATTCGAAGCCTAAATAATTAATTAATTGCCCAACTATATCGATAAAATGAACTTAAAACCAATATTTTTGCAAAAGCGCTGAATACAGAGTAGAGCTTTATAAATAAAATTTATATAAACATTTAAACAGCCTACACAATTTAATTTGCGTTTCTGTGATAAGCATACATCTACAGGCCTGCCGAACCTTTCAATGTTTATGTAAATTATATATATATATATATATATATATATATATATATATATATATATAATATTAAGAATTTAGAAGACAAAGAAATTATGTGTTTTTCTTTTACAATATAATATCATCTAATTAAAAAAAATTGAATTTTCAGCTAAAATGCCTTATTCATAAAAATGAACATGTTTTTTTCCTCCTTTTACTTCTATTTAGAAGCCAAATAAATATTTGTTCAACTTTTTAGAATCTGTTTAATCTTGTGTCACTAATGTCACGGGAGCGGCAGATGGTGTCACTCAGAGCATTCTTTCATGCCGTGACAGAGTACAAAACGACTTCGAAATTTAGTGAGAGATGTTCTTTTCTCTTCCGTACAGCCTCTTTCTCACAGAAGAGACGTTGTTAGGCTTTCTTTATTTTATCATTATTTTCATGGTACATGCTCAAATGATATTCAATCTCTGCCCCCCCTGGTAAAACATTCACAGCAAAAACTCGTCTAACTACAACCATTGTAAATTATTTTCTGTTCTTCCTCTGTGTACCTAAAACTAAACAGAACTTCAATGAGAAGAATCAGGTCCCCACCCTGAGTCAAGAGAGAGAGAGAGAGAGAGAGAGAGAGAGAGAGAGAGTGAGTGAGTGAGAGAGAGAGAGATGATCTCTTAAGATGGGAAAAGCCAGCGATCATTGAAGGGCACGGACCTCTCCGTTTCCAGGAGGTGCATTGAGATATGCAAAATAGACTTACCCCATTTTGCATAAGAATAAAGTCAAACAACTACGAATAAAATGTTCGTCAGAAGTGAAAGACATTTACAACTACGTTACAAACAGGAATTTGGAGGACCCATTTTAGGGTTCCAGTTTTTTTTGGAGGGGGAGGGGGATCTTTAGGGAGAGCCGGTATTTAGAGAAACATTTTAAAGAAAACAGTTTTTAGGTAATGCTCAAATGTGAGAGATTGAGAGAAATGTTATAGGATAAGCACAAACAAAATAATGAGTTTAAAAACACAAGTTCACTAAAGAGATATTTTATATATGTTTAAAATGGAAGTTTACATAGATAGGAAAACATAGAATGTTTGTTTATATTATGAGAGTCCTTGCAGAACATTAGCTGAGGTATCAAGGAAGCCTGAGTCGATAATTTAAGGGCTGTGAATTATTCATGGGTCTTAAAAATCGTCATCAAAACTTCCTCACTCAATTACAAAATTTACATTTGATTAAAAGTTATTAATAAGAGTCAATTTTCATTCGTTTTCATTGTAGAAAGTTCAGTGAGAAATGTTTGGAGTATTAAAATGAATAAGTTTATACATTTGTCTTCAATGAGCAGACGATAGGGTGAAAGAGTTAATGCATTGTGTATGTGTGTGCGTTGGTGTCAGAGTGGGTATGCTTATGACTGTGTGTGCGTGAGTTGCAAAAAGCATTATTAACTTTCCTAATCGCCTGACAGAATGGCGAGGAAAGCTAGTGAAATGACGATGTTAGATCTGTTGTGGACTTTGGCTCAAACTGTTTATTGAAGGAAAAATCTGGCTTTTTGTGCACTCGGGGTGGATCAAAACAGCAAATTTGATAAATTCATAGAAATGCATCTGATTAGCTTAAAACGTTTTTTATTTGTTTTTATTAATTCAAGCGAGTATATGCGTCGAACCTCATGTGCAGAAACGATTTTAAGCATTTTCATTTTGGGCATTGAAAGGTAAACTTCGTTGCTACAGGAACACTATACATTTGGTTTGGTTTGTCTGTTATGCCATATCAACACTTTTTATTATTTAATGCCGAAATACAATACCTATTGGAAACAATTCCTTGAGAACAAGTTGCTATTTTGCCTGTTTGGTCAGAATTATCTCTTTTGGAGATATATTTTCAGTACCAACATGAGAGGATGCTTCCGTCATGAGTTTGTATTCTTGTTCTAACATGGTGGCAAATTAAAAATGAGACTTTTCTTCTTTCTTCTGCGACTTTAAAAGTGCACAGACGTCTGTTTGCTGCTCTGTTTCTGAATATTCTATTCAAACTCTAACAAGCAAAGCTTGTTAGGTTATTTTTCTGATCAAGTTACTCAACTCTCAGACTATGGTCAATGAATCATGCAAGGTGGTCATAAATTATTCTTTGAGTGTTGTGGCCCTCTGTCGAAATTCTATATACTATGGTAATTTACCCATGCACACATGAACTCTCCCAGCTATAAATAGCAGCAGTCACTGCTCTCAGGGGAAGTCATTATCCCAGCATACAGTCCTAACAGTCGGACCGAACAGTCTCGCTGGTAACTCTCTCATTTGTATATGTTTTCTACTAATGTTCTTTGTTAATATATTTGTTTTCTCAATTTCTCTATTGTGTCTTTATTTCTGGCCTTTAACAAGACCAAAGCAACATGGTGACGAAGACTCTTAATGACCCTTGAGGACCCCAAAATGACTGTAGAAATTGTCAATATTGGTTCAACATTGGATGCACGAGATTCTGTTTTCATCACACTTTGTTCTACTCAACAGTACTTGGCAATCCAAAAATGGAAACCGAACGAAAGAAAGTGTAACTAATTTACTCTGAACTTGAATGTAAGCCGCTAAATTATGAGAATTCTATTATATTTGTAAGAGCTGTTCTTATCAGTGGTCTGTTAAGACCAACTCTTATATATTATTATTAAGTAACGAAAACCGTCACACGATAGGAAAAACGAAACCTTTTTATAACAACAGCGAAAAGGGTTTATTCAGTAAAGTTATCTACATCATTTGGTATAGGTGGAAGAAAGTTGGATAATGTTCGAGTAAGGAAAGAAAAGTGTCTTTGGGCTGTCGAATGTCTGTCAGCAGTTATCTTCAGGCGAAGATCGTCAGTGCTTGAGCGTCAAGTGGACAGGGACAGGAGAGAGAAGCGAGACGTCTTTCCTCTTTACTTTCAGGATTCTCTCTGCTGACCGACCGTGATTCCCAAAGGAGCTGAAGTGGTTCTTCAGGGGGCAGATAAAATAGATGTGCTCTGCAAGCTAGTTGGTAAGTGTGTAACTAAATCACCTAACAAGGACATTATAATAAATAAGTCATTATATATTACTGCTACATTTTGAGAATAACAGTTTTTGTTACAGATCTATTGTTTTAAGAAAAAAACACTTGTAATTCCCTGAGTGAGCAAACAATTAAAGTTTGTTTTTTTTATTCAAAGAAAAGAAAAGTTTTTCACCACAATTAAATTCTATTTCGGTTCAATCTTAAAAAAAAAAAGACAGACAAACATGGACGAGTTTAAAACCGCCATGATCGATTTTCTTTAATTCCAAGCATAACAGCAAAAAAGAATGGATCAACTCCAGCTGGATATACAAAAAGAACGGTTTGAATTTCAAAAACGATTTGAAGAAGAAAAGCTTGTATTGCAAAAAGAAACGGAAATCAGACAACAAATAAATGAAGAACTCAACAAACTAGGAAGAACCAAAATCTTGTCGAAAATTGAGTACTGTCAATGGTCTTTACTGACCATCTATGTGAAAAAGAAATCTAAGGAGATCCTGGTCTGTGCTGACTTCTCAACAGGGCTTAATGTTGTACTCATAGACTATCTTTTACGAACTTCGGAAGACATTTTTGCAAAACTAAATGGAGGAAAATTATTTTTTAAAACCCAACTCAGTGACACATATCTTCAAATACCGGTGAAGGAAGAAGTTCCCCTGTATCACCCCCCATCGTGGGTTGTACAAGTTGAAACGTCTACTCTTCAGAGTCAAGGTCTACCAACAAGTAATGGACATTATGCTGAGCGACCTGGACTCTGTGGTTGCATATTTGGACGGCATATCAATGAACAGTCAAAATGTAGAACAAGACAAGGAACATGTTCATGAAGTGTTCTCAAGAATTCAGGAGTACGGTTTCAAAGTTAACGAATCCAAATGCGACTTCTTTATGGAGAAGATTAAATATTTGGGGCACATTTTTGACAAAGATGAAGACGTCTAGACCGAGAATGGGCTGACACAATCAAGGACATACCAGTCTCCAAAAGCGTCTCTTCCTTACAAAGTTTCTTCTCACGGTAGACATTTTACATTGCAGACCATAAACCATCACTTACTATTTTGGGTTCTAAAAGAGGTCTGCCTGTGCATACAGCAAATAGATTGCGGAGATTGGGAACAATTCTCTTAAATTATAACGTTAAAATGGAGTTCCTACTGTTTAAAAAACTCTGTCATGCCAACGGACTGTCCAGATTAATCCTGAAACACAGGGGACCTCTTGAAGATACTGTGATTGCTTCGCTTTGAACAGAAGCAGAATTTAAAACCACATTATGCAACACAGTAAGGGGACTTCCTGTAACTTTCGACCAAATCAAACAAGAAGCTTTAAGTGATGTGAAAAGGACCAACAGAGAGATTTTCATGCTGACCACGCAGGGATTACAAGGATAATAGAACTTATGTGCAGTTATGTGTACTGGCTGAACATGAATAAAGATATCAGAAGCATCATAAGGTACTCTCAATCAAATATAATCCTTAGCCTAAAACGTACCGATCATGGTACTGAATACATATAGACTTTGCAGGCCCGCCAGACAGATTCTACTATCTTATAGCCGAAGATAGATTTTCGAAATAGCCCAAAGTTCTTGGATGTAGAAATCCTACTTCAAAAATGACAATCAATTTTCTCCATGAATTGTTCACCAGATTTGGGGTAGTCGATTGTCTAGTGTCCGACAATGGGACGCAATTTACGTCCGGTGATTTTAAGGATTTTTGTGAGACCTTCCAGATCAATCATATCACGATCACTCCATATCAGCTGAGATCCAACGGACAGGCAAAGCGCTTTGCTGATACGCTAAAAAGAGCTCTGATGAAAGCTGGGCACCCACCCACAGGAGAAGCCCTACAACAGTTCCTTCAGGTGTATAGAATTACGCCTAACAACAATACACCATCATCATTACTACTAGCTGAGGTAATATTTGCGCGTAAAATCAGGTCTGTGTTCGACAAGCTACTCCCCAAACAAATAAAACCCGGACGAACAAATACTGTATGAATAAAATGCTACCAATCTCGAGAGAAAGTTTTTTTTCCTCAACAATCAGTCTGACAGAGTTTGGCCCATTTCAGGTAGGAAGCCTTTTTTCTGTCGTGCTGAGGTATATTTCTATGCATTTCTAGGCATTTCTATGCATTTCTAGGCATTTCTATGCAGTTCTGTGAATTTCTATGCATTTCTATGCAGTTCTGTGAATTTCTATGCATTTCTATGCAGTTCTGTTAATTTCTATGCATTTCTAGGCATTTCTATGCAGTTCTGTGAATTTCTATGCAGTTCTGTGAATTTCTATGCAGTTCTGTGAATTTCTATGCATTTCTAGGCAGTTCTAGGCATTTCTATACAGTTCTGTGAATTTCTATGCATTTCTAGGCAGTTCTAGGCATTTCTATGCAGTTCACCCTCCCAGGCTTTACATTCTCTCTTTGAGAAGGGGTTAGTTTATTGATAATCGCCTGAGGCGCCATTACTGAGGAATACCGATGGGGCTACTCAGGCATTTTTTGTAGGCCAAAGTACTCTTCCTCTTAGACGCTGGCTTTTTAAATCCCCACCTTTCGACATTGTGCCACATCTTCCCACAGTGGGAGTGAGACAAATACTAGCAATCACTAAAAAATTTGAAAAAGGTAATCACTAAAAATATTTTTTTTTTAAACTATTGCAAAAATGTCTTACAATGTAATCACTAAGATATTAACAAAAAAAAATCAATAAAATATTTTTAAAGAGCAACAACTACAAATATTTTTGATAAGAAATCCCTTAAAATATTTCAGAAAAGCAATTAATAATAATAATTTAAAAAGCAATTAAAAAAATCAAATCTTATATGAATAGAGATTTTATCCGTCCGTCCGTCCGTCCATCACAATTTTTTTAAACGTAATAAATACAGTGCGGAATTTGTCTCATTTCGAAATATCAGAGATTTCAATTACTTTTAAAAATGGAGAATATTACATTGATAGTAAATAATAAATTCCGAACAAATAAAGCATCCATGACCGGAAACCGAAACTTTGATATCTTCAGTCTGACGTTCTACCAACTGACCTATTTGGACTTTCTTATAAATAGAGCTTTAAATATTACCATATAAAACAAAATTATAGCTTTGATGTGACGTCATAGATTTATGATTTACGTCATGCTTCAAAACATGAATTCAAACATAAGCAATAATTAAAAAATAAATAAATGAATGGGTAAACATTATCAATATCGTTGGAAATTATTCTAATAGTCCAAGAAAAAAAATGAGCCAATTCGCGTTTACAATGGTTGCTTTTCCATAAAATACGTTGTTTTTCATTTATTAGTCAGATGATATTTTACATACAAATCGTGGTGTCTTCATACCATGTGTTTTGACCATTCAGCATAATTTCTTTAATCGGTTACCATCAACATAGATTTTTGCTGAAACTACAACCAAATATAAGATAAACGTATTGACTAACCGTTATTGTGTAGGTCGTATCTTTTTTAATGGTTAGTCAATACATTTATTCATTTGATTGCAGTTTAAGCGAAAATCTACATTGTGGTAAACTATTAAAGCAATTATGCTGGATTGTTCTTCTTCTTTCATGTGAATCAAAACATTGTGTTTGGTGATAGAAATGTAATTTCAAACTAAAGTGTGAAAAAACAAACCAACTGAATGGCAGACGGACAGAGCCTATCATAGAGATGCGTGGACCAATTAAAATAAACATTACAAAACAAAGAAAATGCTATTTTAAATAGACAAACAAAGCCACTTATTAAAAAAAAAAAAATTTTTTAAATTTTTTTTTTTTACTTATGACTCTCCACTTATCCTCTAGTGGCTTTTGGCCTTCATAAGGGTTCTTGAAATGGATGGATTGTTGGTTTAGTGATGATGAAGAATATTATTAGAGGACTGAAAATGATTAATGGAACGAATAAAGTTTGGTTACTTATGGCAACGTTTTATGACAAGTATTTGTTGACATTATATTTAAAGATGACCATATTGTAGTCTGCAGGGAAGTAGTCATGTGGTATTGTGTTCTACAGTTGAGAAGTGTTTGGAAAGGTGTGCACTTCTTCTTTCGTGTGAATCAGATGATTCTGGTGTTGGCATTAGTTTCCCCGATGTCTTTCTAGTTAGAAATCTTTCTGGAAAGACATCGGGTACTTACGGGAAGGACCACGATAAGCTTGCCAACATTCCTAAGTGAAAGTGATACTGTGGAACCGACTGGATTCGAACTTGGAACACTCAGATCTCCAGTCCGTGTCATTATCCACTTAACCACCGTCACCTCCCATGCTGGATCGTTAAAGCATACATTACGAAGACACCACGATTTGGATGTACGGGTGTAAACTACCCCATTAAAGAATAAATGAAAAACAAGATATTTTATCGAAATAATATATAGTGAAACAAAATATAAACAATAAATGAATACAGTTTTGTCCTGTCTGGAGGGTTACTCTCTTTTTTAGGAGCACTGATGATAGCCTCTTCAAGAAAAATAAATGCCTTATACGTTTCGAACATTGTATATATCTTGGTGGTAGGCCGAAACAATTGTATGCAAATAAAAACCGATTTTTTTTTTGTGAATTTGTGAGAATTCCCTAAATTGTCTGTGGTTTCTATAATATTAAAATATTTTTTGTTACAGCTCTAGTCCTACACTATCGAGATAGATTGTGTTATAAAAATTTATATTTAAAATTTAAAAATAAATATATATATCTATATATATAAAATATTAACTCTGTGTGTGTATGTGTCCGCCTGATCTTTGTGTCTTATGTTCACCCAAACCGCTGGACAGAATTGTTTGAAAATTGGCATGTGGACTACTGACCTTTCAGTGAAGGTCATAGGCTATATAAGAAATATATCACTTCAACGCTGGGTCCCCCCCCCCAACTGAAAACTGTTAAAAGGTAAATGACCAAAAATGATGTCTATTTCCAAAATTTCAGTCAATTTTGATAATATTAAGAGGGTCTCCGGGGCCCTCCACCCCACTGAAAACTGTTTTCCCTTTGATTCAAATGATATATATATATATATATATATATATATATATATATATATATATATATATATAATCAAGGAGAAAACCTCTCTGTGCATGCACAATTTGCATGTGAACATAATGGAAGTATTTTTGCGTCTTGGGCTGCCCCTTAAAGAAGCTAATGACAATTTTCAAACATGTTACACAATGAAATTAATATATTTATTAGCATTAGTTTAAGAGTATTAACATATATCTGAATAGCTCTGTGAATAAGATATCTAGCTGACAGCATCAAGGTTGCTGTTAAAGGAAACTCTCCCTAGTATGATGTTGCATATGATATGATATATATATATATATATATATATATATATATATATATATATATATACTAGCAGAGCTACCCGGGTTTTGCCCAGGTTAGAGTGTGGAATAGCATCATATGCAATATCATACTAGGGAGAGTTTCCTTTAACAGCACCAGAACTACACTTATCCTAACGTCTTTAAGAACTTGACGTCTCTTTCTGCTCATATCGTGATTCGACCCCTAAAGAAAAAAAAAACTATGAGACAGTCTTGCCTGACAAAGTTGTTCTACAACGAAACCTTGCAAAAAAAAATTAAATAAATGAATTATTCATTTAAAATGCACGATTGTTGATTTTCAAAAATATTTCACTTTAATATATATATATATATATATATATATATATATATATATATATATATATATATATATATATAGTAAAAAAGAAGTGTGGTAAATAAACTATGCTTAAAAAAAGTATGAACCGTTCAAAACTATAACATTTCCACGTGCTGGCGTGCTTTCATACGAGAGTGGAAAAAAAACAAAAAACATCCCACTCGCCGGCTCACACCAACTGAAGCTGGCTTCCCAATTACATCGGAATTTAAAACACACTTATGAGGCTAATATAATTAGCGAAATATATGTATAACTATAAACTATAAAAAAATAATGACAGTTTATAGGGAAAAAAAAAAAGAAAGAAAAATCGGTTTCGACTTTGTCTTTTCTTTTAAATAAAATAAATATTGCATCTATTACCAGCTTTGATGGTAGTTTATTTACCACACTTCTTTTTTACTAAATTTCATTCAGATGCTTTAAAAAAGTATGAACCTTTCAAAACTATATATATATATATATATATATATATATATATATATATATATATATATAGTATAAATTCTTTTATTTATACAAACATTATAGGCTATTTCCTCTGAAATTCAGCTTCCTCAGGTCACGTACAAATTGAAAATGAGACTTAAAGTGAGAAGACAGCTTTGCATATCTTCTTGGTTTTATAGAGGGTGGTAGAGGGAGGGCAGAAAAATATTAAATTGGCCAGGCATTTATCTGCACATAACTCAACATTTATTGGTACACCTATATACACTCAGATTCTTCTCTTTCATCCCGACAGTGGACTCACCCTTCCGTTTAATGACACAGGGTTCTTGGGTTTACTATCGTATGTTTTGCCAAATAAAAGTAGAATTTTAAGTTTTTGAGGGAGTAAACTATGCCGGATTTGTAAATCCTATTTGAATCACGTAAATTACTGACAATGGATTCCTTTTCTGAATTTTTTTTTTTGATACTGTAATAGGTATTTTTTTCTATAAATTTTTTGTTCTTGATGTTATCTTCTCAATGTGTTGCTTATCGCCAACTGAGAATCTCATTAAGCGTTATCCTCGAGTATGAGAGAGAGAGAGAGAGAGAGAGAGAGAGAGAGAGAGAGAGAGAGAGAGAGAGAGAGAGAGAGAGAGGTGGATGAGGAAGAAAGTGTCAATTTTAGCATAGAGAGTATTGGAATATCTGTTGTATTTCATTGTTGTTGATTTTTTGATATTTTTTTTTAACAAAATCCACTTAAAACTCATCATTTACCCACAACAGATACTACACGGTAACGTTAATTTTAATGTGTCTAATAAGATTAAAATAAACAAAATAGGTACGATAAATTTCAGAAATATTGAAAAGTGTATCGGAAGAGTGTATTTAAAAAAAACTTTTTGTTTGTTTATAATACATGTTATTATGTTTGTTCGAAAATACAATTTCAATTACGGTATTGGTAACGTCTTAAATGGTGAAGTTTAGCAAAAATTATGTTTATTTTGTCTCTGAAGAAATCATTATAGACTGAGGTATTTTTTTGTGTGGGTAAATGTTTTGTTATGTGTTTGAATGTAGATGTTAAATAATTTATATCGGAATTTTTTTTAATAACGAAACAAAAGCATAAATTTACTGATGAAAATAATTTTATCAAGCGTCCCATAATGTGTAGGCATGATTTTAAAATAAACGTTTAGAAAGTGAGAAAAGTAATTTGTGATTACTCTGAAAGTACATATAAAATAGTTTATATCAGAATCTTGTTGTTAATAACGAAACAGAATCATAAGTTTACTGATGAAAATAATTTTAGTAAGCCTCCCAGAACGTAAACGTTTTGAAAGTGAAAAACAAAACTTACAGTGACTTGATAAGCACGTCATTTTGACTGAGTTGATCTGCTAATAGTGGTGTTTTTTGAGAATGTATTCTTAAATCCAAGAATATGAATGATAAAATCGAATCAGTCACACAGAGCGCTGTGTGTATAATACTCATAACGGTCATTGTAGTTGATATTCAATCCGATATGCCAGTATTTCACAAATATATGTTTATTTACAAATACATTTGAACTGGTAATATTTAATTGAATTTATGAACCTTATTTCCGGAGGGGGGGGGATACTGAATGGAGGAATAGGAAATGATATGTTTCCATTACTCCTTAATCGGATTGTAGCCAGCCAATCAATGTGCAGTAAAAGTAAGAAGACAAGCTCAAGGGAGCATTCTGTATCTACTTAGGGAAATGTAATGTAATTGTAATGGGTAAAAAACAATTTCAAGGAAGTAAAAAATGAAACAATGACGGTCGGAGCTGGAGGTAGAAGTCCCGGTGTTAGATGACGATAGTGGTAGTAGATTTTGCGTGCGAGTAAAAGTTACTATGGCTTCCTGTATGTATGACCTTTTTGAGAGAGTCAGGTATGCCAGAAATAATGTAGGAATTTATGAAATCGATGTAACTGATTGATACTTTCCGGAAACATGCATCAATTATTGGCATAAAGAGTGACCATATTGGAATTCTATATGGAGCCTATGTTTATAGTTCTATAGTAACTGAAGTTGCAAGGAAAAAAATCGAGATTACTTTATATATATATATATATATATATATATATATATATATATATACACAATATTTTTTATTTAATTTTATACCATATCAATGTTATGAAGAACAGAATCACATAATTTCACAAAACTTGCTTTTTATTCAGCATACACACATAATTTTAGTATATATTATTTATATATATTTATATAATTACATCATACTTTATTTAGATTATTGAATATTTCATTTTAATAATGATAACAAATATCAATATTTTCATTTTATTTTGATTTAAAATTTTCATTTTTAAATTTAATATTTAATTTAAAAAGTTTTTATATAATTTTAATAATCATAATTTAATTAATATTATTATATTAAATATTAGAATTATCATTATGTTGCTTATAGATAATTATTACTTTTCTTACTTTATTATTTGATCCAATTTATGATTCTATAATCCATATCTATATTTGAACTATTGCAAAATATTTCATTTATTTTAATATTTCATTATTCAAACCTTTACTTTATTTGTTTTTATTTTTATTCTATTTATTATGTATCTAAAATACGATATACTATATTATTATTATAAAAAATTATTATTAATTATTCTTATAAATAGAGTGATGTACAATTATATACTATGAGGTTCTGTATCCTATAATAACTGTATATAAAGGTTTAAAAAAATGTTTTTCTTGTTTGACTTCTATTTGTGATGTTATGAGGGGGGGGGGCTGAAGAAAGAAACTTTTTCGAATTATCTAAAGTATAATATAAAATAAAATATTCTACATCGTTTTAGAAACGATCGTACGCCAAACATTTGCTGTGTTTGAATTCTTGGAACTGATATAAATAATGTGCTAATTTTATTTATCTCAACCTACCTACTTATATATATATATTTATATATATATATGGTGCTGATATCGATCCTGAACCAGTTTTCGTGAGGTTCAACTCAGAAGCGTTCGGCTGTCCTATGCAAACGCCCGAGAGTTGACGAGCCGATTTGTACCAGACGACAATTTTGATACGGTGCTGCGTCCTATGATAATAATGTTTTGCTTGTTTTGTTTTTTGTTGTTGTTAGGGTTAGGGTTTAGGGTTAGGGTTTAGGGTTAGGGTTAGGATTAGGGTTTAGGGTTTAAGGTTAGGGTTTAGTGTTAGGGTTTAGGGTTAGAGTTTAGGGTTAGAGTTAGGGTTTAGGGTTAAAAATATTTATTTGATTACAGTAATTACGCTCTATTTTGCTTGTTTTATTTGTTTTGTTGTTTAAAAAATTTCTTGCAACTATAACTAAAAATTATAGGACGCGGCAACGTATCAAAATAAAAAAAATATTTATTTGATAACAGTAACTTCGCTATGTTTTGCTTGTTTTTTTTTTTTTGTTGTTTCTTTTAGAAAATTTCTTGAAATATAACTTACAATCACAGGACGCATATATCAAAATTGTCGTCTGGTACCATTCAGCTCGTCAACACTCGGGCGTTTGCGTAGGACAGCCGAACGCTTCCGAGTCGAACCTCACGAAAACTGGTTCAGGATCGATATCAGTACCATATATATATATAAAGCAATCGGCACTTGTGCATAAAAAGCCACCTGTGAAATATGGCAGTGAAAAATCAAATGACAGCAAAACTTTATGAAGTACTTACTTGGTTATGGCAAAGTATTACCGTGTACACCGAAAATTTGAATAATATTTTTTTAAATCAATCACTAAAAATAAATTGAAAATAAAATTGAAAAAAGAAGCCTTTATCAATGCAAGATTAATTAATTTTTTTTTTTTACTTTAATCTTATTAATTTCGGAATAATATTCCATCATCAGAGTTGACCAGTTTTGTGTCATTTTTTTTCATCAAAAAACACAAAAACAAAAATAAACAAACTCTTTTCCTTGTGTTTTTTTTAATAAAATGTCCTTGTTATGGTGTATGAATTCCAATTTTGGTTGTAGAACGAAGGAAGCATTGGCATGCTCGAAATTTAATAAAATGGATCGTTCATTTCAAAGCATTGGTGGGTCAGTATTATAAAATTGAAAATAGAAGCCTTTATCAATGCAAGATTAATTTTTTTAATTTATTAATTTTTTTTTTATTAAAAACAAAATTTAATAAATTAATCTTGCATTGATAAAGGCTTCTATTTTCAATTTTATAATACTGACCCACCAATGCTTTGAAATGAACGACCCATTTTATTAAATTTAAAATATTTACTAAACTAAAATGGAAAATTATGAAACAAAATGATTTTTCTTTTTTATTACTCAAAATGTTTGCTTGGATCTACATTGTAAACAATATCAGGATGAGGTCAGAGTTCAAGCAATAAATTAAGGTTAAAAAGTGAAACTCTGAACTGTAGTCATTGTATTCAATTCATAATTGCATGAAAATGAAAAACACTTTAAAGTTGTATTGTGTAATACGGCCAAACAAGTCTGCCCTTGTACACAGATGACCTTCATGATACAGAAGGCAAAGTCCAAATAATTATACAGTGTTAACCTTCTTTTCCCAAAGAACTGACTATGTGTTGGTCTCATATTGTGGAAATGATCTTATGCCATACTTAGTGAGAATGTGTGCAAAGACTTAACCTTTGTACTTTGAATAAAGCCTTGAGAGTTATCTGCCCTTGAATTCTTGAAAGGGTTAACGAGATTCGAAGAAGAAGAAAAAGAAAGAGAGAAAAGGCTGGAACGACAATGTTATGACTGCGTACAATCAGGTGGAGGTGATTTTGTCGTCTCTCGATCCGACAGATTTTTTTTAATATCGCTTGTTGATTCGCTTCATAACACAACAGAAACAAAATAACAACAAACAGTCTGAACGAAAACATCTGATTTGTTTATATTTAGTCTTAAATATCGATTTTGTTTTGTTTTATTTTGGTTCATTTAAAAAGCGTCTTTTTTAATTTGAAAAAAAAAAAAGTCTAAAAATTTAAATTTCTTGCCCTGCCATGGAGAAGTTGCCAAAAGACCAGACAATTAATATGAGGAGGAAATTTTTATGGTAAATATTTATTTTACTTATATCCCCCCCCCACCCCTACACCCCGCTTTATTTACATTTCATTTTTCGCTTATCTTTTTTTTTTTTCGTTGTCTTTCTTGTTGTGCGGGGGGGGGGGGTCAACGTTTTAAAAAAATAATTAAAGTCTCCATTTTTCTGTAATTGTTGTCAGTAAATCGTTTTTCTATTAAAAAAATTCAAATCTCTTCAAAATAATTCTATTTATTTTTGTTCTGTTCGTTCACGAGTGAAGCAGGTGCTCGCACATTTCAGGGTTTTTTGTTTGTTTTTCTCACCCATAACTTAATTAAAACAAATCAACCAATCAAGAAATGAATTTGCACCCGCAAAAGCGAAAGAGTTAAATTAAACTCAACTAAAAGCTGATAGTTGCTAAAATATAACAGTACATCTGCACTGGCCACAGACATCAGAAAACGGAACATTGTTTTGGAGCAAATGCATCACATTCGCAGAAAAAAACGGATTTTCTAACATTACTGATTCGCTCGTGTTTCTTATAGGTAAAAACCAAAGAGTAAAACTTCAGCATCGTAAACTAAACTTCAAAGATTTCCATAATTTTTAAAGTTCCAATTAATGGCAGCTTATTATTATTATTATTATTATTAAATATTAGAAATCCGTTAATTAAATCATCTGTAATTATTTACAGACGCACTTAAGTTGATACTAATCAGGTCTTTTTTTGGGCATCCTCTTCTTCATCCCAAGGCCATGATGATGATGCTACATCAAACAACACGCTTATTGTCTGTGCCGATTATCTCCGTCGGTTTTCTTTTTTTTCTTTCTTTCTGATTTCTTTTAAAATATAATTCCCTTTCTCTCTCTCCCTCTGGCCTAATTACGTAATTTATTGTTATTCAATAATTATTTTAAACACACACGCTGTCTTTCTCTCTTTGTCTCCCTCTCCTTTTCTTTTTCTCTCCCTCTCCTTTTCTTTCTGTCCCTTTTCTTTCGTTTTCCTCTTGTTTCTTCTCCCCCCCCCCTTCTCTTAAATATAAGTTTAAATTCGAAGTATGCTTAAAAAAATTGGTGCTTCTAGAGAATTTGAACCAAACCAAACCGACTTTTGCCGAACTAAACCTAAAACTTAGTTGTTTTTTTTTTGGAGGGGGTGGGAGGAGTTCGGTTCAAATTCTGTAAAAGTACTAAAATTTCAAAACGCCATAAATTCAAAATTAATTAATCACAAACAACAAAAACTGCATGTTTTTTTTGTGTTTTATCTCATGATCATCCACGTGTTTTAAGGTATCATTAACGAACAAAAATTTAAAGTTTAGTAACTGTCCTCTGTCAACGGAGAAGAAATCCTTCTCGACTGTGGCAATTAAATTTTTTTAATCCTATCCAGAATGGCCCTTTTTGGGAAGTTGGCTTTTCTCCACATTAAAAACCGACCTTGTGTCTAACTTTACCCTAATGAGGAGCAAGCAAATAGGGACATGCATGCAAATGGTAAACTTAAAAAAAAAAAAATAATAACTGAACACTTACAAAAAAAAAAAAGTTTACTTTTCAGGACCTCTGAGACATCAAGTTAAAGTAAAAAGTAAAATTGCATACCTTGATTTTTTTTAGTTTATAATTATTTTAAATTCTAACTTATTTTAATTTATAACTACTTTAAATTCTTACTAAGAAAATAATAATTCAATTTTTAATCCATCATAGATTTATTAATAACTAAAATATGTTAAATTGGTAAATTAGTCGTTTCCCAGCCAAAATAGCTGACAATGAATCGGATGCCTTTTTTCTGACCTCACAAATGAATAAGTAAACCCAAATAAATTGTTTGGGACTCATTTCAATTTTACCGTAAATTATTTAAAATGAAAATAGAGCTGGGAAATTAGTCCAAAACAATTTATTTGGGTTTACTTACTCATTTGTGAGGTCGGAAAAAAATCACAAAAAAACCCCAGACGATTCACTGTCCGCCAGTTTGGTTAAGAAACGAGTAATTTACCGTTAAATTGAAGGTACTGATATCAAATATGAACCAGTTTCCAGGAACTTCGCGTCGGCAGCGTTCGGGCATGTTACGTAAACACCCGAGAGATGCCAAGACGATTAGCCAATCAGCTGTCAGGCGACAAATTTTCTAACCAATATTGAATTTGATTAAAGCCAGTTCATTTTTATTTCCTGTTCATTTCCGAAAAAAAAAAATGAATTATGAAGAGCTGTGTATTAATGTCGAATCTCCCGAAGGAGTCATTTCTTTCTGCCAGGAAATCTATTTGCAAAAAGAAATATATGTCCGAAATCTTATTACATG
This sequence comes from Sepiola atlantica, assembly GCA_963556195.1. Classification (NCBI taxonomy): domain Eukaryota; kingdom Metazoa; phylum Mollusca; class Cephalopoda; order Sepiida; family Sepiolidae; genus Sepiola; species Sepiola atlantica. The sequence goes on from OY744518.1 coordinate 33,994,763, forward strand.
TGCCGGTTAATAGAAAGAAAAGGAATAACGGATAAGTATTCATGGTGGTGTACAAACACTCAATGTAGAGCTTGGATATCCGTAAGAAGTGGCACATTTTTTTTGCAGATCAAAAAATGGACATTGGAAAAATTCTGAAACTGATATACCTTAGGTTCCAAGAAATGGCAACAGTAAAGAATCTGCGGAAGGACAGACGACATGGAAGGAATGTGGCGTTTGATCACCGAACACGCAGACCGATTGGAAGAATTTTTTGAGTGAGGTATGCGAAGACCATTTGTTACGAAATCCTCATCAGATCAGAGGTCCAGGGCATACGGTTGAGATAAACGAGTCTCTGTTTAACCCGAACCCGACTGTTAAAGACAATGTCCAAAAAGCTAACAGTGATTTCGCTGTTTTGTTCGTTTTTTTGTATGCTTTTTTTTGTTATTTTTCTTGAAAATAAAACTGAAAAAAATACGACGCAGCAACGTATCGAAGTTTCGTCTGTCAACATTCGCGTCGTCATCTCTCGGGTGTTTACGTAATATGCTTGAACGCTGTCGGCGCGAAGTTCCTGGAAACTGGTTTATATTTGATATCAGTGTAAAATTTAAATTATTACTCTTTTTTATCATTTGTTTTGTATTACTATTTGAAATTATGCTAGTTTTTACATCAAAAAAGAAAAGAAAAAAAAAGATTCTACCTTTTGGGAGTGATTACATGTAAACAACGCTAAAAATAAATAAAACAAAACGAAAATGTAAGTTAGACTTTAGAGTGGGGATCACTGTTTCGCATATAGATTTAACTTCAAAAAATCTAAGAGCGTCATTTATTAAAAAAAAAAAAACGATATGCATCTTGATGACATTAAGTTAAAAAATAAATAACCGTTAACTTCAGTTCATTCATTAAAAATTAAAATAATAAAAACTAGTAAAATAATCCTTTTTTGGGGGGTGTTTCCAATTCTGTGTTTTTACTCTGAGCGTTTTAAAAATTACGTGCAAATAGTACGATATTTTTAAATAGAAAACTAAATTTATATCGCATATCATCTGCTTATTAGAACGCAATTGAATAGTTTTATTATTGTTCGATTTGCTTCTGTGATATTTTTAATCTCTAGTGATGGTTAGTCACGACCTGCTATTATGTCTGCAAATTTGGGAAATCAACAAATATGTCCTACAAAATTACCAACTTTCTACCTCTTTCAATATTTCAAACGCAGCAAATAATAGTCTGTGAAAATATTAGTGGCGCTTCTGCTGTTTAGCCACGACATACATTTTTTTTTTTTTAAATGTATAAACTTTTTTATGTACTTAACTGTTAGCTGAAAAATTTACAGAAAAAATTACGCAAATTCATCCAGTATTTATTAAATTATATATATATATTAAAAAAAACGATCTTAAGTTTCGTTAGGCATTTTCACTTATGAAATAGGCAAGGGAGATAAGTCAAATTGTTTACTGGGTTAACAAAAATGGCTACCGAATGATAAAATCGTTTTTTATTTTTTTTATTAATTAAATGCTGGATGAATTTGCGTAATTTTTGGTGTACACTATTCTTTAAAAGAATAATGTACACCAAAAATTACGCAAAATTACGTGTAAGTTTCTTTTTTTTATGTTATGTCGGGGCTAAAAAGCAGAAACACCATATTATTTTCTCTAAAGAATTTAAAACTTTAAAATTTGATAAGTTATTTTTATTTACTTAAAAATATTCTCAATTTCCTGTTCGAAAAGCAATTCTGTTTCCTAGCAACAAATAACCGCTTCTTCTGACCGAATTATTAACTGAACTTCAATTTAAAATTCCAATAACCTTCTTCAATTTTGTCACTTTTAAAATATTTAAAACAATCTTTTATGTTGCCATTTGGCATCTTTTTATGTTTGTATGTAAAACACAGAAAACGAGAATAAATTTTTTAACTTTAGTAAATTTTCTTTTCTTTAATATTTTTAAACGCTGGTTTAATTTGTATTATTTAGACTACTATTCTCAACTTCGTCGTTATATTCACAACGTTTCGGCCGACGTAACCCCCAACCTCTTTTAGGTGCATCTTATCGAACTGGGACACTTTCTCGTCGAACTTGAGAACGTGTGCGGAATTTCGAACTTCGGAGTAGAGGTTACATCGGCCGAAACCTTGTGAATATAACAAGCAACATGAAAAATCACATCAATTTCTGTTTCTGCACACATTTTGGATAAAAAATTAAAAAAATGTTCGTCTGAAATTGTATTTTAATCAAGAAATAAAATTGTAATTTAGAATTTATTTAAAAAGTAAATTTCAACTTAATTTCAGGATTATAAAATGAAAACAAAATCAAGCCAGAATTGACGTTCTATCCGTCAGTTTAAAGGCTTCAAAATTACTTTCCAATTTTGTAAATTGTCACGATCATATGAAAAAGATCAGACTTAAAAAAAACATTAATTAATATATAAAAATGGCAGACTTGTGTTTACTATCGTGACCCATCAAAATTAGAAAGTAATTTTAAAGCCTTTAAACTGCCGCAAAAAGAATATTTTTTGGCTTGCATTATTGAAGTTCAAAGGCGAAAAAAAGTATTGCTCATTTGTGCACTATAAATGAAAGAAAGACCTTATTTTTTCCACGCACCAATGTCATACCAAAGAATAAAAATTATAATTATCCGAAGATAGAAAAAAACTGAGGTCATTAAGTGTGCTTCCGACAGTCGTAGTGACGTAGATTTTAAAATCCGGGACAAGAAAAAGCTGCTATTATTGTATTATTGTAAATGTCATGTAAAATAAACAAATGAAAGCGTATATACTTGTTAAACTGTTTATTACTGTAAGTAAAGTTATGTATGAGAACATATCGCCTGTGGTTTTAATAATAAAACAAAAAAAACTCGGAAGAAAAAAAACTAAGCTGGGTGTTGTGTAGGGGTTACCGAAAAGAAATGCCAAAAAGTTGACAATGATATTATTGTATAATTGTACAAGATTTGTACAGTTTTATACAATTTAGCGTCTTTGCTTTTCCTGGCTCCGGGCGTTTAACGGTTTTCATGTAAACATTTTAGGCTGTCGGTACGTTACTGGACTAGATGTGAACCTAGCGAAAGCGTTACGCCAGCAGTCTGTATTCAGGTCTTAATAGTGTTAGGCAAACATTATTAAGTAACACGGAGTGTTTTTGTTTTGTTTGATAAGACTTTTTTTTCTTCATTTAGTATTTCGGTTGAATTCGTGTATGTAAGTTTCGTGGGTTTCTTGTTCCATTTTTATTTCCTTTTTCGCGAGTACTTTCGATTTGATACGTTAAATCATCCATCAGCCGGTGTTAGTCTTGGTGTCTTTACAACTATGTCTTTTACTGTTGAGTTTTTTTTAACGTCTATTAATATACGACTTTAAAATGAGCGTCTATAATATTGATGTTATTTATATATATATATATATATATATATATATATATATATATATATATAATTTTAAAGAAAGAAAGATGAAGATAAAAAATTTCATAAAGTTACATAAAATTGATACAAATTTTATTACATCGAAAGTTCAGATGCAAGGAGTTACATTAATCCTTAAACCATGGTTTTTCAAAGATAAAACTCTTCTCGTCAGAGGATACAATTTTGTAATGTGGTATTTATGATAAATAAATAAATATTACCTAGTTCCATTTCACTTTGAAAAATTGAAGAATAAAACTAGAAAGGTTGGGGATAAAGAAATAAATGGCCTGGAAGGAAAAATTAGCAGTATTGAGTAGCCATTTTCAAAGACAAAAGGGGGCGCTATGGTGCAGACAGCAAAATAGCAAAAGTTTGTAGAATTGGAAAGTTTTTCAACATTTCAAAGATAAACCTCTTCTCGTCAGAATTTTATGCAATTTTTAATCTTCATCTTTCTTTCTTTAAAATTGATTGCTCTACTCAACGTATTGAGCTTTACTTTATCGAGATAGATCACTTTACGATACTTCACTTATCGTTAATTCTATTATCATATATATATATATATATATATATATATAACTTCTTTGTAATATAGCAGGAAAAATCCCAGCAGAGTGCTCGATTAATTGGGAATTAAGAGCGTAATATTTATTTATTTTGGTACAGAAAAATTAGTACATTCGTACCGTCGGTTTCAAGCACAGAACTTGGGCATCCGACTCTCTTCAGCTTTTGTTGTCATCTGTTTCGGAAATGTGAAGTCACGTGTTACTCTCGTTTGGACGCGTTATTTGCTTAGAGTGTTATGTATGTTTGTTTAAATTTAGTGTAAGGAAGGTTCAATAAAGTTTGAAAAGGGGGGGGGGGATTAACAGTTGAGATTTATAACTCGAGAAGATTTAAAGAGAAATAAAAAATATTTCTATATAAATCCCGTGGGCTAATATTTATAAGTAGCGTATATTTGGCCGTTACTGTTTTGGGGTTTAATAATGTGCGGTACGAATGTTGTACTAATTTTTCTGTACCAAAATATATATATATATATATATATATTGGAAAAGCTCCTTTGAAAGCATCTTTTAAGAATTTAAAACTTTGAAAAAAGAAAAAACGGGCAAAATGCCTTTGGGTGCGAATATTTTTTAATTCAAAATAAAAATTAATGATTTTTAATAAAAAAAATATTTGCACCTTATACATGGTTTCCAAAGGCATTTTGCCTGTTTTTTTCTTTTTTCAAAGTTTTAAACTCTTAAAAGATTCTTTTAAAAGAACTTTTTACAATAATATATAATTATATATATATATATATATATATATATATATATATATATGTAATGAGTTATGTTTAGTAAGACATAGAAAGTTTTCCTTAATCTTTTCTATACTATTGCATGCAATGTTATAACCCCTAACATGGGGTACGTCGGTTAACCCTGCCAGTCTGGTTATATTTTTTGATTCTGAAAACTTGTCTGAGCAGAGGAAGGTATTTTGAATGATAAACATTATCATCAACAAAAATGATAGAAATTTGTTTTTCTGGATCTTTTTAAAAATAATCTCCATGGAGATTGAATCTGGACAGAAAATTCGATGGTATGGCCATGTTGAAATGGATGAGTTCTTGGCTCAGTAGATGTAGAACAGTAAAGGTAGCAGGTTCAGTCTACAGAGTAAGACCAAAGACAACATAAGAGGACGTGATAAGAATGGACTTGAGAGAAAGAGGGATAAACAAACACCTGGGCAGTGATAAGTTGGCGTGGAAGTTGATTTCTTAAAGACGTCCAACACATACCAAGCATATAAAATGAACGTTAAACCGAATATGATGGATCTGTGCTGGAAAGTTAAAGATCATTTTGACATTCATTCTATTCTATTTTTTGTAAACTGCCCCCCCCCCCCCCTCAGTATAAACTCGTATCAAATTACTATTCTTCACTTCCGACAGAAGAACCTAACCTAATTCATTTTTATGATAACGTTACATGTATGAAATGATCTCCAACTTGTAAAAAAATAATTTCCCCACATTTCTTTTTGCTAATCTGATAATTGTTAGTGTTTATTACAAGAAAAAAAGAAGCTACGACCAGGAATTGAACACTGCTTTTGGGTGTCAACTAGTTAAAATCATGATAGCTTTATTGCCATAACAGCACTGACTGACTTATTTGAAACTACTTTAAAACTACTTTTTGACATCTTAAAGCTAAAAGTCTACTTAAACAGAACCACTTCAAAGTGTTTATCACTTTTTGTTTTATCAAAACAACTTGATGTGTAAACAGCAGTTCTTGTGAATGTGTTCTGTTTTTTGTTTTTTTTATTAACCTAAATAAAAATACAACCAAATACTTAAAATGTGTCCATTCAATCTGTGCATTTAGCAATAAAAATGCTATTTCAAAATTAAACGTGAAAGATGAACGGATGGACAGCCTCTTGTGGAGATGTGTGGGTGTATCTAAAAGTGCCGTTTCAAACTTAAGCATGATATGTTGAATATCCATCTCTGGGGTGACCATAATGACAGGAATTTATGCAGGTGGTTTACATATAACACCTGGTCGGAAGAATAACATCCGGCTGTTGATGCTAAAAAAAAATACATCCGTTTTCTAAATAAACAATACACAATTGGAATCACGCAAGAGATGTACCGGAGGGAGGGTGGATGTGTGTCTACATTGAGTGCATAGACAATATACCAGAATGGACATTTCAGTTGAGGATGTGTGCTCAAAAATATAGATTTTGAATTGTCAGGAAGTGTCTGGCTAGTGAGTTTGAGAGATCAATTCTCATTGCCCCCCCCCCCCCTCAATAACCCACTCACTCTACTCATTTGTTGCAAATAAACAATGGATATACTATTATATTTTTAGACATATTTCATTAAATATCACAGACAATTTATGTGTGCATATTTTTTGCTTTGATCCGTTCTAAAGTCGTTATTAGTTTTCAAGTTTTGAGCTGGAACTGGCCAATGTATCTGCTATACCCGTTTTGAGCCCTAGTACTTTCAGATCCATCTTCTAGTAGTAGGGCTTAAAACGGGTATGGCAGATACATCGGCTAGTTCCAGCTCGAAATCCGAAAACTAATAAGGAACTAATGAATAAAGAATGGATCAAAGCAAAAATATGCAGACATAAATTGTCCATGATATTTAACAATGTCTAAAAGAAAAAAGATTTTGGATTGTCAGAAAGTGACTAGCTAGTGAGTTTGAGAGATCAACTTCCATTAATTCCCGTTGCACCCTCCACTATCTCAATAACTCTTGCTCAGTTTACTCATTCGTCGCGAATGAACAATGGATATACATATTATATTTTTATACATGTTTGTCGTCCTTCTTTTAAACACAACAGCAATATACCACAAACGGACCAAAAATGCTATTCAAAATTTGAATGTGACAGACCGACAAACAGACAAAGCCAATAGAAGTCATTGGGTGCATCTATATATCTTATTGCTTTATGAATAAATGCGAAATCTTCAGAGTATTTGCACATCTGTATATTCACAAAACGAACACTATCATTTTCAAATCACAATTACACTATTTTCATTAGAAATATCGTTCAAATACTGTTCTTAAAATACTTACAAATTGATTCGATATGTTGCGTGTTCATATCATGTCTCGGGGAGGGGTCACCATTTTGTAAAAGAATGTTGAGTTATGTCATTTCCATTAACTTGTGGTTAGAAGAACAAACGCTTCCTTTACATTTAAAAAAAAATCAGTTTTATTCATATCTCCACTCCATCAACAACAGCAAGGGGTTATGGACAAGTTTGAATATTAAGGAAAAGTTCCATGGTGCTTGGGGTCAGGACGAGCGTGTGCACAACGGTTCTAGTTGATATCTTAAATCCAACTGTTTTGCGCCCACCACACATCTTAACTCTGACTGTTAGAAAAAGTGGGAGAAAATTGTAAATAGTTCAGCGAAAGTAACTCGTACACAAAGCGTTCGGATTGGATAATAGATCAATCACTCTGCGTGGGCACGTAACCTTACCCGAAAGGAAATAGTTTTTCAACGTATAACTACTACAAAGTATTTTAAAACCCTTTTTTAATAAATAAATCTGCTGCTGTTCGTTTTTACTTTTATTGTATTACTTAACCCCAGGGGTCTAGACATTTGTTTAATGACCTTTTTATGTAATGGTTTGGCTAGATAAAGGATATCATAAAATATGACGTCATCACTTTGTTTCATCATCCAATGTGCCCGGTTATCCTCCATGATGACGTCATAATTGTTCTCTCACAAAATTATGACATTATCTACTGTGCAAGCAAGCAAGATCCACAAAATTTTAGTGGTATATAAATTTTACTTAGTATAATGAATTGTTTTATATATATATAACAAAGTATAGTCAATTGTAGAAAAAAGATTATTCATCATGATATTCAGTTTAGTATCTGTTTTCCATGTTGGCATTCTGGTGCTACCAGATCAGACTGTCTGAAGATACCGGTTTCCTGATTTAAAATGCACCAAACATTGATGTTGTTTTTGTTTTTTTTCTTTATCTTTGCAAAACTCAATCATGTTCTGCAAAGTTAAAAACAAAAACATTTTTCCTCTACAAAACAACCAAACACCATAAATAAATATCTTAAGATATAAAGTACTTGAAGAATAAAAACTTTTACCAAAATGACCTGATTCGGCATTGAATAACCCGAAAAGGGTTGATATGCCGTAAAACAACCAAACCAAACACCATAAATAAATATTTGAAGATATAAAGTACTTGAAGCATAAAAACTTTTACCAAATTGACCGGATTCGGCATTACATAATCCAAAAAGGGTTGATATGCCGTAAAACAAAACAACCAAACCAAACACCATGAATAATTTTTTTAAGATATAAAGTACTTGAAGCATAAGGCTGTTGAGGAAGTCCTGCGTGGTGGGGCTTATCGCTCGACTTGTCTCCATGGCGATCGGTTGGAACACAAATCTGTCGAAGGCTGGCATATTTTGATTGCTGGCGGACTTCTGCTGACACTTCTACATGTTATGTACCAGCCAATGAAGAACAAAAGAGTGTATTTTGATTCAATAAGTCATCGTAAACTAAAATAAACATAATAAAGATGACACGATAAATAGAACAAAATACATAAAACAAATGGAAAATACACAGAGACTCACAATAAATTTACATACCAAACTTTCATCTCTTCCTGGTGGTAAATTATTACCACGTGTTCAACCGGTGATACTCAATTACTGTGTGAGCTGAATATTTTATTTTTATAATATTAGAAACCCATACAAAGAAAGACAACTACTTGAACTCTTACATGTTAAAATACTATTCTTACAATGCTTAACAGTAGTCATTGTACCTTATACTTGATGTACACTTTTTCAAAGCCTGTTTTTTAATAAATAACTATCCTGTGTTATTTATTTTTAATTTCTTTGTATCATCTATTATTGTATGCTTTGTAGAAGCAATAAGTTTTACATATATTAGGAAGTAATTGAACAAAAGCATAAATAGCTAAAATTGATTTAATAGTTTTTGTTCTATTTTAATTTTAATTTCTTCCTTCAGAATTAATACTGAGGATTAATTTTGAAGGGAGAAATTAAAATTAAAACATTTTAAGTAAAACAAAAAAAAATGGTTAAAATTTTGTTAGTTTTTACTTATACAAATCTATATTTATGAAGACCAGATTTATTCTATGAAAACGAAAACTACTGTATGCATTTTTACTCCACCACCACAACAAAAAAAATTAAAACAGGTATCATAATTTGTGTCGACCTACATGCTCTTATGGTATGCAAATTAAGAATCCAAACAATTCAGGAATTCTAACGAAAGCCCTAAAAATATCCCAAATATTATATTCAACGTTAAAAGAAAAGCCTTCAACATTCACGCAACTATCAGTAGAAAAACACACCTACTATTATTTCTGAAACTCAGACACCTCACCCAAAACAACACTACTACTACTACTACTACTACTACTACTACATCGTAATCATCATCAGCATCATATTTGGTTTAATGTCTGTTTTACATGCTGGGATGCATTGGACAGCTTTGAGTAATTAACTTCCAAACTAACCTATTTCTGGCCAGATCTTCATTTATCCCTCTTTCTATCAAATCGGTTCTTATCACTTCCTCTCTCCTTTGCCTTCCTCTGTGAACTGAACTTGCTACCTTAACTGTTCTACATTTATCAACCCAAGAACTCTCATCCATTCTTTCAATGTGGCAATACCATCAAAGTCTCTTTTTTTTGCACACATCTCCCTATACTGTTCATATTTAATCTTCCTCTGAGGTCATCAGATCTAAGCCTGTCCTTAAGATTCACATCACACATCTATCGTATCATACTAATACTTTCTCGCATGTCCTCAACCCTCACTGGCCAGGTTTCACTTCCATACATCATTGCACTATGTACACATGCTTGATAGACTCTTCTGTTGGTCGACAATGGTAGCGCTCTGCAGGTTAATAATGGCAGAAATTCACTGAACCTACTCCATCCATTCCTAACACTTGCAATTGCACTATCAATTGTTTCACCCTGTGCTACAGTGATATCACCACGGTAACAAAACCTCCCGACAGCCTTAATAGCTTTTTTGCAACATCACCAACATCTCAAAATGCACAAACGCTGCACCCATATAGATATGTATGTGTTGCATATCTTTGCCATAGCTGATCGATAATCTAGTAGCTGAAACGCTGTGGAGTTAAACACTTCTTCTTTAGTGTGAATCAGATGATTCTGGTGTTGGCATTAGTTTCCCCGATGTTTTTCAAGTTAGAAATCTTTCTGGAAAGACATCGGGTACTTACGGGAAGGACCACGAGAAGGTTGCCAACATCCCTAAGTGAAAGTGGTACCGTGGAACCGACTGGATTCGAACTTGGACACCCAGGTCTTCAGTCCGTGTCAATATCCACTTAACCACCGTCACCTCCAAGTTAAACACTCTTGAAGCTGGACTTTAAGTTGTGAAGGGGGGGGGGGGGGGGCTTTTTCACGTGGAAATTTTTGTGTTGAAATAGTAAAAGAAATCAAATCAAATCAAATTTATCGGCCAAAAAATAGCAAAGAGCAACAAGCCATGTAAAAAGACAAGATATTGTGGGGAACGTGAAGGGGGCTTACCTGCGAAACGTCCTCGTGTTTGTCTGTCCTGTGCGCTGCGGATGAAGGAAAAGAATTCAACATGGCGTCCGTGAACCTTTATTACGTACGGTTCATGCGGAGTCTCGCGAAGTCACATTGCACGCATGCAAATTAGGTGTGCCTCAGCCTAATAAAAGCGGGTCTCTTACCGTCTTCAACGAAACGGTGCGAAGTAAGTGCACGTGTGACGAACGTAGAGATCTGCTTTGGAAGCTGACAGAGGACTTTGTAATCTACGGACAGAGTGATTTGCGTTTCTTTGGACCTTTGTTTTTTAATCCAGAGTGATTTGCGTTTTGTTGGACCTTCGTTATTACTTCAGATATTTACATCGCTATGTAGTCTGAATGTTTGTCCAAGGCAACTTTGAACCTGGATATGGTAGGCATTATCACAACCTCCTCTGACAGGCTGTTCCACTGAGCAGAAACACGAACTTGTGATTCACACTTTACCCATTTCCTCTTTTTCCGTTCACAAGTTTTTGCATCCTAAAAGGTCATGATCCAGACCTGGTATTGTTTTGGCTTTACGAAGATCAAAATCAAGACATAATGCTATTAAATCTTATGTCTAGAATCCTTATTCCAATTTTATTCAAATATGACTCGCGGACCCATGTTCTGGCATTAGGGAAATAAAAGTAACCTTGACGTATTGGATTATTTGTTTTTTATGGTTATCCGGTTTTAACAGAGATGCCAAGATAAAAATGTAAAACGACAACCAGAAAAGAAAAAAGAACAAACTAAGTATGAATTAGCAATTCGCATAATCTTGTTTTTTAATTGGTTAACAAACTAATTTCCAGTAAGTAATCGTTTTAGAATGAGTGTTCGTAGTTTGTGTAAAAAAAAAAACCAAAATCCCATGAACTCAGAAAGGAAAATGGCGTACTGACATCTCTCTCTACGGAGACTGTTTTAAAACCGGAAGTAGTTATTAGTGTATTTACAGTCGCAAATATTTATTTAAAATATTTTCAGTCGAAAAGAAGTGTCAAGGGAAGCAACTTTGCAAATGAGCTCCCTTGTTTTATTTTATTAAATTTATTTCTATTCCTATATAAAACTATGATAGCCCTCTAATCAGAAAGGGAAAATGATGCACTGACATCTCTCTTTTTGACTACGGAGACTGTGTCAAACCGGAAGTAGTTATTGGTGTGTTTACAGATAATATTACTTTCAAGGTAGTTACACTTTTTGTAAAGTATTTTCATTATTTTTCTTTAGCAAAGTATGGAGTAAATTTATTAATATTATTTCAAAAGTTAATTTGATTATTAAGGAATTGTTCAGTCACCGATTCAGTAAGTGAATTAAAGTAATAGGTACACAGCTAAGGAGGGGGGGGGGGCGAATGAAATAAATATATCGACATGTATATATAATATGTGTATATAAAAATTTATTTATTTAAAGTAAAAATGTATGAATGTTTTTGTATTGGTTTTGAAATCTAAACTGTTTTACGCTGACAGACACCGGCACCTCAGAAGCCTGTCTGCTACAGTAAAAATTGTAGAGCCAGATAAGAATATGTAAGCAATGAAATCAATTAGAATTTCAATTATTTTCTGACAAATAACACATAGTGATAATGTTCAAAAAGAATTGGGTAGTAACAATTTGTATGTTAAATGTTGTTTGGGTTTGACTTTGACAATTTGACTGACATAATTTTATAAAGTAGATGATTGGACATTCAGAGAGTGTAAAACAATACAGCTACCGAGGAGGTTTTTTGAAAATGTTTTGAAATCGTTGATTCTCTTTGAATCTTCCTAC
>OY744518.1:34012243-34089743 GCA_963556195.1 Sepiola atlantica
ATACTGAAAGCTGGCATTCTGTGCGTTCTTTCAACTCTAAATAATTTACATGACTGAAATAGGAATTAATTAACCAAACACATCTTTCATGTAGTTTCATGCCTTCCGAAGTGTTGATTTTTCCCCCCCATTTCCATTTGAATGTTTTGGCTGAAGATTTTGATTGTGTTTATCAGATTTTCTAGTTCTTTTTTTTTTTTTTTTTTTTTGCAAATAGCTTCAGCTCGTCCATATACATGAAGTGGTTGATTCTTTCTTTTGTGTCTGTGAACTTGTATCCGGCATTGCACTTTCTAAAGATGTTGTTGACATGGCTTTACGGAGCCCTCCAAAAAGGAGCGCGCACCCCAGGAGCAAGCTCCTTTTTGCTGGAGCAAAGGAGAAAAGGGCTCATTTTATATTCAGCTGCAGTGGAGCAGGAGCAACTCCAAAATTATTTGATTTTTTTTTTCTTTTTTTTTTGAAACATTAGTTTTTTTTTATTCAGCAAGGAAAAGAAAAGGTCTCAGCTAAACTCTTTGAGTTATTTTTTTAATTATATCTCTGGTAAATGTATATGAGATAGGGAGAGAGAGGGAAAAAGAACGAGATAGTTACACATGGAAACAAAACACAACTTCTCAGGTTGTTTTCACATCTACATGTTACATTTTTGATAGGACAGTATTTTTAAGGCATAAGACAATTTGGCAACAAATTTCTTCAAATGTGGCAGTGAGTCTATAGATGTCTTTAAAGTTATTTTAAAGATTTGAACTTTTTTTTGTATTTATGACAAGGATGTTTATTGCTGATTGAATAAATAAGCCAATTTTTCTTTTCATTTTAATTGAACTTTTATGCCACATTTTTACCGCCGTCTTTTTGGCAACATTTTGTTATTCTTAAATTCACAACTAGTATGTTTTAACCTTTTCATGTTTGCTTTAAAATTCGTTTAATAACGTTAAAACTTGCTTTTGTAAATAGAATGTTCAAAGTTTGTTGTTTGTGTAATACAATGTTAAAGCAGTAAAAATATCTTTAGTTCAAGGAAAATAAAAACAATAAAAGCCAACATGCCCGCCAGCGATTAAAACCTGGAATTAAAGTTAGATTCTCAACACTTTAAAGAGTAAATAAGAATTTTATTTCAGGACCCAAAATACAATTAGTTTCATCCAAGCGAAATGAGCAAGAAAAAAAACAGTGGCCCCTATTATACAATTAAACCGATGTTTAAACTTAATTAAATTAAAGAAAATGTCTTAAATTTCAATTTAAAAAAGCAAATAATTAGACTTTCTGACTAATTTGTTTTTTTTTTTTTGTTTTTTTTAGAACCGAAAGTAGGTTAGATATCTTCCTTTATCTAAAAAAAATCTATTATCGAATATTAAAATTGTAAACAGTTTGTTTTTGTTAGAGATTTCAAATATAGACGTTTCACCTTTTTGTTAGAATTAAAAATTAAAATAAATGTTTTTGCCCGACCTAGGAAAACTTGTTCTAGTTAATTTTTCGTGGGAGGAAAATTTGACCTGATATTTTTCAACTCCCAAGGTGTAGGCCAGATATTTTGTATGAAATTTTAAGACTTTAAATGGACCTCTGAATTGTTTATTGACAATTTATTGATATTTTTTGGCCAACTTATGAAATATATTTTTTTTATTGAATCTTTAAAGAAATAAACTTCATTGTTTTTTTGTTTTTTTCCCCAAATTGTACTATTGAAAAAAAAAAATGGATAAATCAATTTGTTTGAAAGTACTTGTGCGTTTCTCTGTGATAAATAATAATATACATTATACAATATAGTGACGTTCTTAAAACAAACAAATATTAAACAACCACACGACGATTAATGTTGCACTGGCTGTCTCTCCCCTCACAGTGAAATGTTTTCTTTAAAAAGAAAATAATCACTAATAATGTTTAAAAGTAAAACTTTATTTACTAAAAACAAATCTAAATTCCTTTCCAAAATAAATAGAAAAAATATCAGGTTAAATTTTCCTCCCCTGAAAAAATAGGTGGTTAATGTAATGAAAATTAAAATTGTTTTAAAATACTAAAGGGATTTTTCTATTTCTATTTTATACAAAAATTTACATATAATCCTATGCTTCATCCGACATGTTCTCCTATAACCCTTAGCACATCTCAAAATATTAGCGAGATTTTGTCAAATATTATATTACGGTCTTACACTTAAAGTGACATCTCCACCCATATTGACGAGATCCTTTGACGCCCACCCCTATCCTTCGACCACTCATTGGCAGAATAGAACGTTTATGAAAGAAGGTACATTTTCATTATGGAGCGCTGAAAAAGAGTCGCTCCTTTTTTATAGGAGTTTGTGCTGGAGCGGCTCCTTTTTGAAAATGGGGAGCGTGAGAGGAGCCAGCTCCAATTTTGGGCGTTGGAGCAGGAGCGGGAGAAGCTCCAAAAGTAGTGGAGCTCGTAAAACCCTGGTTGTTGAATCGCATCATGGCTAGACAGTAGTGGTGATAGTCTTCCTGGAAATTGTTTTCTTATTTTTAAAATTTTTTTTTTTAATATAGTTCACCCCAAACAAGGCAGGCCGCCACTGTAGACGTAAGGGGCTACTGAGAAAAAGAAAAGGGGAGAAGGTAGGGGGTGGTCAACCTAGATTGGGATCAGCGCAGCAAGGTGTCTGTTTACATTAGTTTTAAATTTCTGCATGTCTGTACTGTTGGGGAAACAGGGGGCAGGGAGGGAGTTCCAGAGGTCAGCAGTACGAGGAAAGAAGCTATTTGAGTAGAAGGCTCTCCGACATCTGGGGACCTCCACAGTGAATGAATGAGATTTAGTTGATTGTCGAGTTAGTCTAGTGAATTTACGTCGAGGGGGCACCAGAGTAGCCAATTCATCGGAGCATAATCCATTGAAGTATTTGTAAAACAAGCACAAGGATGCTACATTGCGGCGATGGGACAGAGGCTGGAGCTTGGCTGACAGTGAGGGACCTATTAGGTTGGCGATTCTTTTTTGGACCTTGTCAAGGAGGGAGAGACTAGTAGATGATGCACCAGCCCAGATGTGACAACAATACTCCATGCATGGGCGGATGGTGACTTTGTAGAGATACAGGATAATGTCAGGTGTGAGGAGTTTACTAGCACGGTAGAGGGAGCCAACCTTCTTTGCGGCAGCCTTGACAATGTCTTCAATGTATTTGTTCCAATTCATGTTACCTGTGAAGGTTAGGCCGAGGAGTTTGAATGATGAACTCTCAGGTAGGGTGTTATTTGCCATGACAATCGGTGGTTGAAAAGGTTCCTTGTAGTTATTGAAGGAAAGGAGTTTTGTCTTTGCGGCATTAAAAGTTACCAACCATTTATGACCCCAATCCACTACAGCCTGGAGGTCATTTTCTAAAGATTCAGCCATTGCATCGGATATGATTGCGTCGGTTTTGCTAACATGGCGAGAGTAAAGTGTGGTGTCGTCAGCAAATAAACCAATCTCAGACTCTATGCCATCAGGGAGATCGTTTATATAGATCAGGAACAACAAGGGTCCAAGGATAGATCCCTGGGGTACACCAGCATTTATGTCATGTTGCTTAGATGAACGGCCATCGAGGACAACCTGGATTTTTCTTTTGTCTAGGAAGGATCTAATTATATTAAGTAATTGCCCAGTAATACCGTATGATCGTATTTTCAGGAGGAGCCCTTTATGCCATACCTTGTCAAAGGCCTTGGATATATCAAGCGCTACTGCCCTAGCTTCACCTGCCTTGTCGAGTGTATGATACATGCGTTCAGAGATGACCGTTAGGATGTCTGCAGTAGATCGTGCTTGTCTAAATCCATACTGGCGGTCAGAAAGAAGTTTAGCATTAACTAAGTGTCGTACTATCGCTAGATTGATTAAGGATTCAAAGATTTTAGCAAAGATCGGCAGCAGACTGATTGGGCGATAGTTCTGGGGATCGGTTCTATTTCCAGAATTCTTGTAGACTGGTACCACAGAGGCAATTTTCCAGCTATCGGGGAAGCAAGATTCAGCTAGACACTTATTGTAGAGTTTGGAGAAGACAGGGGCCAGTTCAGCAGAGCATTTCTTTATTACTATTGTGGGTATAAGATCAGGCCCACAAGCTTTGGAGGTGTCATGGTTTTTTATGATGTCTCTAACCTGGGATAGGGTGATGACCAGGTTATCAAGTGTGGCTTCGGTCAGCAAAGGGAATTCGGGGAGGGGGTGGTTATCTGAGTCCAAAGTAGAGTTAGAAGCGAAGCGCTGGGCAAGTAGTTCAGCCTTATCAGTGGCCGTGCAAGCGACATCATTGTGGTTTGATAGTGGGGGAATCGTTGATTGACCATTATTCACTACATTATTGTAGATTTTCCAGAAATCACGAGTACCTAATTTCTGTGACTGGATGCGTTTTTCTGTTAACTCATTAAACCTTCTCTTCGCTTCACCTATCACGGCCTTGCAATTATTTCTTGACTCCATGAATTTATTTCTATTAGTAGCTGACTTATGTCGGCCGAATTTACGGAATGCTTGTTGTCTCTCAGAAATGGCAGCTGCACATTCCGAGGTGAACCATTGAGGAGAGTGAGGCTTGCTAAAGTATTTTCGCATGGGGACATAGGCTTCAATGCCTGCTTTGACCCATTCAGTTAATTCGTTTGCACACTGATTGGCAGGGAGTGAGAAGGTTTCCCTCCATGGGGCGTCACTGATGTGATCTCTGATTGACTCAAAATCAGCCCGCTCGTAGTATCTTGTTGTTTTGAGCAACGGTTCATCAAGTCATTATCAGTGATTGCTCATTGGTAATAACAGGTGGTGTTCCATAGAGTCCCCTTAGATTTTCAGCACTTATTATTTGTACTCACTAGGAGTTCTCACACAGGTCATCGTCAGTGATTGCTCACCGACAACAACCAGTGGTATTTCCTGGAGTCTGAGTGACAACAAGCCTCCCCAGATTTCCAGTATTCTTCACCTCTTTTCGATAACGATGCGGTATCGCAACAGCCTCTTACCATTGATTTCTCGCTGGTAAGGACAATTGGTCTTCTCTGGGATTTGGGTGGCAATAAGCCTCCCCAAGGTCCCAGCATTCTCTGCACTTTTCCAGTGGAGGTCTGGTTTGTGCTCTCCCTCCTCGGTCTTCTCATCCTCCTCGACCCTCTACTAATATTTTGTCTGGTGTCAGCCTAGGCCGGCACCATTTTTAAAAAATAAAAAAAAAATAAAAATTTAATTTAAAAAATTTTTTCTCCTTTCAATTCCTTAATTTTTTCCTTTCCTTATTTAAAATTTTTTTAAAAATTCTTTTAAATTAAAATTTTTTTTTTAGGGGGGGGGGAGAGAGGGAGGAGCTTATAGTGTTTCTTGTAATTTCTGTTTCTTTGGTTCATTTTTGTGTAGTGATAGCTGAGGCCGGTGTAATTTATTGGGGGGGGGGGGATTATGAAGTGCTGTTTCTTGCAGTTTCTGTTCCTTGGTTCGTGTTGTGGTGTTCTTCGTGTGGTTTTGTTTTCTCCCTGTTGTAAATTCTTGTGACTGGTTACCCTTTGTAGCTTATGCGTGTTGGTTTCTGCATTCGAGGATTTTCCTTAAGATTGTAGCTGTTTTGATCATTGCCGTCCTTTGTATGGTTTCGATGGCCCCTTTGATTCCAATTTCTCCCAGTCTTTTTTCCAGGTTTTTTGGGATTGTTCCTAGTGCTCCTACGATTATTGGTATTATACTAACTTTCTTCATGCTCCATATTCCTTTCAGTTCTCTGGCTAGTTCTGAGCATTTACTTCGTTTTTCCGTGTCTTTGATCTTCACTCTGTGGGCTGCTGGAACGGCGAAGTCTATGATTTTACAAGATTTTTCCTTTTTGTCTATTATAATAACATCAGGTCTCCTTGCTTGTATGAGTTTATCTGTTTGTATATCCATATCCCAGAGGATTTGGGGTTTTGGGTTTTCCAGTACTGTTTCTGGTTTATGTTTGTACCATTTGTCTGCATATTCGAAATTCAATTGTTTGCACAGTTCCCAGTGTATTACTTTCCCAATGCAGTCATGTCTGTTCTTGTATTCTTTTTGGGCAAGTTTGCTACATTCACTTATTATATGATTTATTGTTTCGTCTCTTTATATTATTATTATTATTATTATTATTATTATTATTATTATTATTATTATTATTATTATTATTATTATTATTATTATTATTATTATTATTATTATTATTATTATTATTATTATTATTATTATTATTATTATTATTATTATTATTATTATTATTATTATTATTATTATTATTATTATTATTATTATTATTATTATTATTATTATTATCATTATTATTATTATTATTATTATCATCATCATCATCATCATCATCATCATCATCATCATCATCATCATCATCATCATCATCATCATCATCATCATCATCATCATCATCATCATCACCACCACCACCATCACCATCATCATCATCATCATCATCATCATCATCATCATCATCATCATCATCATCATCATCATCATCATCATCATCATCATCATCATCATCATCTATATAATAATATGCTAAGGCATTTCATTTTCGGACTGATATTATCACCTTTCACACATATTTAAAAAAAAAAAAAAAATTTGATCGTCTAATCAGAAAAGATGTTGATTGGTGATTAATCTGATGTCACTAAGGTAAACAATTCCGACTTTATCCATTTTAAAATGAATTGTTCCAAAATCAAATTGTTACCCCATCGACTAAAACCGCACAATTTTAAATAAATACATTTCAAAAAGTCACATTCGTTTTATTGATTTGAAGAATATTTAGCTGACAATTCTTTTTATGATAAGACAGAATATTTACTATATTTAAGAATTAAATTGTTACAATTTCAAATAATAAATAACAACGATAAATATTCGTTTTATTTATTTTAAAAATATTTAGCTGACACTGACAATTATTTTGACAGGAGAAGAAAGAGTAATTTCTTAATAGTATTGACCTTGACAGACATTTATTTCAAAAGGACTAATATTATTTTTAACAGTAAATAACAAAGATTGATGTAGAACGCACTGTAGAATTTCTAGTTATTATTATTATTAGTATTATTATTAGTATTATTATTAGTAGTAGTAGTATTATTAGTAGTATTATTATTAGTAGTAGTAAAACTAAACAAATAGGATAAATGAATGAACTAATTTAAAAGGAATATATTTTAGGTTTTCGATGGAGAGGTTATGTGGTTTGTTAGGGAGAAAGTCAGAATGAAGAATGTAACTTAGAGTTAGTTTTATTTGGCCGCATCTGATTGAAATAGAATATTGAACAAGAAAAGGAGTCACTAATAAGACCACATCTCCACAACTAAATAGGTATTAACTTTGATTCAAGAGAATACTGGAACATAACGAGAATTGTTTGGTAGGCTAGCTATTGTCGATTAACGAATGCTGAATCCTGGAGTTAAATTCTAGCGGGTAGTGAAATAGCAAACACAGGATAACATCCTATCAAGAGGTGATCAAAACTGGAACTGATCTTGAATTGTATTTTTTTGGCACCAAGATATGTTTACGCGTATTTATCTATATTCTGCACAGATGTATTATAACACTCACGCAGTTAACAGTCCAGGCTCAAATACATGTGCGCAAAGCCAAATCACAACTCAATCTAACACATGATACTGCATGTACATTTAAACAAAATAGGTGCTTCATGTAACTGCTACAATATTGTAGAATGCATTTCTTGTAATACTGCTATTTTTTAGACTAGCTGGAATACCCATCCCAGGAGTTCATAAAACAATTACTCCCTATGTATCCATTCTTTGACACACATATATATATATATATATATATATATATATATCATCACTCACACATCTGAACAATTAGCTCAACACCAAACATGTAAAAAAAAAAAACTCTATTAATCTTTTTGTACACATATACCACAACCCTCTTGGCCACACTAAATAAATGTTTTATTTGTTATTGTTAAACATGTTTCCATGTTTCCTTTGAGCGTTACATTCACTTTGGGCTTCAAAGGATCTTCCTCTTTAAGCTTGTCTCTCCACAAACCTCCGAATATTTTGTTCACATGTACTAAAGTGAGAAGATAGCCGTCTTTCTCTCCACATGCCGTGAAGAGAAAACAGTTCACTTTAGAATATCTCTCAGCTCAGTGGATAAATGAGTTGGTTATGTGTACAATAACATTACCTCATTTCAGAAATATCGTCAAATTTTTCCTTGCATTTGTCTATCAACGATTTTATTTTATTTTTAAAAAATTTATTTTTTAATGGAAATCGCTCCAGACAAGGCATGAAGCCACTTGATGTAAGAAGCTAAAAAAAAAAAATACTACTTCAAGGTCAAAAACTAGCCAACGAAAAGTGGCAAAGTACAAAATCGACTTCACAATCTAGTGGAGGATGATTTCTTCTGTTCTTCACATCCTCTTTCTCACATAAGGAACGTTGCTAGTCTTTCTCTACTCTATTGTTATTTCCACGGAAGGTGCTTGACTGACATTCAACCTCTGGTTTCTCCTTGTAAGACGCTCACAGCAAGAACTCGTATACTACCACAACTGAAAAGAACTTTCCTTTCTTCCTCCATGTGTCAGAGAAACTTTCATGAACAGTTTTTCCAAGAACTTTGTGTCTGCAGAAAACATACCATGGGACTGCTTCTCTGCAGACTACAACAGTCATCTTCAAATTTAATGTCAATAAACACTTGTCATAAACCGTCCTCATAAGTCAACAAATTTTGCTTATTTCATTCATTATTTTCAATCCTCTCATAATATTCTTCATCATTCAACTGACAATCCCTCCATCTCTTTAACCCTTATCCTCCGGTGGCTTTTGCCCTTGATAAGTGGTGACTCATTAGTGTATATATAAAAAATGCCTGCGTTCAGTTTTTCAATAAGTTTTTTAATGTTACGTTCATAAAATTCCATAGGTTTTGAACTGAATAAGGAACCTAAGTATTCTCTTGAAGTAAGTTTTAATCCGTTCATGTGATTTTTCAAACTTTGAAAGGGATTGTAATTTCTTAGTACGGGGTCCAAGAATATAGAGTGGGTGGGTCACAATTTCCCAGGTTTATCCTTCTTGAAGAACATTGGTCTTTTGTGAAATGTGAGATCTAGTGTTATCGTGAAAGATGACGCTAGACCACACAACTGCACAAAATCCCAAAGACTTTATCAACGAATGTGGCATTAAAAATCTTAACAGATGTAACGGTCAGAGAAAAATGGTGATTACATTAAATAAATCCATCTTTCGCCTGACACTTTTTATCATTGATCAGTTTGTTATGCTTAGAGTTCTTTTCACTAAATTTTAACGTTTTAAAAACTACAGGGTCAAAATTCATTAAAATCGGTGTATCGATTGTGATAATAGCCCTGAACATCTGCCTAAAATATATCTGCTACAGCATTCATTTTGGGTAGGTTTGAGCCGGCTTCCACTGAAGGAGGAAGTTTCTAGGGAATATTGAATTCACAAGTGGGCCCCCAATCGCATGTATGTCCCAGTCAGGAGAGATGACGTTAGGTTTTGCAGTTTTTTTGGCAGGGAGGGGTTGTCATCCTTCCACATACCTCCAAATACTTTGTTCATATTCACTAAAGTGAGATCACTCAGTCGACGAGGCCACAAATTTGCAGACTGACTGCAACCTCATGCAGAGAGCTAAAACCCCCCTGAAAACAGCCGTGGGTGGTGATCCGTAATGCCTTAGGATGGGATCCTGTTGTCTGAGCCATTCTTCCACTTCGCCCTTACTTCGGCTAGATGAGAGATCGGAGAGGCCCAATCTGATCGATCGGCTGGTCACGTCATGCACTAGTATCTATAAGTTCATCCCCAACCGTATTATTCAATCTGATTCTTCAAAAAATAAAAACCTTATTTCTCCTTTTTATTTTCTTCCCAAATAGATACTGGAACGTGTTGGCTGAGAGTCAATCATGTTGAGAAAAAATAAGATTACCAATGCCAAGGAGTAATGTTTTCAAGGAGTAATGTACTCTGGGAGTAGTGTCACTGGTGGGATGCTTCCTTGGATTCTCCATTTTCCTGTTTTTAAGTAATGATGGTACCCTCTGTTAAATTTCCTTCTAAGAGCAATGTTTTTAAAGAGTAGAGGAATGTATTCTAAGAATATAAATAATAATCCTACCTATAGAATTATATTTACCAACTTTATTCAGCATTAAATAATTCATAGATGGTTGATATGCCGTAAAACAAATCACGCCTAAAGTGGAAAGATTGCCGCCCTTCTCTCCACATACTGCAGAGAAAAAACTGACATGGCACAGTATTCCCAAATTGTCACCGGATTTACCTTTGGTAATATAATAAGAACTGGCGTGTCAACGTGATTATTCCTAAAATATGGGTTGGACTGACTCAAGAGTTTAAAAATTATTTGAAAAATGCGATTTTCTTTGATCAGTCATGTTTAAGTTTGAAATAACATTTCCGTTGCTATATGCACAGATTGGATGGACACATCGTAAGAATATCTATTCTTGTTTTTTCTTGCAATGTATCTGTTCAGTCTGTGTGGTTTACACCTTATAAAAGTAATACGATTTGTCTATGAAAATCAGACTTTTTTAATTACAGAAAGCTTTGATAACTTATAATCTTGTATCTTTCTCCAGCTCTCCTAAAAACTATCACTGTCTAATTATACTAAACCAGTAGTGACAATGGCACACCCTGAACATCTTATCCCTATTTACTTGCCTGTTTCTCACAAGTGCAAAGTTAGACTCAAGGTTGGTTTTTAATGTGGGGAAATCCAGCCCCCCCCCCCCCCCAAAAAAAAAGATCACTCTGGATTGGGACAAAAATAATAATTGGCTCAGTTCAGAAGGATTCCTGTCCTCTGACTAAAGACAGAATAGATACTCATCCTATCCTAGTCTTTTTCACTCATTCCTTTTTGTACTGTTTTTCTCTTTGTTCCTTCTGTTAGCATCTTAGTATTTCTTTTTTATCTAACTCCTTTACGGATGTCTATTACTTATGCAAATCTATATTTCATATTCTATGCCTATATTCAGTGTCACTGCTGATTTAGTACTAGTAGACTGGATAAGTGTTTAGGAGAGATGGAGATACCTAGATTATTTGGGCAATCTAGATAAATGAATGTTGGGTGGATATCTTGCATTTGACAAATAGAATTTTTTTTTTTTTAGTAGTTTATTTTAAACTGTTTTTACCCAGTGTTATCCGGGAGTCTTTTTACTTTCGTTAATAATTTATGTTACTGAAATAGGATTTCTCTACTTGCTAAAAAACATTTGACTTATGACGTATGTAAAAAAGATTTTGCATCCTCTTAAAAAAAAAGTAAAATGAATTCCCCTAACAGAACAGTTTTGCACTACTTTTATGTCCTCTTATGAAGATTAAAATAAAGATATAATGATACTAAACCTTATGTCTAGAATCCTCATTCCAATTTTGATTAAACTCCATTACATAATTTTGATTCTAGAAAACATCTAAAAATTAAGGCTTAAGCTTAAAGGGTCTTAAGTAGAGATTGAAATCGGGGAATCTTGCTTAATTGGTGTCTAATGACTTTGTATAAAATTTAATGCAAATCTGAAATATTTGAATTTTCAAATGGAAGGTTATGCTTATATTATACCCCTAAAACTCCTTTAAAATATGCAAAAGAAACTTAAATTTTGGGAATATTTATTAATTAATGTCTAATACCTATTGTTAAAATTTCACAAAAATTGGAGGTATCTGAATTTTCACAAAGGGCTTCCACCTCCTCTTTGCAAAAGACGAAATTAAACTAAATAGAGCCAACTATACGCCTAGCAGATCTGTCCCCAAACTAATAATGATCGGTTAATTAGTTTAGGAGTGAATCCTATACATAGAAATATATAAACATACATACTTAACTTTCTGGGCTTAAAATATAGGTTAACAGGAAAAAAGGGCGGATTCACCTACAACTAGAATGCTATCATTTTATTTTCATAACGAATAGCCCCTTCTTTACTGCTTTTAATGCACTACTTATTTATGTCCTGTTCTTTTTTCTTATTCCTTTTTATTGCTAAAACAGTTGTCTGAATTTGTTACATCATTGATTTTTAATTTGATATAAGTGACCCAATTGTCATCAGGCAATCTGACACCCTGAAGCTTACACCGTTAAGTAATTTGACCCAATATACAATTTGAGATGGACAGTTTTGTAAGAACACTCAGTTAATCTTTACACTTAATGTAATATTTAAAAAATAAAATATACATTTTTTGACTATTGTGTAAGTGGGACATGGGCCCCAAACTCTTCTGATCTGCAACGGCTCCGTCATAAAGACCGTGCCATGATCAGCAAACTAGAAGAAAGAATCTGGGTATTATTTACTGAAGGCAACAAAAAAAAAGGGGTAAAAAAAACAACAAATATGCAATAAATAAATGTTACCAAAGGCAAGATAAGTTACTCTTCTACCTACCTGGATAATTTATTTTGTGTTTAACTTATTTTAAAGCGTTTTGTATTTAAATAAAAAAGTAAGGTCGAAGAAATCATGTTAAACTGAAATAAAATAAAAATGGCGGCAGGTGACCATGTGAAGCGTCGAGTTACTCGCCCCCAAATCGGAAATTAAACGAAAATACAGCTAATGATATATACGGTTCTGTTAAACATTACATTTTCACCCGATTGGTGACAGTTATTAGCTGTGTTTCTACCAGTATTTTGTTTAATTGCAGGCCTTATTGGCACCATCTTTTTTTTTTCATTCTAACCGAACAGAAACGATCCTAGGTTTGTTTTTAATAAAAAGACGCTTTAAAATAAGTTAAAACACGAAAAAACCTATTCAGGTTGGTAGAAGAGTAACTTATCTTGCCTTTGGTAACATTTATTTGTTGAATGTTTTTTTTTAATCCCTTTTTTGTTCTATTGACTTCAGTAAATAATACCCAAGAATCCCTTCAACTGTGCTTCATCAGAAGCTTGGTATTGGTGGGATTTTGGATGCCTTATGCACTCGGTGGTTTGGCCATGTACAGTGTCCCACCTCCTGCATCAACTCCTTAACAAGCCTGGATACCCCAGTCACTAGGGTGTGTGGTAGTCCGAGAAAGACCTGGCTCGATATCAACCTTTTGAGAATTACTGCATTGAGAGCAGGCATAAGATTTTGCCTGATGTTGCCCACCTTAGTCTCGGACACTTACAGAATCTAAAATACGCAAAGCCAGATGATGATGATGATGATGATGATGATGTATGAAATTACACATCATAAAAAATTTAATGTATTTTTCTTGATTATGAAAAAAAATGTCTCTAAAATAAATGAAATGTCTCTCTCTCTTTTTTGTAGTGATTCCTGTCCTTTGTTCTATTCTAACTCTCCACTGAAAATAGTAAAGGCCTCTAAACAGTACATGTATGATGAAGAAGGCAACAAATACCTTGATTGTATCAACAATGTAGCACACGGTAAGCTGCTTTAAAGTGACCCTTTATTTTATTGCAGTCTTTTTTGAGATCTTCACAATCTTTTAATTGTATTTAAAAAAAAAAAAGCAACAAAAATCAAATTTTAATTTATGCTATTTTATATGTTTTTAAATCTGATTTGAACTGTGGTGGCTTTGCTATCAGCACCAAACATCTTGCGGAAGAAATTCATACACTAGTAATAATAAGGACATAAGTCAGTCATGAGACTGCATACTTTTGCCTGACAATGTAAGGATAAGCCAACGTCTTATCTGGGCCTTACTTCTCCATGTTGTATGAAGTACTTCCAAAGTTATACCATGGAAACGTTGATAATTCAAAAACTATTTTATCACGTTAAAATTTTGCATTGTAGTAATTATTAAAGGGCATCAGATCCATACATCAACTTTAAAAAAGTCGGAAGTTTAAATTCAATAACATTTTTGAATATGACCGAACTTTTCATGACCAACGGTCGTCAAGGTCATGTAAGATGCGTAGACTTAACTGGCTACAATATGGGCCAAATAGCGAGTCTCTACAAAGAACAAAACCGAAGTTATCACTAAAAGTGTGCCTTTTCCCCTTTCCATGATCTTTGATCTAGATATCCCCAAATAAAATCTGCTCTAAGTTAAACCATGACCGATATTTTGACCAAGTTGCATGACGATTGGTCAAGTGATGTTGATACTAGGCTGTACAGAAACAAACATAGTGACAAACCAAGAAACGAGATCAACCAAAAACATAACCTCCTTGGAAGAGATCTGTACACAAACAAACATAGAATAGTAAATTGTGAAAGAGGAAAGATAATGATATGCTTTTATTTTTATTTTTTTTATTAATTAATTCTCATAATCCTGAAATTAAATCTGAAAAATAATTACAAACAAGAACATAAGTCAGTTGTGAGACAGCATACCTCCACCTGACCACGTAAGGATGGAACGAAAGTTTTATCTGGGCCTTCTCCGTATTGTATGAAGTATTTCCAAAGTTATGCCATGGAAATGTTGAAAACACAATAACTTTATCTGACCATACTAAAAGTTTGGATGGTGATTACTGTTATCAAAGAGCATCAGATTCATACATCAAATTTGGAAAATTCTGTCAAAATTTTGATCGTGACCAAACTTTTCATGGTCAGATAAGATGTGGGATTTCATTGGCTATAATATGGGCCAAGTAACAAGTCTTTAGAATGAATAGAACCAAATTTATCACCAAAAGTGATTTTCACTTTTTCCTTGACCATGACATCCCAAAATTCAATCAGTTCTAATTTAGACCATGGACTTTATTTTTGACCATGTTTGGTGACGATTGGTCAAATGATGTGGACACTAGACTATAAGCACACAAACATACTTTTATAACCTCGTAATTTAGGTTAATTATAAATAATAACTTGTAAATAAATGGATGCACTATCAAGAGAAACGTTTAACAGATTTATTAAAACTGAACACAGAATGAATTAATGAGTTAATTGTCCGCTGGACGCGATTGTTATATTCACCGTCTGATGCTGTGATTTTTGTTTATCTTTCTCACTGGGCAGCCGACCGTTTTCAAGGGCGATAACTCTTAACCCCCGAAATGGTTCAAGGGAGGTAATTCCGTTTTCGTTAGTTGTCCTAACACATACATAGTTACAAACTCTACCAAAAGATAACCTCCATGGCAGAAGTAATTATGTTATTTTTGTGGACTTTAAAACTTGGCTACTTAAACTATATAACCAAGAATTCAGAATAATAAAAAAAACCCAAAGAATTTCAAGGAGTATACAATTTATTAGACTAAGAAATTAAGACTGTAAAATATAACTCGCACACATATTCAGTGAAATGGAATGTTCAGTTTTTTGTGAATAACTTTCATATTTCTCATTTAAATCTGTTTAAATTTTGACACTCTACTCATAACTATATCCACTGTAAATAATTTTCCTTTCTTCCTATGTGTACTTGGGGCTAAACAATACTTCCATGAGCAGAGTTTCTTTCCAAGAACTACCCATTTGTTGAACACAATATCACAGGGCTCTTTCACAGCTAACTACAACATGATCATTTTCAAATCTAATGTGAAATAAAGATTTTTCTATTTTTTGTGAGCCCGGGGTTGAAATCTCATATTTGAGTATAGTGGCTCAATAACACTAAAAATAAGAAAAATATCAGGGTAAATGGGGATTCAAATCAAATGTTTGTGTCTCCATACGCTAAATACCATTAAATAAACTTCCTTTGTGAATTCCTAGGATCAGTGAAGATGATAAATGGGAAGTTTTAGAAATTTTGATAATCAGTCCTAACAGCCCCCATCTTGATTTACTTTTGGTGACCTAATTCAAAAATCTAAATTTTCTACACTCATTAGGTTTTTGATCTGTGTAGGGAATAAGACAGGGATTCAGAATATATATAGTTTACTCATGTCTGGAGGCCATTGTCTGGGTGAAATTTGAGTTTGAAATGAACATTTTTTTAAATCTAATTTTTACCCCAAATCCGACTATTTCTGACCAGTCAGATTCCCCAAAAGGGTCAAGAATGTCGCAATGTAGTGCTAAATGATTTCTAAATCATATTATTGTATTGCATTATGGTCCATTATGGTCAGAGAAAACATAGATGGCCAGGCATTCATGACAAACTGTATTTTGATACAGATTTCTCAAATACTCAAAAATTTCTTAGTAATACAAGAAAGATAACCCATATTCCAATTTTTAAATGATTCCGAAATTCAAATTGACATATTTTCAGTTCTAGATGAGATATCAAGCTACTTTTTTTTTTGCATTAAATCAGAAATGTTATCTAGTTTCCGGAAATGTCAAATTTGTATGCTTTGTGAGATAGCACTTTTTCATGAAATTACCACCTCTGAGCTTATTGTGAGACAGTCCAAAAAAGAGCCTCTAATCTAATAGGTTCCTCACTATCTACCAAGCTCCAACCCCTGTCCTATCGCCACAATGTTGCATCACTGTGCTTGTTTTACAAGTACTTTAATGGAATATGTTCCGATCAACTTACTGCACTGGTGCCCCCTCGGCGTAAATACTCCCGACCGACCCATCAATCAACAGTATTCCACCCCTTCACTGTAAAGGTCACCAGATGCTGAAAGGACTTTCTATTCTAATAGCTTCTTTCCTCACACTTCTAGCCTTTGGAATTCCCTCCCTGTTTTCCTGACTGTACTAAAATGCAGAAATTTAAATGTAATATAAACAAATATCTTGCTGCACAACTCCCCACTTGGGATGCTCCTGTAGGTATGACCCTTAATTCACAGTAGCTCCTTACGTCTCAGTGGCAATGTGCCTTGTTTGGGGTGAATATCCTATCGGGCATTATCCTATCGCTGGCTGGCTCAGGATAGCATGTAGTTTTATTAAACGACTAGCAGGCACTGCTGACTGGGAGGGCCGTGTAACGAAGGAGGTTATGAACATGCTGCAAGATATCATTGCGAGGGTGAGGAATGAGGACCCAGTGAAAGGGGACTGGTATGTCAGCAGCGGAGATGCGGGTGTGATTTGGTGCGATGCCAGTAACCTGGCGTTGGGCGTCGTACTAGAGATGGGAGGCGTAACTGTGGAGGATGCGGCATGGCTAAGGTGCCCCACTTGTCCACATCGGTAGCACGTGATCCCCGGTCTCGGCTTTTTGCAGTCCTTGATCAGATGAGGGCCCTAGCACCGGAAGCACTTGATTGCAGGTCTCCCCTCCTGTCGCCTCGCCGGCTGCCTCTCATTCAAGTGAGGCCTCATGCACATATTTCCACCCACAGCTGCAGCCACGATTGGGCTTTTAACATTTTTCACTAGGACTCTGGCGTGAACCAAGAGATCGTCCACTTCCATAGTATGGATCCCAGTGATTCTCTGCATGTTCGTAGAGATTTCCTCTGGGAAGCCGTTAACTAGGTACAGCTTTACCGTCATCTCCAGGCTCCTCCCCACGTAACCAGCCAACCCTGCCAGTCTCCTGATCTCTGCCGCAAAGACGTCAACCGACTCGCCGGTCCACCTCAAACTGGAAAGCTTACCAAGTGCTTCGAATGGGCCCTCAGCGAAGGCCAATTTCAGCCTTTGCTCCACTGAGGCAAGGTCTTCCTTGTCTTCATCTCGCATCTGCTGGTAAATCGTGAGGGCTTCCCCCTCTAAGTATAGCGGCAGCAGGGTGACCACATCTTCTATCTTTTGCAGCTTCGCCACCATCTTTAATTTCTCCAGCCACTTAATCAGGTCACCCTCCCCAGTAAAGGGTCTCAGCATGTGAGTGCTCAGTCTCCACTCAGCCATGGTAATTTGCTCGATGTGCCGAAATAGCTTGTGATATACGCGACACTGCTGGCCGTACTTCCGCTTTCTATCCACTCCGAAACGAATTTCTGCAACGTTTTTCTTCACTCTCTACGGATCCGACTTTTCTCCTATGATCAAACTTCTCTGTTCGCAATCTAACTTCCCTCTGCCTCCTCCCCCAATCACTCCTCCTTTATCTCTTCCATTTCCAATCAGGAGCATCTCATTTGCATACCTCGTAGTCACCCTGTAGGCATTTAAAGAAACAAGTCGGCCATTCTTGTTTCCTTCTTCTTCACACGAGGTAAGCCACGCAAAAACGCGGTCGGTCGTTCTTGTTTTCTCTTCTTTTTCCTCATTTACACCACAAGTTACAGTACCAGAGAGACTGTAGAATTATCTGTAGTTTGTTTATCGCACTATGCTTGTTCTGTTACTGTGGTTGTTTGGGAGCGAATGACAACAACTGAATTAGTACCCAAAAAAAAAAATGAAAAATGCATAAATTTTTTTTCAAGTATTTCTTTGTTCTTATTTTGATTGAGTGCCACAATAATAATGTTTGGTTATCAGTTCATTGTTTTAGTAGTTACACTGCTATTCCAAAGCTGTGTGCATATGTGTGTTGCTGGATTTGTGTAAACTCGTTCTTCACTCATTTGATCTCTGTCTGGATTCTCTCTCTCTCTGCCTGTCCATCTGTCTTTCTAACTATAACGATTCCTCTTGCTTGCATAATGATTGATGTCACACACATTCCTACCTTCCATTCCAATTCTTCATTGTTTTCAACCAAAGACATTTCTGGCTAGAATTCAAATACATTGCAATACATTTTAGGAATTTATTTTATTTTCAAATTCTAATAAACTAATGCATTTTAATATTTTTAACACAAGAATACATCTTGCTTTTTATTTATTTTTTAATGTTGTGTGACTTTGAAATTCCACATAATTTATCCTTTCAAGCTTTTTCTTCCTTCATCATTAAACTTTATAACTAATTTAAACGTCTTCACAATAATTTATCATGGTGTGGTGTAGAAAATAAGTTGTCACCTGTGTGATCATGAGATCAGGGTGGAGTGTGATGGAAAATATATTGGTTTACTTCAGAAAAGACTTCATGTTCTGTGTTCGGTCTACAGAAAAAAAAAGTAGCATTGAGAATAGGGGCGTTTTTTTTTTATAGATGTTTAAATATGTTAATTCTTACCCATTTCTGTCCATCACAACCAATCATAAACTGCCTTTTCAAAAAGACTGTTACCTTTTTATGAGGTTGTTCAATGATAATCCTATTTCTAGATGAGTGTGGAGTTTAGAGCTGCGTTGTGATCTGCGGATTTTTCTTTCAAGTCAGCTTTTGAAACTTTGACTTAATGAGTGTGGACCGAGTTAAATAAATATTAAAATTTTAAAAATCCAACATGCAAATATACTTATTAACTTTTAATTAGAAAAATATTTCAGAACTTTGGGAAGTGTGTTAATTGATTTTTATATCACCAACAGCTTATCAAATTACAAAAATGTTTCCCCTTCCTACTCTTACAGTCTGTACCAACCTATTCAAGGAAATTAATTGTATGAATATGCCATAAAGATATTTTTAGCTCTATTAAATGTGATTTGAACTATGAATTGGATATATATATATATATATATATATATATATATATATATATATATATATATATATATATATATATATATATTACTATTTCATGTATCCACATAAAATTTTAACCTGAAGATTCCCCCGGGGATGAAACGCGGGAGCCTCTGTGTAGCTTAATTGCCATAAATATATTTTCATAGCTTACTATATATATATATATATATATATATATATATATATATATGGTCACTGCCAACATTCTCACCTACATTTGTGTGCCTTATCAAGGTGTATCTGGGAACCAAATTTCAACTGTTCTTTGAAAAATAGAGCATATAACCCATTTGACATTTTAAAAGATTATTTATGAAATTAAAGCAATAAATTCATTGCATATTAAATGCATATCCAGTTTGATCAGGACTGTAGTTTACAGAGCCCTAAGCAAAGTTAATTTTATTTCATTTTTTCCCTTTGTTTTTATTTATATTATTCGTTTTTTTCCATTGTTATTTTATTTTATTACAACATATTATTTTCAATTATTAAAATTGATTCCATACAGTATAAGGTCTTTTAACAAAATGTATCAATTGAAAATAAGTAAATTAAATTTTGCTTGACTTGAACTTAAATGCATGTACGCTCTTAGAAATGAGCTAGTCAGATCTTGGCAAAATCAAGAGTCAAATGCAACTCTTGTCACTTGCAGTTGTTGAAGTGAGGAAAGAGACTGATAGTGTGAAGGAAATATGATATTGTTCAGCAGTAATAAATTGTGAATTGTTACAAGGGTAAAGGGGAAGCACTAGAAAGAGCTAATTGTAGAGGCTTAAAGTTGGATCAGGTCTTGAAAGTGATTGAGAGAATAATTGAGCAGCAAATAAGAAGTCAGATAAACATAGATAAAATGTAGTTTTGTTTTATGTCTGTGAAAAGTACCACTGGTGCTATATTTATCTTGAGACAAATTCAATAGAAGTACCTTGGTAAGAAGAATAACCTGTATTTTGCTTTTGTGAATCTAAAAGCTTTTGACAGTGTCAAGAGAGCTTGTCTGGTGGGCTTTGCATAAAATAGCGGATAATGAGTGGTTGGTGAAGGTTGGTAAAGCAATGTACAGAAATGCTGAAAGTCGTGTTACAATTAACAGTATATTTAGCGACAGATTTAATATCAAAGTAGGAGTACATCAGGGTTCTGTACTGAAGCAGCTGCTTTTCATTTGTGTCTTAGAAGCATTGCCCAGGGAATTTTGTATGGGTTATCCGGAAGAGATGATTTATGCTGATGATTTAGTACTTGTCTGGGAAACAATGGAAGACCTACTTGTTAAGTTAAAGACGTGAAGAGATGCTATGGAAAGTAAAGGTTTCAAAGTAAATGTTACCAAGACCAAAGTGATGATTAGTGGTTGTAGTGTTGGAAAGCCCTCAGAAAGAGGAAAGTTCATTTGCTCAGTTTGTGGAAAAGGGGTCGAGTGCAACTCAATTTTTGTCGTACTTGTAAGTAAAAAGTGCAGTGGAATTACAAGTAGGTTGAGAGAGGATAACCAGTTTGCGTGTAAGAAGTGTAAGACAATGAGAAAGTATATTTGGAAGCTTCTTATATTCGATTATTTTATAACTAAAGATTAAAATACGATTATCTTAATAAAATTATTTAGTGTTTTATGACAATTTTGTTCAATTAATAATCTAATTACACCTTAGTAATTGACTTTAACTTAAAAAATTCTAAAAAATAAAAATGTTGTAAAAACAGCAACATAGTTTACAAAAAGAAAAAGCAAAGCGAAAATGTCAAGTATATATATATATATATATATATATATATATATATATATATAGTAATCCATGTAAAGTATACATCCACAGGATAAAAATCCACAGAATAATAGGAAAGTGCTCAATAGTAAATAGAGTAAATAGAGATATTTATATAATAATTTTTATTTATGCAGACATGTACAAAAAGCCGCTACACTGGCATGTCGATGTTATCGATCAATAGTTATGAGAAACTAAGATCTCATCAGGGGGAAAAAGTCTGATCTTTCATTCAGATGTTCATATTGAGAAAACCATTATGTAATTCTTAGTGAAAGATGAAATGTTTCCGCCCGATGAGATCTTAGTTTCTTTTAAGTATTGATCGAACACATAGACCCCCAGTGTAGCGGCTTTTTGTATATGTCTGTATAAATAAAAATAAATTGGATATACAATAAATGCAGTGGAATTACAGGTAGGTTGAGAGATGATAACCAGTTTGTGTGCAAGAAGTCAAGACAATGGAGATGGATAAGAACTCAGAGGTGAAGAAAGCATGTTTGGATGGCAAAGCTATTGAGGTTGTTCAGAAGTTTTGTTAATGATATCATTGGAGCACAGGGTGGAGCAGGTGCTGGTGTGATTGCAAGAGTTAGGATTGGATGGAGTAATTTCAGTAAACTTCTGCCATTATTAACCAGCAGAGCGTTACCACTGTTGACCGAGGGAAGAGTCGATGTCTATGAAGTTTGATGTATGGAAGTGAAACCTGGCCAGTGAGGGTTGAGTCATGCATTGCATGGAGAAAAATGATATGAGAATGATACAATGTAATGTGAGTGTTAAAAACAGGCTTAGATTTGATGACCTCAGAGAAAGATTAAACCTGTACAGTATAGGGAGATATGTTCAGAATAGGAGACTTCGATGGTATGGTCACACTGAAAGAATGGATGAGTTTTGGGGCTAGTAGATATAGAACAGTTGAGGTAGCAGGTTCAGTTCACAGGGGAAAGCCAAGGAAAACATGGGAGGAAGAGAGTGATAAGGATGGGGTTGAGACAAAGATAGATAAATAAAGACCTGGCCAGAGATAGATTAGTTTGGAAGTCAATTTCTAAAAGCCGTCCAACGTATGCCAACATGTAAAATGAATGTTAAACCGAACATGATGATGATAATTCTAAACAATAAATAAAACTAAAATATTCAGACAGAGATACTAAGTATACCATGTGATATTTTAATTTCAATGAGAAATAGAATAAAATATTATGTTTCTGATTTTTGAGAAATGAAAATGTATAATAAAAAACCGAAGCAGTTCAAATCTGTATCCACTGACCCAAAGTGTTACGCTTCAACCCTGTGTTAGCTTCTTGCTCATGTATGCACTCTCTTCGTGGTCCTTCCAGACTGAGAAAATGCCACCTGCAAATAAAAATTTGGTGCAATTTTAGTTAAAGGCCGATGCAGTTAATTATTTTCATGTAAAAGCATTATTTTGTACTTACTCAGTCATATTTTATCTCTCACGCCACGAAAAATCATTTAAAAATATCAAGCAGAACTTTAATTAGAACGATTTTTCCATTTTCATAAGGGCGATATGAAATGTTGAGTCTGTCATTTTCGGAGTGGCCGGTTAGTGGCCGGTTAGCTAACTAAGGGCAGATAAGTGTCGCCGTTAATGCCCTTGTCTATTCTACCGACCGCTCACAGCCCAAAATGTCGGCTCGGGCACAAATACAGGTTGTACATCGAAATGGAAAAATCGTTCTAATTAAAGTTCTGCTTGATATTTTTAAATGATTTTTCGTGGCGTGAGAGATAAAATATGACCGAGTAAGTACAAAATAATGCTTTTACATGAAAATAATTAACTGCATCGGCCTTTAACTAAAATTGCACCAAATTTTTTTTTCATGCTTGGAAAAAGAACTAAGTCAAGACAACATGTTAGAAGACAGAGGAGGTTTATTCCGCTTAATCTTTGTGTAAGACCATGTCGGCCCCCTACGACCGTCAACTCTAATGTTTGTGTTGTGGGTTTTTCTTTACCTTCATATTCTTCTTGTACTGGCCGTGTCGTCACTCGTATTGGCGATCGCCGAGGGTACGTGCATTTGTTTACAAATTGTATTCAAAGCAAGTAAAAATGACTCACATAAAAACACAAACACAGAGATATACATTGAGTATTTGACTTGTTGGTAACGGGCATATGTGTGTGTGTCGTTGGGCCCCTGCCACTAGTGTACACCTTTTGAGTTAAGTTCCAGTATATCAGCTAAGATCTAACTGAGATAATTTGTCTGCCGAGGCCATCATTGTCGTTCACACACAGTTATCTACTCGTCAGTTTCTCTCATCATCTGATTGACCCAATCTAAACCTCTGCCGAACTCTCACTACCCCTTGTCTGCTCGGTCTCCTCAATATATATCTACTTTTGACAGGAAATCCTAGATGTCCGGTCTTTTTCTTAGTTACTCTGAGCTGGTCACCGGAACTGACTACATCCATCTCTCTTCTCAGCCCACTATCTCCATTGCTCTCCAGCCACCCAAAAGCTGCCACCAAATGGTTATGGCGCCATCCAGTCGTGGAAGTTCAATAGATTTGCACCCTCATCATTATCGCTCACTTCCTTTTAATTTTTCCTTTTTGTGAATCATTATTTCTCAACTGAACATTCTCCGTGGTCTTGGCTAGGCGGAGGAGGGGGGGGGGGGAGTCCATAATATCACATTTGTTCCAAATCACTGTTCAGTGGGGTGGGGAGACAGAGATGGATAATAACTATTTAATCATATCTTAGAGCATTTTAAAATAACATGTTCACTCATTTAGTGTTCCCATTAAACTGCTGTCTTCTCTCACTCACTCTCTCCTTGAGCCATGTGACGTCACATCCGTTTCTATCAATTCCCACAACCAAGTAAAACTAACCTTCGAATTAACCAAATTTTATACCAGGGGATCTACTCACCCAATATTTAACAAAAAAACTCTTATCGTAAGTAAGTTTGAAACTATCTTTTTACCAAATTACTACTAAGCATACATACGCACACGTATACAAATTAATTATTTGACAAAAATACAAGTCATTGGCATTCATTTATAACACAATTTATTCATTCCTTTCAAGAACTCTGAATAAAGACATTTTAACTAACAGTATCAATATCTTTGCTCATATATTTGAAGACATCTACACGATTGATAAAAATAATTTTACCAATAATAGAGAATATATGTATTTAAAAAAAATATATATATTCAATCACAAATAAAAAATAAGAAACAAATATATTAGACTGATCCATTTGGTGAAAAAGTAAACTATAAGATTAATAATTAAATAAATGATTAATAAATCCCTTAATCGTTACTTGGGCATTGTTTAGTTCAATTTCAAGAAATCCAGATTCCTTATATATAATCGTATCACTGTCAATAGTTTTCTTTGAATGTCCGGCTGGCTTGGTAGGCCGAGAGCAAACTAAAGGCGTTTCCACAAATAATGGCGATAGAGAGGCGCTCGTAGAGCCAAGACAATTCGCGATTGTCTCCGGTGTTGCGCGTCATTAAAAGAGAATAATATTTTGTTAGATTTTAAAGGAAATTCATTTGTGAGGGGGATTTGAAGCAGGCTGACCAACTCCTTTGCTAAAAACTTAAGTTAGCACACATTCTTTTAAAAATAGATGATATCAACAGATTGATTGGTTGTGTGCAAGTGTGTCAGAAGAAAAGCTACTGTTGACCTTGCTTGCTCTTTCGCCCCAAACCTGGTCTATCGTGGACAGATGTAGGTTATAGCAATTATAAAAATATTGTGACGGACATCAAAGTTCATTCTAAATCTATTAGCCATTTAAATAATTAGAAATGTTTAAAAACTATTTGCTTTATGTAACATTGTAACTGTTATTAGTGAATCTGCGAAGCATGAAAGCTAATGGCATAAAAAAATTAGTTGAGGTAAACAGAATCTATTTGAAACGGTAAATGCTGTATTATATCTTTGCAAACAAGAACGGCCATTGTACGGCCATCATGAAGGAAATGATCCTGAGTTATTGCTTTGCTGAAATATATAGCAACATTGCATAAAGACTTTATACAAAAAAAGGTTCAAAATAATTTTCAGGAATTTTAAGTATGACACAGAATGACATATCTGCAATTGATAAGGTAATTTTTGATGTAATTAAAACTGAAGTTGAAAATACTCCATTTATTTCAACACAAACAGATGAAATTACTAAATGTGTTATATATGCACAACTTTCTATTATAATCAGGTATGTTACTAGCTGCAAAATAAATTAAATATTTTTAGGATTTTATGATGTAAGCAGTGAAGTGCCGACAACATGTATGGCCATGATGAAAGAAAAGATAAGTCGAACAGAGGAAATTATTCTAAGCTATTGCTTTGCTGAAATATATAGCATTATTATATCTTTGCACTGCCATTGTACGGCCATGGTGAAAGAAAAGTATGGGTTGAACAAAGGAAATTACCCTGAGTTACTGCTTTGCTGAAATAACATCTTTGTATCAAGACTTTATATCAAAAAAGGTTCAAAATAATTTTCAGGAGTTTCGAGTACGATACAGAATGATATTATATCTGCAAGTGATCAGGTAATAAAATATTCCATTTATTTCAATACAGGCAGATGGAAACAACCAATTTTGCAAGCTTTCTATTATAATCAAGTATGTATGCTGGGTGCAAATAAATGAAATATTTTTGATTTTATGATGTAAGAAATGATGAAAGTACTTGAAAGTAAACTGATTTAATAGAAACTTCTTTAAATTAATTTAGAAATATTAGAATGTAATGGGAACTGAACGAAATGGTATACAAATAAACTGGAGTGAAAAAGAGTTGCAATTGATGAGGTAATTTCTTATGTAATTCAAGCTGAAGTGGAAAATACTCCATTTATTTTAACACAGACAGAATTACTGATTGTGTTATGTATACACAACGTTCTATTATAATCAGATATGCAAATTGAATGAAATATTTTAAAGATTTTATGATGTAAGTAATAAGTTCTTCAAAGTAAACTGATATAACAGAAACTTCTTTTATGGTCATTTAGCAAGATTAGAAATAAACTGGTTTGACAGAAACTTCTTTTATGGTCATTTAGCAAGATTAGAAGTAAACTGATATAACAGAAACTTTTATGGTCATTTAGCAAGATTAAAAATAAACTGATATAACAGGAACTTCTTTTATGGTCATTTAGCAAGATTAGAAATAAACTGATGTAACAGAAACTTATTTTAAGTTCATTTAGCAAGATTAGAAATAAACTGGTTTGACAAACATGATAGAGCAAACATAATGGCAGATGAACGAAATGGTATACAAATAAACCGGAGTGAAAAAGAGTTTAAATATGCAGATTTCATTAATTGTTATGCGCATAAGCTTAATTTGGTTTTATGTCAAAGTGGCGTGAAGGTTAATAATATAGTTAAAGAATTTTTTCTTCTCATTTACGCAACTTTAAAAATGTCCTCTTAAAAACAAAGAGAAAGGCCGTATTTAGGGATTTTAAAGTCTGTATTTCCCCACTGAGCAACACAAAGTTGTTTCATGAATAAAGAATTGTGACAGCTGTAAAAGATTCATGTGAAAACTTGACAAGGAAATTTTGAAATATTTTAGACCAAAGTGAAAATTTGAGTGAAGATATATTCAGGAAAGCTGATAATCTATTTCTCAAATTGAATAAATTCAATTTCATATTTTTCATAAATTGCTTTTGTACAATATATTCACACGTTGAAAATTGTTTGTCATTTGACAATGTAAACAGCTTGATTTTAAATATGCTCATGATTTTAATTACTATATTGAAAACTAATCTAATGATGGATTGAAACAACAATGCTGGAAATTAAAGATAGTACTGATTCCACTCTCCCCACCCTCATTCAAAAGAACCAATGGAAAGCAGATTAATTATAAATTGATTTGTTCTGGAAATATTTCAGAGTATTTTGATGTCAATAAAAGAGCGATTTGCTGACATTGAAGAATTTCAATATTTTGAAGTATTTGATGTGAATAAGTTTGAAATGTTTGCAGATAATTTCCCAATGAAACATATACCAACTTTGTAAGACAGATACTAAAATTCATTTGATTAAAAATCTTTAATAAATGACTGAAATATTTTTTACCACAGAAATTACTTTAAAAAAAATACAATGTAATTTAGAAATTATTTCATAGACTGGGTTTTGTATTTGTAATGCCAGAGACTGTAAAGTTGATTCTATTTTTTTAACCATCTGTCAGGTGTTTCTCAACGTAAGACGGAATTAGGTCATTTGTTTAATATGCATAATGGCCCAAGAACGATTGTCTTCGCTGACTTGTATTTTTACTGAGAAGCAAATTCTTGTTGATTTAGAACAGCAAATCTTTATAGAATTAAATCTATTTTAATTTGAATGGTGTACCAGAAACACACACAGACACACATATATTCAAAAGCCGAATGACCCATACACAATGTGTCTGGCTTTAAAAATGAAAGACACCTCTATTCACACCGTTAGCCTCAGTGAGTTAAATATGCATTTCTACTCTATTATTTTACAATTACTATTCCTGTCTCTACCATCGGTGATTTGAAAAGCAGGCTCTAAAACGACAACAAAAATGGATAGGACCAATAAATATATCAAAGACTTGTTCGCATTCTTTTTTATACATTACTGGAATTCTTAAATGCTTGAAGGTCAGTGGCACAACATGTCCCTGCGTGTTTTTGTAAGTCATCGATGGGGAAAAGAAATTTATTAATGGACGCATCTGGACATTAGAGAGTACATCTGGGCGCACACAAATTCGAGTCGTTCATTGGCCAGCACTTATATGACAACAAATTGTGTAGCGGGGCGTACTCCGATGGTTGTTTCTACATTTTGCACAAGGCTCGCTCCAAACACCACCTCAGTGTTTTGGAGGTGGCAATTGTTACCATGCGGAAGCCCTATCTCTGCAGGCAAAAAAAGCTGTCACACAAGTTAGACTTATTCAGAGAGCTCTAAAAGAAAAATTGCCTCCCTTTCTGTTGATATATTTTCTATTCTGTTTTGCTCTACTTTACAGAAATCGTTTTCCTACTGTTTGTGGAATTTGGGCGATATTCGTTCAGATCTCCCCTCCCCCCGCTTTCCTTTTATTCTCTAAAAGTAACTTAGTTTAATTATTAAATCATTTATTTTAATTGTTATTCGGCGATATACACTTTAGAAAATGTGTCTACCAAAAGGCGCCTCGAGTTTAGTCAAATGTTTTTTGTTTTTTTTTTACTATAATTACTTTTTTTTTCTATAACGCATAGGTTTTAGTCGAATATTAAATAAAAATGTTTAAAAAGTTTTTTGTTCTCTCTCCCTTCTTACTACGTGGAGTTGTGTGTCCCAATTTACGATACTTATTTCCACTCAGGAATGAATATACTATGACTGTGTTTTTTCTTTTTAAAATGATATATATATATATATATATATATATATATATGTATACTAGAAGTATTCCACAAACAACAGTTTTGCACCACTTTTATGTCCCCATACAAAGATTAAAATCAACATATAATGCTACTAAATCTTATGTCTAGAATCCTTATTCCAATTTTGATCAAAATCCATTATATGATTTTGATTTTTAAAAATGTCTAAAATTTAAGGCTTAAGCTTTAGAGGGCATAAGAAGAAACTGAAATTCAAGAATATTGCTTAATTGGTGTCTCATGACTGGGTCAAATTTAATGCAAATCTGAAATATATGAATTTTCAAATAGAAGGTTGTGTCCATATTATGTCTCCTAAAACTCTTTAGAATACTCCAAAGAAATCAAAATTTTGGTAATATTTATTAACTGATGTCTAATACATATTGTTAAAATTTCACAAAAATCGAAGATATTTGAAGTTTCATGAAGGGCTTCCACTCTCTCTTTACCTTTTTTGCATGAAACTAAATTAAACTAAATATAGCCCTGATTACCCTACCTTACGCCTAGCAGTTGTGTTCTAAAATTCATAATGATCGATTACTTTAGGAGTGAATCATTTACATAGCAATATATAGACATATACACAACACCTAATTCCATATATATATATATATATATATATATATATATATTAGTAAGTTATGTAAATATACTCTACGGGGATGAAACGCGGAAGACTGTGTAGCTTAATTGCCATAAATATATTTTCATAACTTACTACCTAGCTCAAATTACATATTGAGCACTGTTGAAGTAAATATTGAAAATCGATATATAAATATTATATCTCCATATAGCATTTCATGTGGATACATGAAATATATATATATATATATTATATATATCATATATATGGCGTCGCTAGCTATAAATGCATAGTTCCTTTCATTAAGTTGAACACTCTTATGATGTCAAGCCGCCGGATAAAGTGTTAAAATTATCACTGTTTATGGTGGCCAAATGGTTCTAGATGTCGGGATTTGAGTTGTAAAATACTCAGAATCCGGGGTTTTGAATCGCATGACCAGTAGTGAATAGTTATATCTCCATGCTGATGAGTCCCGATTATAAAGGACGAAACATATACATACATAGATAATAAACGAAACAAATATTTATGTATATATATATATATATATATATATATATATATATACTGAACCTTTTTTATGGCCTTCATCGTTGTGTGTCAAATAATGATATTTGCTCATGGGCAAAATCAATTCATGTGTTAGAACTGGCTTTTGACCCAGAAGTGCTGATCCTGTAAATAGGGAAAAACATTTTTTGTTTAATTTTTCAATAAATGATAATTATGATTAGAGGGATATGTAACGCATCAGCTAAAACTAGATTGTCATGAAAGTAAACATGACAATTTTGTTAATCAATATAATTAGTTTTTATTTACCTACCATACTTTTTATTTTGTTATCAGTAATGTGCACCAGCTTCAATTGAATTTTCACTTCCGGTTCACTGAAATTATAGAAAATAACATTCTGTAGGAAAATCGATCTGCGGGTGTAGTAAATATTCTGGTTGAATTCTCAGATATCTTTAACAGTTTTGTGACCGTAGTTACTTATACCAGTGCACCTTATATCTGCTTGCAAAACTACAGGCGAGCATCTGCCATAGAAATGACGATAGAGTAGTGAAAGACTAGCAACGTTCTTTTCTGTGGGAAAGAGACTGTAGGGAGGAGAACAGATCATCCTCCACTAGATTGCAAAGTTGGTTTTGCACTCTGGTTATATTCTTAAATATCCTTGACTGTTTTGGTACCGTAGTTACTCATACCAGTGCAACTTTTATCCATTTGCAAGACTACAGTCCTATCTAAGGAGAATATACCATATTGATGTAAGCTTCTCTTGATACTGCCGTCCGTAGCATGCTTCTATGCACCCCACTAAGTAGGGAACAGATGCAAAAGATTAGACATATCTTGGCATCCAAGGTGCTCACTTTCCTAGAACCAATGAGTTACTGGAAGCGAGAAAGAACTTGAGACTAATCATCACTCCTGTGCTTGTTGTAAAGGTGTCCCGGTTCAATACAAGAATTTGGTAAAAATGACACTTAAATCTGTTCTCAGTGTTGTTTTGAAATATAAGACTCTTGATAATTTTGGTGAGTGTGAGATGGTTTTCAAAGATGGGGGAGATGATGTAGGATAGCAGGTGGTCTGGAACAGCAAAAGCATGTTGGACTTCAAAGTAAAAATGTTCCAATATGGTTTAACACCACTTTGACTTATCATTCAAAGAATGATTCAAGCAAGGTTTTTTTTTGAATAAACCATCTTTCAAATGCATAGAGAACATTACAGCTACTATTTGATATGAGAGTCTGAAACTGAAGATCTCCTCAGCTTGATCATTCCAACAATGGATCAAGCATGCTCATAATTAGCAACAGAATGGATGTGCTCTCAGTTTGGTGAAAAACTTTTGATAATTTCTATTATTCAGACTACTTTTCTAATCTAAGATGTTATTCTCACAACATTTCAGCCGATGTAACCTCCGACCTTCTTCAGGCGTGTCTCATCGAACTCGGGAATTTTTATGTTGAACTTGGGTAGAGTCTTAAGTAATTCGTAATTGTATTCTTAGTATCAGAGGATTGACCCTTCAACCTCCAAAACACTGTCACTCAGAATGATTTGTTTGTTTGTTTGATAGTTTCCGGGTAGTCAGCTTGGAGTGGCTGAAAGGGCGGGCGATAGTAGTTATTTCCGTTAATCAGCTGGGTGGGACTAAGACAAAGATCAGACGTTTAGGATTTCTGGTTGAAACTAAATATATTTAGCAGTCTGAGTTTGGCTTAGAGTAGACCCGAGGAGTTTGGCAGAGATTTAGATCGGGTTGAGCTGATGACTTCAACCAAATAACAATTATGGCCTCGACAGACAACTTATCTCTGTTAGGTCTGAGCTGATATACGGGAACTTAACTAAGATGTGGACGATAGCATTTGGGGGTCCTTTTCTGTGATGGTGTCATACACACACTCAGAGCACAACTGACTTATACACAATGTATCTGAGTTTGTGTTTTTTCTTGTGAGTCTACATTGCTTTTTTTTTTGTATACTTGTAAACCAGTGCTTGTGCCCTCGGCAATCATCAGTGTGATAGACGACATGGCTAGAACGAGA
The DNA here is from genome assembly GCA_963556195.1 of Sepiola atlantica. Lineage (NCBI taxonomy): Eukaryota > Metazoa > Mollusca > Cephalopoda > Sepiida > Sepiolidae > Sepiola > Sepiola atlantica. The sequence goes on from OY744518.1 coordinate 34,044,262, forward strand.
GATGAAGACTAAAAGAAAAGCACGACACACAAACGTTGGGGTCGTCAATGGTCGAGGGACTAGCATATGTTCTTATAAATGCACACACTCACATTCACATCAGTTGCTTAATCAATATAAAATGATTAAGTGACAGTGACTGTTTGTGTGAAGAGTTTGTATCCAATATTTGCAATACTCTTTTGAGACTGAATATTTATTCGGTGCATCAAGTAACCAAGAAGTTGAGTCACCGACAATTGAGAACATTCATTTTGAACACATTCATTGTTAGTTCAACTCGTGATGGTTCAGTTTATAAATCACTCATGCTTATAGGCACTTTTGCATCTGGCTCTAGAATATAAGAACTACCTTTTTTTTGTCCTTGAACTTCAACTGAGTATTATGTGACAATGCTGTCTTGAAGAAATTAATCCAATCCCGATTGTTCTTGAGTCTATATCAACTCCTGCGCTCTTTCTCACATGTTGTATAATCAGCTGCTTTTGTTTTACATAAGATATCCTGAGAGGTAGTGGTTTCAAAAATCTTACTGGTGATACCAGATAAGGCTGTCTGTAGATACTGGCTTTCTGACCAAAAAATGCACCAAACATTGATATTGTTTTTTCTTTTCCCTTTGCAAAACTGAATCATGTTCTGCAAAGTTAAAAACAAAAACAACAATTTGCTTCTACAAAAACAACCAAACCAAACACCATGAATAAATACTTGAAGATATAAAAAACTTGAAGCATAAAAACTTTTACTAAAATTACTGGATTCGGCATTAAATAACCCTAAAAGGGTTGATATGCCATAAAACAAAACAACCTAACAAAACACCATTAATAAATATTTGAAGCTATATAGAACTTGAAGCCTAAAAACTTTTACCAAAATGGCCGTATTCGGCATTAAATAACCCAACAAGGGTTGATATGCCATAAAACAAACCAACCAAACACCATAGATAAATAAAGAACTTGAAGCATAAAAACTTTTACTAAAATTACTGGATTCGGCATTAAATAACCCTAAAAGGGTTGATATGCCATAAAACAAAACAACCTAACAAAACACCATTAATAAATATTTGAAGCTATATAGAACTTGAAGCCTAAAAACTTTTACCAAAATGGCCGTATTCGGCATTAAATAACCCAACAAGGGTTGATATGCCATAAAACAAACCAACCAAACACCATAGATAAATAAAGAACTTGAAGCATAAAAACTTTTACTAAAATTACTGGATTCGGCATTAAATAACCCAAAAAGGGTTGATATGCCGTAAAACAAAACAACCCAACAAAACACCATAGATAAATAAAGAACTTGAAGCATAAAAACTTTTACTAAAATTACTGGATTCGGCATTAAATAACCCTAAAAGGGTTGATATGCCATAAAACAAAACAACCTAACAAAACACCATTAATAAATATTTGAAGCTATATAGAACTTGAAGCCTAAAAACTTTTACCAAAATGGCCGTATTCGGCATTAAATAACCCAACAAGGGTTGATATTCTATAAAACAAACCAACCAAACACCATAGATAAATAAAGAACTTGAAGCATAAAAACTTTTACTAAAATTACTGGATTCGGCATTAAATAACCCTAAAAGGGTTGATATGCCATAAAACAAAACAACCTAACAAAACACCATTAATAAATATTTGAAGCTATATAGAACTTGAAGCCTAAAAACTTTTACCAAAATGGCCGTATTCGGCATTAAATAACCCAACAAGGGTTGATATGCCATAAAACAAACCAACCAAACACCATAGATAAATAAAGAACTTGAAGCATAAAAACTTTTACTAAAATTACTGGATTCGGCATTAAATAACCCTAAAAGGGTTGATATGCCATAAAACAAAACAACCTAACAAAACACCATTAATAAATATTTGAAGCTATATAGAACTTGAAGCCTAAAAACTTTTACCAAAATGGCCGTATTCGGCATTAAATAACCCAACAAGGGTTGATATGCCATAAAACAAACCAACCAAACACCATAGATAAATAAAGAACTTGAAGCATAAAAACTTTTACTAAAATTACTGGATTCGGCATTAAATAACCCAAAAAGGGTTGATATGCCGTAAAACAAAACAACCCAACAAAACACCATAGATAAATAAAGAACTTGAAGCATAAAAACTTTTACTAAAATTACTGGATTCGGCATTAAATAACCCTAAAAGGGTTGATATGCCATAAAACAAAACAACCTAACAAAACACCATTAATAAATATTTGAAGCTATATAGAACTTGAAGCCTAAAAACTTTTACCAAAATGGCCGTATTCGGCATTAAATAACCCAACAAGGGTTGATATTCTATAAAACAAACCAACCAAACACCATAGATAAATAAAGAACTTGAAGCATAAAAACTTTTACTAAAATTACTGGATTCGGCATTAAATAACCCAAAAAGGGTTGATATGCCGTAAAACAAAACAACCCAACAAAACACCATAGATAAATAAAGAACTTGAAGCATAAAATATTTTTTCCAAAATGACCGGATTCGGCATTAAGTAACCTGAAAATGGGTTAATATGGCGTAAGACAAAAATAACCAAACCAAAACCTGATGTTCAGTAACAAGAACTGTAACATCTACACCGTCTGTTGCCATTTTTACTAGTAATCTAAAACAAAGTATAAAAATCATCAATATTTCAATTATAATGACATAAACATTACAATAACTTCATAGGAAATTCCTAAATGAGTGAATAACTTAAATTGAAGGTTTAGAAAATTCTGAATGCCCATAAAGCTTTAATAATAGTAACATATGGTGTTTGGCTCTTGGCTTTTGTTAGTGTATTTGATGGTTTAGGAAAAAAAAGTTGCCCCATTATTTTTTTTGGAGAATCTGACCAATTTTTAATTTTGGATAAATATCAACAAATAATTATGCAAGTCTAAATTATTTTATCTATTACTACGTGGGCGTTGCGCGGGGAAAATGAAAGGATCCAAGAAACTCATGCTCTCACTTTTGACCCCCTCCCCCATATAAATATTTTTACTCAATTTTTTAATTAGCTGTAAATATTAATAGTAGTGTTCTGTAAGTATTAAATTTATAAATAATAATGAACATTTAACCGTTTGTATTATTTCATAACTACGAAAGACCATCTTCGCAGTAATGTACTTACGTAGAGGTGAGAAATTCTTTATTATGGAGGTGGGAATAAGTAATTGTGTCTATATACAAACACTGGAAGGAAGGTAATATTTGATTTGAATGAAAAAACAAAAAAACACATGCCCTTCACTAACTGTAAGTCCTGCAGGAAATACAAAAGAAATATACAGAAACGGTGCACATGTAGTTAGCGAAATGGAACTGCTAAAAGTCAATTAATAATCTAAGGGACGTACCAAAAAAAATTACTGGATTCGGCATTAAATAACCCAAAAGGGTTGATATGCCGTAAACAAACAACTTGTTAAAAGTGAATTTCGAACAAAAGCATCCTGATCAGTCACTCATGGATGAGAGCACATCAGGTGACAGGCACTAAACCCATCCCTTTTCAGGAAGTGGTAATGCTTGGGAGGATGGCCTCCCATTACTTTAGCAGATGTTATTAATCCTAAATAACACAAGTGACGTTTCTTTCTATCCTAACATTAACCCTAAGTCTGTGTGACAATACGAAAAAAATAAGATGGAAATTGTATGTATGCAGTTTACTTATTGATGAATTAGAAATAACATGAACATGTTGTTTCTTTGTGTCCTAACCCTAACCCTAAGTCCTGGTGGCAATTAAAAGAAAAGAAGAAAAAAAAGGAAATGGTGTGCGTGCAGTGGGTGTAACTGAACTGTTAAAAGTCAATTTAAGGAGGAAGAGACCGTTAAGTTAGTCTCGCCCAAAATATTCTGACTCGTCTCGTTCACTCTCCCATGGATGAGAGTGAGTATGGCGTTTTTACGTATGAATCTGTAGTTCAAAATTATTAGATACAGCAATCATTGTAACCTTAGCAATGAACTGCTGTCTTGTGCGAGTGACTCACCTAAATAGCTTAATAAAAAAAAGTTCCAAAATTTTGCAATCTTTTTTAGCTTTCAGATAAACACTTATATGTATTTCATTATAATCATTATACTATTTATTTCTTGGCATTAATTTCGTTTCATACAAAAAACCAGAATAGCCTTACATAAAATTCCGTTATCATATTTAAATATAAGTAAATAAACAAAACAATGTGTGATTCTTAAAATTGGGAGACATTTTTTCTTAATGATCGCTTACACAGTTAATAAAATACAGGTTTAAGAAAGAAAATTCTGAATTCATTTCGAATTAGTTTGTAAAATTACATAACATTTTCAAACAGCAGTTTCCAGAGATTGAGAGAGAGAGAGCTATAAGAAATATGCATAAACAAATTTTGGACATTCTTTATTCTCGATTGCTCATGACCCAATTTTCCACTTGATAGGAGGATAGAAGGAAAAAAAAAGAGACCAATAGCATGAATAGTGGACATTTTAAAACAATTGATTTTGTGACAGTCAATTCGTTTTGCTCGTTGCACTTAGAGACAAAGGTCATGAGGTTGATCCTTGACAGGGCCATTTTTTATTTTTTTCTTATTTTGTTCAAAATTTGAAATTATTCATTTCTGATTTTAATATTCAGCGATTTTTTTTAAATTTGTTATTTAAAAAAAATTTTTTTTAATTAAAAAAAGTTATTTTAAAAATTTTTACTTTGTATTATTATTATAAATATTCTACATAGTTTGCAGCAATTAGGACCCTGGATGACGCCGGATAAACCATAATAAATCGGCAATAAAAATCCAGTTTTTAGCCTCTTATCTAACATATAGTTATCTTTTCAATGTCGGATCCAAATAGCTGTCAGACATATCAATACTAGCTTTAGATGAGTTTTTTTATTTGTTTATTTTTATTTTCTCCTGCAACTATGTTATTGGTATGAAAATCTTTTATTTCGCTTTAGTTCTTTTCTGAAAATACTTATTCCCACTTAGGAAACTTTTACATTCTAGACATTTCCTCTTACTTGCCGAAAAAAGGAAGTTACTGTATGTAATTATACCATTTCTTTCAAATGGAAAATTCAAAATTGCTGAATTATTCAATTCTTTTTTGTTTCTTTACACTATGTCTACATTTTCGTTATTGCATTTCCATATTTATGCTTATTTATTGGTCCCCCGATTTATAAAATCGGGAGACTTATGTTTTGAGGCATGTCTGTCCATCCGTCCGGATTTTTCTCCGCAACCATCCATTGAATTTCTCTGAAATTTGGCATGAAGTTGTAACTTTGGTCAGGTTAGAAAGTGACGTTCTCCTATTTTTGAAAAAAAATCTGGTTAGCTCCCCAGGGAGTCAAAAGGCCCCGAAATGGCAAAAAATGACATTTTTTGCCCCATAACTTTTCATCCATCCATTCAATTTCTCTGAAACTTGGCCAAAATGTGGAGGCAATTGTTCCTAATAGAAAATAAGTATCGCTGACCTTGGAAAAAAATCTGGTTCGCGCCCCCAGGGGGTCAAAAGCCCCCAAAATGGCAAAAATTGACCCTTTTCTCCCATAACGTTTGATCCATCCATTCAATTTTTCTGAAACTTGGCCAAAATGTAGAGGCAATTGTTCTGGATATAAAATGAGCATCCTTGACCACAGAAAAATTCTGGTTCGCACCCCCAGGTGGTCAAAGGGGAGTCAAAAATGCTCCAAATTGCCCAAATTTATTGCATTTTACACTCGCCACATCGAGTCACATACAGAGGGGGACCATGCACGCGTGGCTTGTTTACATTTATTTTAGTCTCTGGTCTTTATTGCCGATGGATAAACAAAATATATTTTGGTGAAATAAAAAAGACAGTTTTTTTTTGTATAAAAGTTCACTTTCATTCTGTTTAGATAGCACCAGTATTGATCAACGATATCGTTTGTTGACTTAGATTTTCTTTTATTTATAAATCTTCCACCCTCAGATTTGAATATGACACATCTTTTCTTTTATTAAATAAAGAAACACAGCCGTTGTAATTTTTACGAGAAAATCAATAGCGGTTTCTTTTTTTTCCTAATCATATTCCATATTTATAAGAAAAAAAACTTTACATACATTGATATTTATCGTCTACACATATCCATTCCATACATTTTTTTTAAAATTCCTGTTGGTTTAACGACTACACACATCTATTCCATACATTTATTGGCAATGGTGCATCATAATTAACAAGGAAAAAAGGTGTGTAAAAAAAAAAAAAAAAAAAAAAAATTTAACAAATAACTGTTACCAAAGACACTAAAACTTACTTTTCTACCTACCAACATAATTTTTTGTGATTTAAAGTTTTTAAAGCATTTTTTATTTTAATTTAAGATTGCGCTTAAATCGGAAATCGTTAGCTATGGACAGCTTTCCGGAAATAACCGAAGTTTAAGTGATGGATTTTTCATCTTTTTTAGTGAAAAAACAAATATACAACAAATAACTGTTCCAACCACAGTAAAATTTACTTTTCTGCCTCATGGAAATTAGATAATTATGGAAAAAAAAAAAATTATCAAACTTTCATGATTTCCGGAAAACAGTCATTTTGAATTCTGACTGTAATGATTTCCGATTTGAACGAAATCTTAAATTGAAATAAAAGAAAGTTTAACTTTTATTGTCTTTAGTAACAGTTATTTGTTAAATGTTTGTTTTTTTACACCCCTTTTTTCCTTGTTAACTATAATGCACCATTGCCCATTTATTTTTATGTGTTTTCATTTTACGTCATACACACAAATATTAAAAGCTTCTCTTAAAAATGACATTCTCTGTTTTACTTATTCAGATTATATACAAGTACATAGTAAGTATAAGAAGTAAATCTACAAGTCGACACAGTAAACAAAACACATTCTTCTTAACTGTATTTACACTGGCGCTACCAGATCAGGCTGTCTGAAAATACCGGCTACCTGACCAAAAATGCATCAAACATTAATGTTATTGTATTTTTCCTTTCTCTTTACAAAACTCAATCATGTTCTGCAAAGCCAAAAACAAAAACAATTTTTTCCTCTACAAAACAACCAGACCAAACACCATGAATAAATATTTGAAGATATAAAGAACTTGAAGCATAAAAACTTTTGCCAAAATGATCGGATTCGACATTAAATGACTCGAAAAGGGTTGATATGCCGTAAAACAAAACAAAACAACCCAACCTAACTGTATTTAAGCTTTCTGCATAATCTTTAATTCAGTTACATATACGTCCAACACTCGGGAAATGTTGGGTATGTACAGATAGTTATTTATAATTACAGTGGTTTTGTATGTTTTATTTCATTAACTGTAATATTAATGAGTCATGTGGCTACGCATTTGTGAGTTTGAATTACCTACTAGACACTATCCTCGAGTGTCTTCAGTCTCTCTGTACAAGGGTTTGTCAGGACAACCTGATATGGGGATACTTCCCCCTACAAGTAAACCCTGACCAACTATTTAAAATAACATAGTATTCGAAGTCCAAATAAGATCCCCTCGACACGACTATACACCTTCTCCAAGTAATGTTACCTCAAGTAATAGCACTCAGCTGGATGCTCCACCAGACTAGATAAATTATTGTCCTGGAATCCGGTAAGACCAAAAGATCAAAATAAAGATATACTATACCATAATTAACTGGTCAATTAAGGAGAGGAAAATTAAGTCTTAACTTCTTTACTAACTCAACGTTTGACAGGTAAAGTAGGACATTAATGAAATATTCGAATATCTATGTATCTCATATAGAGATCAAGTGTTAGACCCAGGAAAGGGGCCCCTGTATTTCTGAGAACTTTGACTTAAGTAAAATGAAATAAAAAAGGGAGAAATCTTATTCTTGTGAAGTGTGTGGCTCACCATTCACACTAAGATCTACTTTAAAGGGACACATGCGAATTAACACTCCACCAGACTAGATGAATTCTTGTACTGGAATCCGGTAAGACAAAGAGACCACAAGAAAGATATACTATACCATAGTTAACTGGTCAATTAGGGAGAAGAAAAAATATAGTTCTTAACTTCTTTACTAACTCAACATTTGACTGGTGAAGTAGAGCTTTAATGAAATATTCGGGGCTGCTCGGGCATTTTTTGTAATCCTGAGTGTGCTTATCCTAGTGCGTTGACTTTTCAAAACCACACCTGACCTTGTGTCTAACCACTTGGCAAGGAGGTAAATAATATTGATTTAAATAACAGTAACCCGTTTTGATGGTAATATAGGAGTGATAAATAAAAAAAAAAAGCTTTCGCATTTATTCATTCAATATGTGAATAATGCACATATATATATATATATATATATGTATATTTTACACATTTAAATGGTAATTGGACACATAAAAACAGACTTTTAAACATTTATAAACTTTTATGTAACCCCCCCCCCCATGTCACATAAACTTCTTTTTCCAAAATTAACACCCACATTTCAATACTGGTAGTTCAGTAAAATAAATCTAAACTTTACATGATTAATAATGACTCAACGTGTTACAAAACAATTGGCAACAAATTTTCACAAAATAATTACCAAAGAAATCCAGACAACAATACGTTAGAACTCAAAATAATTAATTCTTTGAAGGCTATTAAAGTTCTAAAAAAGCTCAAATTAAAAAGTAATTGTTCCCATAAGAAATAATGGAAAATGAATTAATGCATTCCTAGCCACCCCATAATACTTATACCAAATTCTAACACTCTTAATTTAAGTAAAAATAAGATAAAATGAATCCTTCTAACCAATGCATCAAAAATGGAAATGATTAAAATATTCAATACAAATGAGAAGGGAAATAAATGCGATAAAATGAAAATATAAGTGCACAAGTATAGACATCCGTCATTGCCCGGGAATGAAAGAGGTCCTTATATATCAAAAGATGTTTAACAAAACATATACAAATTTGTTAGTTTAAAAAGTTAACAATTTAACTCCATTATTCTTAACATTTAAATAATCCATTTCTTCTTTAGTAGATTTTATCATAATTTCACGAAAATCAAGTGTTTGGAATAATTTTTTTTTATGGAAATCACCCCAGACAAGGCATGAAGCCACTTTATGTAAGGAGCTAAAAAACTACCACTTCAAGGTGAAAAACTAGCCAACGAGGAGTGTTATATGGATAGATTCCGACCCAGAAAACAGCAATTCTTCTCCCTTTATCAGAAACATCGCTCACGGAATGTGAGGATTAAAGGACAAAGTAAGGGAAGCAAGAGTTACGAGTCTGCCGAAAGTAAACCCAAGGTTCACTTTCTACTCTCCTTATATTTGGTGTGTGATGATATTTGATTGCTTGTAAAATCTCACCTTAAAAAAGTTATGTTTAATCTTGTTGCAGGGTCTTGTTATGAAAAAGAATAAAGTAAAACATTGTCTTTGCCATTAATGGATTTCTGGCATGATTGAAGACCTTATGATATTGGTTTTTACATTACTACCACCATTGAATTCCTTGTAAAATCTTACCAATAATTAATTAATTTCTTGATAAAGAAATCTCAATTGTGAGCAATCAAATTGCTTGTCTATGAAGTTTAAAAAAAAAAATATGTCCATGGTTATTATGCCCGTTTAAAATCTTACAGACTTCAATCAAATAATCATCCATCTTTCCTTCTAAAAGTGTTGTGATACCTAATTTTCCAATCCTTCTCTAAGTCAAATAGCCTGTCTTTAATAATCCTTGTCAATTTTCTCTGCATCCCTTCTATATCCAGTCTAATTGTCTAGTTTTCATGACAAGCTTTTGGTGCTCATAATTAACAGTATTCAAAGTGGTGTCGTATTTTTGTTCTTGGTATAGGGTTTTGTTTTCAATTGTATTTCCTTACAGACACAATACTACAAATCTGGTATATATTTAGTGCAGTGAGGAATGATAGCCTAAGTGGAAGGTTCTTGATGTTGAGTAAATCGGACTTCTGCACAGATCTCACAAAGATCATGCCTCAGCATTGCCTCAGCATTGCCTGATCTGCATGAAGTCCTTCTCATTGACCGTAGTTATTTGTTATACCTGCAAGATTGCAGTTTTTACCCCTGACTCCCAAAGCAGCAAGGCCTAGCAGTTGCATACGAAGCTGAGGAAGGTTTGGCCGAGAACACATAAAGGAATGGCGGCTGAACATGTGCAGAAGCAACATTGTTATCCTCACTTCACGTATTTGCGGTTCCATGCCAAGCACATGCTTACTTACCACAAATGCAGATGCAGAGATGACCAGAGGATGACGTATCCTGATCTTGACTCCTGGATTTTCATCAGAGCTCTGTTAGCCAGATATCCCTGACACTACCACATTGCCACTGGCACAATAAAGAAGGGTTGGAATTGTGGTGGGTGTGTGTGTGTGTGTGTGGGGGGGGGGGGCTAAGTGGAATCTAAAGTGGAGGAAAGAGAGAGAGAGAGAGGGGGTTACTGTTTCTAGTTCTTTTGATAATAACAAAAAGTTAAGTCTAATAGAGCGTTTTTTATATTAAAGCACAAATGTACAGTGTGTTACCATATGTTACGTCTGCCTTTATTTGTGTTTCAAGAAATATTCAGATTCTGAATCAAAATCTTCAATAATAAAAAAAATTGTCTGGTTTGTAAGTTGCCTGGATTCTTGGTCTTTCAAGTTCTTGTGTATCTTTCTTAAATATGATTTTCTTTTCTCTGCATTCTTTTTCTAGTTGGCCATTGTCATCCGTATGTTGTAAATGAAGGCTCAAAACAGATGGCTCTTCTTAGTACCAACATCCGATTCCTCCATGACAATCTGGTAATTCTAGCTGAAAGGATTATTTCCACAATGCCCTCTTCACTTTCTGTTGTCTATTTTGTTAATTCTGGGTAAGTTGCTTTGATTTTCTTTTTATTCATTTAAAAAATGTATTTATCTCTTCACTATGAGGTCAAAATAAAAATGCAAAATTCCATTTCAACATTAAAAAAAAAAAGAAGAAATTGCTTCAATTTTTATGTTTCGGAATTTTTTTAGATGAGCATTGGTAATTTGGATTATTTTAATTATTCTCGTCTTGAATATTCTCGCAACATTTTGGCTGATGTAACTTCAGACCTCCTTTATTTTTATTTATTTATTTTTGTTTATCCATTTTCTTACATGCCTCATCACTTCAACACAAGTGTAATTCTCATCTAAAAAAAGTTCCCAATATTGTCCTCCCATAAGATCATCAGAGTTAAGCGACATTGAGCCTGGCCAGTACTAAAATGGGTGACCATTTCAGAAGACCAAGTGCTGTATGCAACGAAAATCTCTTCAAAATTAAATTAATCTACAAATCAATCGTATACAAAACCATGCACAATTTTGGTATAAAATAACCCAATGATAGTTGACATACCGTAAAACCCGGCAAGAACTGTTTATGCAATCCATTCTGCATAACATAATCATAAAATCGCCTGATATTATTTTGGAAGCTATTTACACTAGTGACAATCTTGACAAGCTCTGAAATTTTTTTTCCAATAATTAATTACTTTCTTAATAAAGAAATCCCAATTGTGAGCAATCAAATTGCTTGTCTATGAAGTTTTAAAAAAATATATGTCTATGGTTATTATGTCCGTTTAAAATCTTAAACACTTCAATGAGATAATCATGCATCCTGCCTTCTAAAAGTGTTGTGATGCCTAATTTTCCAATCCGTCTTATGTATATTTAAAATTTTTAATTTCAGTTATTATTTTTACTTTGTTCCTCATCACACAGTGGCAGATGCGATTTAACTTAAAACAATACAACTTTGGATTTTTTTTTTGTTTTATTTTTCTTTGAAGGAGCAATGGCATGTTGATTTATTAAGAAATTATTTATTTTTCCTGAAAGGTAAACATAGAATAACAAAGTGAAATTGAAATAAGTCTTTAAAATATAAATTGATTAATTTCATAGTTTTTTTTTTTACGATATAGCGATGGCACAAAAATATATATTTTAAAACTGTTGTTGCATGATTGATCTTTTTCCCTTTTGTTAACTGTTGCTACCAGATCAGAAAGTCTGAAGATATAGACTTCCTGGCAAAAAAAATGAACCTAATATTGAAGTTTTTTTTGTTTTTCTTCCTTTTTCTTTTTACAATACTCAATCATGTTCTGCAAAGCAAAAAAACAAAAACAATTCACCTCCTTTCTCTCTCACTCTCTCTCTTCCCCCTTTTTTTTTACACCCCCTAACGGGGCCACCAGTTTGCCGTGGGTGGCAACCCGTGATGCTGAAGGGCGGTATCCTAATGGCTGAGCTGTCCATAACCCGGGAAAGTAGTGGATATGTACACTGCAACACTCCATGTTGGCCCTTACCTGGGCTAGACGGGCGGTTGGAGAGGCCCAATCCAATCAATTGGCTGGTCATGTCAAGCATAACCATATAAAACCCACACTAATCTACTCACCACAATTAACATTGTTATTCCAACTAATAAATACCTCCAAAATATGGTGGAAAGCGGTGAGTGAGAGCCAATTGGTTATGATGAATTAAGCATTGACATGGCTGCAACATCCCTGACATTTTTCTTAAACCCCAAAAAGCAAAATCAAAGGAACACAGGTGCCCAGTGCTTCACCTAAACCAAGTATATCATCTCTGTATCTCTGTGGTGCCAGGGTGAATGGGTTTCTCAGAAACCTCAAACTCAGAGGACGAAAAAATATACAACACACCAAAAAACAGCTTTTCCACAAATTTTCCAAGATTCCTAGTAATAGAACTAGAAAGCAAAAACATGAGTGAATTGTCACCATTTTTAATCAAAAAAATACTTACCAGCAAAAGCAATCCAAAGTCAATTAAAAAAAACTAAGAAACGGAAATCTTCTTGTCAAAGTAAACAGCAATAAAGATGCCCAAAACTTATTAAAAATGGGGAATTTCTACAACCATAAATGCAAAGTTTTTCCACATGAAAAGCTAAATACCTCTAAAGAATTCATAAGGAACCAAGAATTGTCCTTGGCAACTACGGAAGAAATAAGAACGGCATTACAAAAACAAGACGTAATTGACCACACACGCATAACCATAAAAAGAAATGGTCAGACCATACCAACTAATACTTATATACTGACCTTTGACACACCTACAATTCTCCCCAAAATAAAAATTGGCTACCTAATTGAAAAGGTAGAACGATATATCCCTACACTCCTAAGATGCCACAAATGCCAAAAATATGTGCATCATAGAGAAATATGTAGAGGAATTAAAATATGTGTGAAATGTGGTGAAAAAGACCCCGACCACACAGAAGATGAATGCCATAACATTGAAAAATGTTCAAATTGTAATGAAGGCCATCCAGCCTACTTTAAAAACTGCAAAATCTACCAAAAAGAAAGAGAAATAACTGAAATTAAACATAAGAAAAATTTATCCTACCCAGAAGCACGGAAGATTGTTGAAGCATATTTCAAAAATAACACTTATGCAGAAGCAACCCAACAATCAAGCCCATTAACCCTACAAAATGAAAACAACCTACCGGATCTAGTGAAAAAAACTAAGATCTTTACTAGAGATTTTAAGAAAACTTAGTCACCCTGACAACTAGATCTAACATAGAATCGGATCAAAAGAAAAATCCCCAATCCTAGGTTGACGAGACCAAAGATGCTGCAAGCCAAAAAAAATAACCTCAACCCAAACAGCTTACAAAAGCGAAATCTCCTTTGAAGAAACAATACAACAAACAAAAAAACAGAAATGGTGCTGATTGAGAGTGAAACCAAATTTGAACTGGTGGAAATTGAAAACCAGGAAAGAAGTTCAAGACAGAGAAACTCAAAAAGCCCTAACAAAATCAAATCAAGAAGTCTAGAATTCGAAAAATCATAACAAAGATCCCAATCTAGGCACAAACTAGAAATAACAACCCCAAATGAAGAACCAGGAACAAGCAAAAAAAAAAAGAAGAAATTCCAGAGAAAATGGAACTAGATGAACATGCTGAAATCTCTACAAATCATTCCCCTCCCCCTCCATGACTCATAAGATCTTACAGTGGAACATACGTGGTATAAAACCAAATTATGAATAATTGCTTATACTCATGAAAAACTTATCTCAAGTAGTTGTCTGCCTTCAGGAAACTCACCTCAAGGAAAATGGCAAAATAAATATTAAAAATCATACCTCATATAATTGTATCCACAATAGTAATGACAGAGCCTCAGGAAGCACTTCCATTATTGTAAATAACAAAATACCACAGAAGCAAATCCCTTTAAAATCAAACTTGCAGGCAGTTGCCATATCAGTATCTCTCCATAAAAGGATAACAATCTGTTCCCTATACTTACCACCGAAAGAGAAGATTAATGAAACCGAGCTGGAAAACTTAATCATACACTTTCCCAAACCTTACATTTTAGCTGGTGACTTCAATAGTCATAATCAAATTTGGGGAAGTAAAGAAACCAATGGAAAAGGCAAAATTATAGAAAACATAAGTAATAAAAGTAATCTATGTCTTTTAAATCGAAAAACATACACCTACCTCCACCCAGCAACAGGCTCATATTCTGCATTAGACCTCACACTATGTGACCCCACTACTTTTCTAGATTTCAATTGAAAATACTCAATGATACCTGTGGCAGTGACCATTTTCCCAATAATTTTAGAAAATCCCATTTCCAAAACAGAAGAAATCTCATACTGGAACAGAGCAAACTGGGATAAATATAAAATTCTATGCCAAAATAAATTCACTCCCAAATCAAATAACAAAGACCACATAACATATTTCTTCAACTTCCAACTCCAACAAACAAAAAAAAAACCCTGGTTCAACCATGAATGCCAAACTATCATACGCACACGTAGTACTGCTCTGAAATTTTTTTAATCAAATCCAACCAAAGAAAACCTTAACAGTTTTAAAAACTGTCGGGCCAAAGCACGAAAAACTATTAGGGAATCAAAAAGAACTTCCTGGCAGAATTTTGTATCCAAACTCAACAACACGACTAAAATTAAAACAATCTGGAAAATGATACAAAAAATCTCGCGCAAATATTCTAACACTCCATTAAATCAATTGCACCAAAACAATATAGAAGCCACTACTAAGGAAGAAATTGCAAATATGCTTGCAGATAACTTTGCTAAAAACTCTTTCCACCAAAAGGAAAATCCTAACTTCTAAAAAATCAGACAAAATAAATAAAAAGAAAAAATCAACTTCAATACTCATGATAAAATAACCTACAACAAAAACTTTACCATAATGGAAGCTTTGAATGAAACTCATAACTCATCTGTAGATCAAGACAAGATTCATTATGAATTCTTGAAAGATTTACCCTTAATATCTTTAAACTACCTCCTAAAAATATACAATGACATATGGAACAAAGGTGAAATCCTCTCACAGTGGAAACAAGCTATAGTAATCCCCATTCCAAAAGCAATGAAAACAGACCCAGACAAATAAAAAGGAAAAATTCCTAAAGACAACACCACAAACCCTAAAAAACTACAGGCCTATAGCCCTAACAAGTTGCTTATGCAAAACACCTGAAAGAATGATTAATAAAAGGCTTGTATGGTACCTGGAAAAAACAACTTACCATCGAAATTTCAATCTGGTTTTAGGAAAAACAGAAGCACCATAGATCACCTAGTGCAGCTTGAAACCTACATAAGAAAGGCTTTTATCGAAAAGCAACATATAACTGCAATATTTTTTGATATTGAAAAAGCCTATGATACCACATGACAATATGGTATTATGAATGAGCTAAAATAATTAGGCCTAAAAAGCAAACTTCCCATATTCATAGGAAATTTCATAAACAATAGAACCTTCCAAGTTAGAGTGGGAAATACACTCTTAGATAAAAAAGAGCAAGTGACAGGAGTTCCTCAGGGAAGTATTCTCTCAGTAATCCTGTTTGATAAAAGTTAATATCTTCAAAGACATCACAACAGAAACATTAGGGATGAAAGGTGCCCTATATTAGATGACCTCATGATCTGCTATAGATCTAAATATATAAACATGATTGAATGCCAACTTCAATTTAACATAAACAAAATGGGCAACAGAAAACAGTTTCAATTTCTCTAAAATGAAAACAAAATGCTTGCACTTTTGCTCGCAGACAAAGTTACATAATGACCCCATCATTGAGATCAAAGGAGAACAGATCCCAGTTGTCAACGAGTACACATTTCTGGGTATGATATTTGATAAAAAAAAACTTAATTTTATTCCCCATATAAAATATTTTTTTAAAAATGTACTAAAGCTACACAACTATTACGCGTACTTGCCCACACAGAATGGGGCACTGATAGACAAACACTCTTACATATCAACCACACTAAAATTCGCCCAATACTGGACTATGGCAGCCTTATCCATAGGTCAGCCAGAAAATCCTATCTAAAAGAACTTGATACCATCCACCATGAAAGCTTGAGACTGGTATTAGGTGCACACAGAACCTCCCCCATTTGAGAGCCTATATGCAGAAGCCCAGGAAACACCCCTTCAGACTAGAAGTGAAAAATTGACCCTACAGTACATAATAAAATTAAAATCATGTCCAAACAACCCAGCATACGACTGTATATTTAACTCAAAACTCAGAACCTTTTTTGAACAAAAAAGAAAAATGATAAAACCTTTGGCCTTAGAATGGAACCCATTATAAAAGAATCTAAAATCCAACTTTCCTACATTGACATTTCCACTTTATCTGAAACTGAACCTTGGATCATCAGACCTCCAGAAGTGATCCTATCACTGAACAACTTAGACAAGAAAAATTCTCATCCATATACTTTCCAAGACGAACTTCAAGTGATCTGAATACAAATACATTTACACTGATGGTTCTAAAGATGCAGACAGTTGGATGTGCTGCTATCTTGGATAAGATTAAAAGGCAGTGTGAACTACCTGACAAAGCATCAATTTTTAGCTATATACCTGGCTCTAAAAATAATCGAAAGTAGTAGAACAGATAAATTCATAATCTTCTCAGACTCCCTATCAGTTCTCACAACACTGAAGAACAAAAAAAAAATGGATAACCCTCTAATCACAAAATTTTAAAATAAGATTACCTGTATCTATAATGAGAAGCAGTGTAAAATTAAATTATGGTGGATACCGAGTCATATTGGCATTCGTGGAAACGAAAAAGCGAAAGAATCGCTGAACATGATACCTACCAATACTAGGATTCCATACACTGACCTTCGACCTTCTATAAACAGTTTAATCAAAGAAAAATGGCAAGAATCTTGGGATGAATGCAAAAGTAATAAATTACACAAGATTTGGCCAACTATTGATGATTAGCCCTTAGGCTACAGAAAGGCAAGAAGAGAAGAGGTTATAGTAGCTAGACTTCGTATAGGACATACATATATTACCCACAAATATTTATTGAAAGGTGAAATGTCCCCAATGGGTATATCATGTCAAGAACCTTTTACAGTCAAACATATATTAATAGATTGTCAGGATCTACAACAAAGCCGAAGGAAAAACTTGAAAAATCTAAAGGACCTGTTTAAAGACACAAATCTGACCAAAATCTTAGACTTCATTAAAGAAGTTGGACTGTTCAAAAAAATTTAATCTCATTTTTTTTGTTTTTTTAAATTTTTTTTTTACTACAATATAAGATAAATTGATCTCCCTTGGTACTTCATTTGACAACATTAGTCGGCATTAAATAACCCCTAGATGGCTGTTATGCTGTAAACCAAACCAAACATTGATGTTATTTTTTATTTATTTTTCCCCGTTTTTCTCCCCTTTGCAAAACTCAATCATGTTCTGCAAAAACAAAAACAACAATTTTCCTTTACAAAACAATCAAACGTTGAAGATATAAAGAACTTGAAACATAAAAGCTACTACCAAAATGACCGGATTTGGCATTAAATAACCCGAAAAGGGTTGATATGCCGTAAAACAACCAACCAACCTTTTGTTAAATCTAATTTTTGTGAATTTTAATTCAGTTACTTAAGTTACCATTGGATCATTATATCAATTGAATAGAATTGTTTAAAATTATTTCATACTTGAAAATAAATTAATTTAAAATGTTATGCTTGAATGTGAATTGCCACATACAGATGATATATTGTCTGACAATCTATATAATACTAAAACTCTATTGGTCTTGTATGTTTGCAATCAGCTTTCAGCTTTCCGGTTTTCAACATCCGGTTGCGCATGCGTAAATAGCATCGTCTTCAATCTGTTATTCCAATTCCGTTATTCTCTATTATGATTAACGAACACATGAAATTTTTCATTCTGCAAATTTTCATATCGCTTTTAATATAAACAATTTCATTTAATTTCATCAAATAGTTTTTTTGTTTTCTTCACGGCTAAAACATTCAACGGGAGGACTTCGTAAAGTCTGTCGCAGTTTCAAAAAAACTCCTCCCTTTTAAAAAACAAAAACAAACAAACAAAAAAACAACACTCATTATTAATATCAGCGATACTAGCGATCGGTGAACGAAACCACCTCCCACTTTCCCTCTCATAGATTTCACCACTCCTACTCCCTCTGTTTTCGTTACGTACGCGAGAAAGCTGAATCGGTAAATGCACACATTTCTATTACATTAAATAGTGTTTCCTTTTGTTGTTTTTTAAACAGCAAATATTTGAATCATATGTTTTACACATATTACATCAAAAAAAAAACAATTATAATAAACAGAACGACTCATAGAAATCTATCTATATTCTTTTTTCATTTTAATATACTTTCATAGAAATGCTTCTGTTATGTAAAAAAAAACTATTTTCTTTATGCCACAAGTGTCACGCTCATACATGAATTCCATAGCTAATATAACAAACTGACCCAACGGGTCACGGGTGGTCTAGTTTTATTATATAAATGTAAATTCTGCCTTAATAACCTAATTCGTAAGCACTGTTTTTGTCATGATACTTTTCCTCTGCATAATGAAGATCTTTCCCTTCTTTTCCTGCATAAAGTTCTGAAGCCAATGATCTTGCCTTGCGCCTTGCTCGATGCCACACAAAATCAAATGATGTTGTCACACTTGATCAGTAAGTATTCATGTTTTAATATTTTATTATCTACTTGGAAATAACGTTTGTTTTACAAAGCTTATGACTAATATGTTCTATGATACTGTTGACACAGTAATTTGAAAATTTAACTAAAATTATTGCTAATTAAATATTTGTATCCATTTTGCACAAAACTTGAAACTCAGAAAAAGAAATGTGTGTGTGTATATATATATTATATATTATTATAAATGTATATATATTATATATTATTATAAATGTATATATATTATATATTATTATAAATGTATATATATATTCTTCTTCTTTTTCTTATGTCTTAATCCTGAGCTACGGCGGGGTCCACAATGATGGATTTTTGTCTCCACTTGACACGATCACAGGCTTGGTCCAAGCGAAGGTCGGTTTTAAAGAGATCTTTGTGCAGGGTGTCTCCCCCATCTCATCATCGGCAAGTTTCGCGATGGTGTCGTCGTTGGCTCTCAACACATGTCCAAACCATCTGAGCTGCCATTTCTCATCTTGCCTTTAATCGGTGCAATTCCGTAGCGCTTTCGGATATCCTCGTTGTAGATGTGGTCGAGGAGTGTAATTCCTGACATCCAGCAGAGCATTTTGGTTTCCATAACGGCAGATCTTCGCTTTGCCTCCTTCGTTGTCGGTAAGCACTCGGAGCAGTATAAAGCGACAGGTATCAAAACAGTCCGGTAGATTTTCGACTTTAGATGGTCACTGATCTTGCGGTCACAGAGGACACCGGTGGTGTTACGCCACTTGAGTCACATTGCATTGATGCGTGCAGCAACTTTGGGAGAATATTGTCATCGCTGAGTGTCGAATAAAGATATTTGAAGGCGTGCGTTTGTGGAAGATTCTGTCTGTCAACTTGGATGGTGCCATGTTCGTTTTTATCGGTGGTTAAATACTCGGTCTTTCTTATATATATATATATATATATATATATATATATATATATATATATATATATATTACTATTTCATGTATCAACATAAAATTTTATAAGGAGATATAATTTTTTATGTATCAATTTTCAGTATTTACTTCAACAGTGCTCGATACGTAAGTAGAGCTAGGTTGTAAGCTATGAAAATATATTTATGGCAATTAAGCTACACAGAGGCTCCCACGTTTCATCCCCGGGGGAATCTTCAGGCATTTTAGCCTGAAGATTCCCCCGGTGATGAAACGCGGGAACCTCTGTGTAGTTTAATTGCCATAAATATATTTTCATAGCTTACTATATATATATATATATATATATATATATATATATATATATATAGATTATATCAATATGAATTATTTTTATATAGATCAAGATTATTCCTGAAGAGATCAAGTTTCAATTACAAAATAAAAGCTCAATACTTAGCATTAAATAGAGCTTATACATATATATTTATTTAAAAAATTATATCATTTTCTAATAATTTATACCCAAACCAAGTCATGCAGTTTACAATTATTTCTAAAAATATGCATAGTAAACAACAAGTGCATTTTGAATCTCTGGTTTGTTGCATCAGGTTGGTGTTCGTTTGCACCCTGCTTGTTTTTTGACTGATTGAATTTTTTCACAACATTGGTTAAATCTTCAAAAAGTGATGGATGAATGAACTTTTGACTCTATTTATTTTTCCAGCTGGCCAACTTTTTGTATTTATATCTCTGCTCTGGATTTGTTCTTTATAATAAAAACCACCTGGAGTTTTTGTTTACTATGCAGACGTTATTAAACAATTTAAACTGCTTGACTTGATTTGGGTATGAATTGTTATAAAATGATATAATAATAATTTTGGAAATATATATATATATATATATATTTCTCCTACTATATATATATATATATATATATATATATATATTTCTCCTACTATATATATATATATATATATATATATATATATATATTTCTCCTACTATATATATATATATATATATATATATATATATTTCTCCTACTATATATATATATATATATATATATATATATTTCTCCTACTATATATATATATATATATATATATATATTTCTCCTACTATATATATATATATATATATATATATATATATATATTTCTCCTACTATATATATATATATATATATATATATATAGTAGGAGAAATATATATTTCTCCTACTATATATATATATATATTTCTCCTACTATATATATATATATATATATTTCTCCTACTATATATATATATATATATATTTCTCCTACTATATATATATATATATATATATTTCTCCTACTATATATATATATATATATATATATATATATAAGTCTCACCGTACTGAAGAAGTGTGATACAGTGAAACAGTCTATCTGTAGATGACTATATAAGCCCCTTTTCTCGGGTAGAGCACTGTTTAAATGATATTGCCTGCTGCTTATTTAGCATAATGCAAAGCTCTTTGTTTGTAAATAAACAAATGGAGCACTTCAAAAGTGGCGGTCAATGTTCATATAAAGACATTGGAGATATCATTTACGAGCACTGATCTCGTAGCTTAGTGAGTTGAGCTGCCGATTATCAACTAGATGGTTGTAGGTTCGATTCCTGGCTTAGGATTGGTGCTAGTACTGAAGAGCTGTGATGCAGCAAAACAGTCTGTCTGTGGATTACTATATATATATATATATATATTTATTTATTTTTTTGGTACAGAAAAATTAGTACTACATTTTAAAAAAATCTTCAGCAAATACAGAATTTATAAATATATATATATATATATATATATATATATATTCTGTATTTGCTGAAGATTTTATAAAAATCTCAGCTAATGAACCAAACAGAGCATTATTTAGCCTTTCATAGACATAGATGTGGAAAGTTTATCTGAGAGGGTACAGTAGCATCGTTTTGTCTGCCGGCTGAAGAACACCCTGTTTGGTTCATTAGCTGGGATTTTTATGAAATCTCCAGCGAATACAGAGCGGGAAATCATAGTATCTACTTTTTTTTCTTCATTTTACTTCAGTCGAAGTTCTCAGAAATCAAGGGGCTCTTTTCCTGGGGCTACCACTTGATCTCTATATGAGATACATAGATATTCGAATAGTCTATTAAAGTTCTCCTTTATTTCTCAAACGTTGAGTTTGTAAAGAAGTTAAGAACATTAATTTTCCTCTCCCTAATTGACCAGTTAACTATGTTATAGTATATCTTGTGGTCTCTTGGTCATACCGGATTCCAAGACAAGAATTCATCTAGTCTGGTGGAGTATCTAGCTAAGTACTGTTATTTGAGGTAACATCACTAGGAGAAGGTGCACTTTTCCTCATATGAGCAAGTTATAGCCGTTCTGAAGGGATCTTATTTGTGCTGCGAATACTATATTATTTTGAATATTTGGTTGGGATTTTCTTGTAGGGTGAAGTATTCTTGTGTCAGGGTGTCCTGACAAACCCTTGTACAGAAAGACTGAAAACACTCTCGACGATGGTGTCTAGTAGGTTATACAAACTCTGAAATGTATAGTAAGTAAACAAAAACACATATTTTGTTCTTATATTATTTATGATCAGGAACTTTGGGTGATTTTTTTTTCTGTTGAGAAGAGATACTCTCTCTCTTACTTAAAGTACTACTTTTTCAAATTCGTTATATACTGTTATTAAAAGTCGTTCAGACACTAGACGGGTTTTGTCATTTACATAAGTCATTCCTTTTAACCTTCAATTAAATTCATATTTACAAATATACACTTATAACTGCTATTATCAAATTTACATATTTATTTACAATATTTTCCGATAAGGTGATATTAATAAAAATTATTCATACAATTAATTAAAGCCATTTTCTTCATAACCGGCATGTTTTCTAAACCATACTTTCAATGGCGAATACTGTTAAAATTGCAAAGTCATCCTTTCGTAAGTGACGTCATTTTGAGAGGATTTCTTTTCACATTATAATTCTTCATTTTCATTACATTGTCAAGATGAGGTATTTTGCTGTAAATTAAAATTAAACAAGACATATCCCAGCCATTAGTAAATGGGTGACCATTTTCGAAAACTAAATTGCTGACTCATCCTTCCGGTTCTTTCTGGAAGTGACGTCATCGTGAGAGGATTTTTTCACAGTTTTCATTGTAAATTGAAGTTAAGCAACAAATATCTCGGCCATTACTAAATGGGTAACCATTTTGGAAGAATAACAAAACTGGGTCTTTGATATGACGTAGACGCCTTCAATAGCATATTTAAACATGAGTTCTTTGATATGACCGAGGCGCTTCCTAATTTAAAAATTTTTTTTTAACTATTCATGGGGAAGGGTAAAAAAAAAATTTGAGGGGGGGGATTTTTTTTTTTCTTTTTTTAACTGAAAATATTAGTATTCATGGGCAAGGGTAAAAAAAATTGGAGGGGGGGTAAAAAATTTTTTTTTTTTTCTTTTTTTAACTAAAAATATTCTTGGTTAGAAACAAAGAAAATCAATGTCTACCCACCCAAGAAATATGACTGGGGCTCCATCGGTTTACGGGTGAGCGTTCATTTCTGACGCGGCAGCCTAGCAAAAATATGCGACCGGAGGGAGCATATATTTGCTAGTATATATAATTAGTGTGTGTGTGTGTATGTATAGTAATGCTTGCATTAATTGCTAGCCAATGCTATTTATTCTCTTATCACTTGAGCAATTGTTGGTTTTTCTGGCTGAGGCATGACTAGTAAAACAGGTCCATAAACAACATTAAAAATGCGTAAACATATACTTGACTGATGTTCTTATCTTTATTACATGCTACCAGGAATTTCATTATTTAATTGTTGACTGGGGATAAGCACTGGCATGATGATAATGGAATTGACTTATCGCTCATTTTAAAACGTTCGGACAAATATCGTGCTGAAACTATTTATTTTAGTTTCAAATGTAGTTCAAATTAAAATTCAACTGCTGTTTTTACATTCTTTATAACTAGCATTTGTTGTGTGTCATTCAATTTAAATTTAGGGCACTTGAAGAATCTGTTCTCTTTCTCTCTTTCCCTCACACACACACACACACACATATATATATATATATTTGTATACCACATAATCATGTTGACGCACCGGTTCTCGTTAAATCACCGAAGTGAAGCGACGTTGAATCTGATCAGTACCAGATGAGTGACCATTTGGGAATACCAAGCGTTGTCCGTGGGAGGATGATGAGATCTCTCTTGCAAAACCTAACATTGTCAAAATCATCTCCTCTGACCGGGATATACATGGCTCTCGCTCTGCACTAATCTTGTGCCAATATATTGAATTGAATTATTATGACGGATGTAATACAATAATAAGATAATCAATGTTCTCAGAAATGATGATATAACAAGATTTTAATTAACATATTTTTTTATTTATTAATGAGTCACCACTTATTAATACTAATTATATATATTGATTATATACGGCATAATCACGTTGACACACTGGTTCTCATGAGATCACCGAAGTTAAGCAACATTGAGTCTGGTCAGTACCAGATGGGTGACCATTTTAAAATATCAGGCACTGTATCTAGGAGGACGTTGACACCTTTCTGTGTTACGATTGAGATCGTATGAATGATTCGGCCCTCTTGTCTGATTACTAGAAGAAGGCATACGTAAACCTTGCCAATGACACGACGACTAAGAGAACAGGAAGGCATACGCGAACGAACAGAGACTACGGCATGCTTCTCCCTTTTTTTTTTTCACTTCTCTTCCTCGCGCAACCAAACCGGACATAAGGCTTAAACCCTTTCCCCTACTCATATCAAGTTCTTGGCCTTTTAGCTAAGATCAAAGTGTAGTATTTGTTCCGATGGATACTGCACCCTATAGACTGGTATTGTCTTGGCCTTCGGGCTTGATTTACGTGGGTCTATGGGTCTGTCCTGTGCAGTTCTAGGAGGTCCACCCTCCCAGGCTTCGCCTCCCCTCTTTGGGGAGGAGTAAGTTTATTGCTTACTGCCTGAGGCGACCCTACCGGGGAATGCCGACGGGGCTGCCCAGGCAATTTTTAAACCCCACTTTCCCGACCCGACCTTGGGTCACATCTTACTTGTGGGAGTAAGATAAAAACTGGCCTTGTGCCTAACTCCTGGAGAGGAGTAAATCAATACTCATATCAAAGTTGCTGCCCGGAAAAGGGATATCATAAAACAATAGAGAAGAATACAAGTGATTATATCGTAAAGTATGCTAATTGCTGGGCCAAACCATGTGCAACAATTTTAAAGGACTTTTAATATGAAGTTACTTGAAGAAAAGAGACGGAAGTGTTCGCCTCTGGTGAGAGACCTCTTAGGAAAATTCGGATTTACTTGCTAACGAAATCATTCTTTTTCGTCTACTAATGTGGAATATACAAGGACCAGTGGGATATTGACATATCCCAGAGTTAAGTAAAGACACCTATCATTTCTATCTCTATATATTTACACATTGACTAAAAGACTGTTTATCATTTTATGTTGACATATATTCCACCACATCTTCACATTTAAACAATAACACCCATACACTTTTTTGAGGAGCGGTTTCTGAAATAAAACTTTCTTCAGTTTTATATATCTTTGTTTGTGTTTCCTTCACTGTGCATTGTTTCGTGTTTTTGTTTATCAATACCTGTTTAACAGACAACGCTCCTAGTCAGCAAAACATTGTTGCCTAGACTGACAGTTATAAAAAGGGTCAAAATACAAAATATCTTTAATCACAAATGCGGGTTGTGATACCTGCGAGAACTGCAAAAACCTAACGTTGTCGTCTTCCCTGATGGGGATATACATACGACTGGGGACCGCTTGTAAATTTGATATTCTCTAGAAACTTCCTCCGAAAGAGGAAGCCAGTGCAACCCGTCTAGAGTGAATGCCACTTCGTTTATCAAGGCGAAAAGCAATTCAAAGATTAGGGTTAATGAGATGGAAAGATTGTCAATTGAATGATGAAGAATATTATGAGAGGATTGAAAATGATAAATGGAATGAACAAAATTTGATAACTTACAAGGGCGATTTATTATACAAGTGATACATGAAGTTTTCTAACAAACATAAGAATTAGTATACAGGTTTAGCTACAGTGAAAATACACAGTTTAGAGTTAAAAAAACAAAAAAAACTTTCTTGGGTTAGTAGATATAGAAAGAGTTAAGGTAGCAAGTCCAGTTCATATGGGAAGGCCAAGGGAAATATGGGAGAAAGTAATAAAAATGGACCTGAGGAAAAGAGGGATAAATAAAGAGGTTAGTTTGAAAATCGATTTCTTAAAGCCGTCTAACGCATGCCAGCATTTAAAACGGACGTTAAACCAAATATGATGATATTTACATTGTTGTTATAGGCTTCATTGAGAAATTATCTGCAAACATGTGAAACTTCTTCACATCAGATTATTCAAAGTATTGAAATTCTTCAATGTCAGCAAATCGCTCCTTTAATAACATTAAAATACATTGAAATATTTCCAGAACAAATCAATTTATAATTAATTTGCTTTCCATTGGTTCTTTTGGATGGGTGATGAGGGTGGAATCAGTACTATCTTTAATTTCCAGCATTGTTGTTTCAATAATATCTTATACTGTTCATTATTGGATTGGTTTTCAATATAGTGAATAAAATCATTTATTTTATCCTGAGCATATTTTAAATGAAGACTATTACATTGTAAAATATCAGACAATCTTTCAGTACATGATAATATATAAAAGCAGTTCATGAAAAATATGAAATTAAATTCATTCAATCTTGTAAATAGATTATCAGCTTCACTGAGTTTATCTTCATCCGAATTTCATTTTTGTCTTAAATATTCTGAAAAGTCAATTTCAATTTTTCACATCAATCTTTTCCAGCTGTCACAATTCTTGGTTTATAATGTTGTGTTCTCCATATCGGAGATGTTACAATTCTCTGCTTACCTTCTTGGGCGTGTACCCAGACTTCAACTCCACCGATTGGTATACCTTGTCTTTTGGCCGTGATCGATAATCTAGACTCCGGGGTTTTAGTTTAGAAGATTTATTTAACAATCACATAGAGATTTAGTGGTTTTCTGCACTGGAGAGAGAGAAAGAGAGGAAAAATTAATTAACTACTGGGGAAGCTATTCAGGCTCTGTGTGTTATAGTGCTGGCCGCGGTCGCTAGGCAAGCGGACCTGCTTTTCATATCCTCATCACTTGGTGGTCAGGAACAGAAGAGATCGACAAAGTGACATCACTTCTGATTCTGTTTTGACCCCCACTCTCTTTCATGGAACCCTCCCTATCTGCAACCACCACTATCTAACAATAACACCACTTTGTGTTGCTCAGTGGTCTTCTTCTTTGCATATCTTTGAAGCATGGGGTCATACGACAGTTTCCCACTTTTTTACGCGGTCCTTTGCATTATTGTTGTACTCTGCAAGATCTTTCAAGCTGTGTCGGTTAGTGATGAAATACTTTAAAATCCCTGGTACTTTCACAGATTAGGACCCACGCTAACTTTTACCCTGAACCTAACTCTAATGCTAACCCGAACCCTAACGCCCGGGAGGGGGGGGGGGTCAAAGTTAGCATGGGTCCTAATCCGTGAAAGCACTAAATCCCTAAATAATTTTTTTAAGAGGAATTTTTTAAAAACTTGTATAAATGTGAAAAATGAGTTTTTTTAACTCGATTAACTTTTCTCAACACTTCATAAAATTCTAAAAATATTTAATTTATTTTGCAGCCAGTAACATACCTGATTATAATAGCTACTTGTGCATACATAACACAATTAGTAATTTCATCTGTCTGTGTTGAAATAAATGGAGTATTTTCAACTTCAGTTTGAATTACATCAAAAATTACCATAAGGTAATTGCAGATATGTCATTCTGTATGATACTTGAAATTCCTGAAAATTATTTTGAACCTTTTTTTGTATAAAGTCTTGATGCAATGTTGCTATATATTTCAACAAAGCAATAACTCCGGATAATTTCCTTTGTTCAACCTATCATTTCCTTCATGATGGCCGTACAATGGCCGTTCTTGTTTGCAAAGATATAAAATACAGCATTTACCGTTTCAAATACATTGTTTTCCTCAACTAATTTGTTATGCCATTCCCTTTCACGCTTCGCAGATTCACTAATAACGGTTACAATGTTGCATAAACCAAATAGTTTTTAAACAGTTCTAATTATTTAAATAGCTAATAGATTTAGAATGAATATATATTTTTATAATTGCTATAACCTACATCTGTCCACGATATAGCAGATTTGAGTCGAAAGAGCCAGCAAGGTACACAGTAGCTTTTCTTCTGACACACTGTCGACAAAGGGAATAGTCTATCAGGCATATGCACACAGTTTGCTGATGTATGGAAGTGAAACCTGGCTAGTGAGGGTTGAGGGCATGCGTTGCATGGAGAGAAATGATATAAGAATGATACGATGGATGTGTAATATGAATCTTAAAGACAAGCTTAGATCTGATAAGCCCAGAGGAAGAGTAAATCTGGTCAGTATAGGAAGACGTGTGCAAAAGAGTAGACTTCGATGGTATGGTCATGTTGAATGGATGAGAGTTTTTTGGGTTAGTACATGTAGAACAGTTGAGGTAGCAGATTCAGTTCACAGGGAAGGCCAAGGGAAACATGGGAGGAAGTAATAAAAATGGACTTGAGGGATAAAGACTTGGCGAGAGATAGGTTACTTTGGAAATCAATTTCTTAAAGCCGTCCAACACATGCCAACATGTAAAATAGATGTTAAACCGAATATGATAATGACACTTGCATGCAAATAATCAGTCTGTTGATACCATTATTTTGAAAAGAATGTTTCCTAACTTTAGTTTTCAGCGAAAGAGTTGGTCAGCCTGCTTCAATAATTTCTCTTTTTTTTCTTCTTTTTTTTCTTCTTTTTTCTTTACTTTTTTTTCTTTCTTTTTTTCTTTCTTTTTTTTTTCCTTTTTTTTCTCCTTTTTTTTCTTTTTTTTCTTTTTTTTTTTTTACTAAAAAGAGTCACTACTTATCGAGGCTAGATGCCACTCGAGGATAAGGGTTAATGAGATAGAATGATTGTCAGAATCAAGTCCGAATATTTGTGAGTACTGTTTTAGGTAGGAATTTATTGACATTGTCTTTGAAGACGACCAAGTTGTAATATGCGGGGAAGCAGTCTCGTGGCAATGTGTTTCACAGATGAGAAGCCCTTGTGAAGAAGCTCTCTTTGTGGAAATTTTCCTTGATGCTGGGCACACTGAGGTGGAAAGGAAAGTTCTTTTCAGTTGTGGTAGTAGACGAGTTCTTACTATAAATGTTTTACAATGGGAAATCAGAGATTTGAGCTCAGTCGAGCACCTTCCGTAAAAATAACAAGAGTAGAGAGAGACTAGCAACGTCTCTTCTGTGAGAAAGGGGGCTGCCATATTCCCCTTTCCAAATGAATTTCCTTTTAAGATCTGTTACTGTTGAGTGAAAACTGTTGACTTTGGTTGGTAACTCACTTAGAGGTTATGTATTGATAAACCACACAGATCTCTGATTTGTAACAGGTTGGTATTAAGAAGGCCATCCAACTGTAAAATCTGCTTCAATTCGCACGCTCGCTATCTAAAACTATATCAGTCTTCATTATTGGTAAATTTATTTTTATCAATAGTGTAGATGTCTTCAAAGATATTGATACTGTTAAAATGTCTTTTTTATTCAGAGTTCTTGAAAGGGATAAATGAATTGTGTAATGTATGAGGGAACAATGATTACGTGTTTTTGTCAAATAGTTAATTTGTATATACTGTATACTAAGTTGTAATTTGGTCAAAAGGAGATAGTTTTGTACCTTTCCTCCATTGTACTCTTCTATCTTGTCTGTAACCTTCTCGGATTTTCAAAATGAACCCTTTAATTAAACTGCCAGATCGACTGTTCTCAATCCAATTCTGATGAAGGCCAGAGTACAATGGGCTAAACATTGTATACATAACAATTACAATAATGATATGTCCTGGTATGACATTAAACATGATATGACACCATGAGTCGATGAAGACCCAAATTGGGAGCTTTATAGCATCCCATCCCATCCATGTGTTAAATCTGTCTTAGTTATGACATGAACCTGCACGCAGTACTATGTACATACATTATACCATGAATAACTAGTTAAAGCAAGCACTACGAATATTTGAAGGTATTAAGAACTTTAAGCAACAACTTTTAACAAAATGACTCGACTAGGTATTAAGTAACCTGAAAAGGGTTATGTAGTAAAAACAAGATAAACAATAAAGATAACAGTGCAAATAACATCTTCTCCTCCTCCCCCCAGAAAAATCAGCAAATAACATCTCCTCCTCCTCCCAGAAAAATCAGCAAATAACACCTCCTCCCAGAAAAATCAGCAAATAACATCTCCTCCTCCCAGAAAAATCAGCAAATAACACCTCCTCCTCCCAGAAAAATCAGCAAATAACATCTTCTCCTCCTCCCAGAAAAATCAGCAAATAACATCTTCTCCTCCTCCCAGAAAAATCAGCAAATAACATCTCCTCCCAGAAAAATCAGCAAATAACACCTCCTCCTCCTCCCAGAAAAATCAGCAAATAACACCCCCTCCCATCCATACCATCTCCCCTGTTGATATGCTGTGAAATGAACAACCCAATTAATTGCTATAAAATGTATAACTTTTAATCAGCATTGTTTTCATGAATCTATCGAATGTAGCCAATAATAAAAAGGAATAATTTAATTGGCCTAGTCATTAATTATTGCTTCTGAAGTTAAGAACAATCTTAAAACCCTTTGCATGACAACAGAGGACTGAGAAAAGATGTTGCGGTCATAAACATAGAATTATTTTCTCCCTCCAAAAATGTCCCCATTGAGTGAGCTGGTCACACACTGACCAATCAGCCTGCAGGGTGCATCAATTCCTTCTGTCAGCTGAAGAACTACCTCGACCCCCTGGCGGTCAGCAGAGAGACTCCTGCAAGCAACGCAGAAACACTTCTTTCTCTCTCTCCTGCCCCTGTCCACTGGACGTTCCAGCAACTACTATCTTCAGCTGGAGGTAACTGCTCAGACTTTCGGCAGCCCTAAGAACTCCTTATTTTTCCTCTCCCTCACTCGGACACTGTCCAACTTTCTTTCTACCTATACCAAACGGTATGGGTAACCTTAAAGAATAAACCCTTTTTGTTGTTATTATAAAAAAGTTTTGTTATTTCATTTCGTGTCTTAAACATAAGGACAACGTATCCTTCCTTACAAAGATGGCTTTGGAGCAATTGGTTTGGCGAAAGCACATCTGTGACGGCTGCAGCAGATTAGAGGCAAAGCAAATAGAGCATTCCATCCTGAAACATGCTTTGTGGAAGTGGTCAATGTCGAATGTCTCAAACACACTTCAGCATGAACGTGTGTGGTTTATGTGCCAGAGTCTGTCTGTCAAGGGCCGGTCTACTGAGAAACATAGCTCATGAAAAGTGAGGACTAAAGGACAAAATAAGGGAAGCGAGAGTTACGAGGTTGCCGAAACTAAACCCAGGGTCCACTTTCTATTCTCTTATTCATAAGTATCTAAAATTTTACATATGTCTTCATTTAATTACCTTTCCAATTATTAATTTCAAAACTTTTCTCCCAAAAAATTAAATGTAAATACATTAAACTTTTAATATAACATTCCTAAAGATGAGATGCATTATGGGAAGGATTCTTGTAGAATTAATGTTTCTCCTTTGTTCCGGAGCACATAGGAACCATACTTGATGTTTACCTTTTAAACAGTAATTCAAGCCAGAAATTACATTTTTTCATCAGTTTAAAGGCTTCAAAAATACTATACAAATTTGAAGTGTCACAATATTGTAAACAAGTCAGCTATTTTTATTTTTTTAATATTGACGGTCGTTCCCACAAACAGATGGTACTAGATGACAATACCCTGGAGGTAGACTTTTTCTGCTATCTAGGAGAAATGTTGATTACATGTGGTGGATATAAACTTAGTACAGCCACAAAAGTGAAGGCAAGTTTCGTAAGTTGTTGCCTCTGATAGCATTGTGTGCTGTTTCTTTCTATATCCAGGGTAAGTTGTATAGCAGCTGTGTCAGGAGCACCATGATATATGGCAGTGAATGCTGGGCCCTCACCGAGTCCTCTTTTGCCCGCCTGCAGTGCAATGACAAATCTATGATTAGATTGATCTGCAACGTGAAATCTGACCAAACCCAACACATCAGGTCAGAGGATTTGCTGATAGCGCTACATTTGCCTATAGCATAGAGGTCATCTTAATGATGAATCGATTACGTTGGTATAGTCACGTGGAGTGTTCATCCTCCTGGATAAACTGTTACAGAAGCATAGATGTCTTAAATCGCAGGTAGGTTGGCCAGCCAAGGAAAACTTTGAAAGCAAGTAATTAGACAAGACCGCACAGAGTGGAATTTAAAGACAGTTGATCCGCTGAACCATAAGAACTGGAGAGTGGGCTTGTGTAATATCAGAAAACGTGTGACTCCTGAACAAGGGAAAAGTTACATTAAATTAATAGAAGATAAAGAATTAGATAAAGAAGGTTAAAGAAAATATGAATTAATTATTTTGTGACACTTTCGAAATTTACAATAAGGATATGTCCTGGTATGATATTAAACATGATATGACAGCATGTATTTATGAAGCCCCAATTTGGGAGTTTAGGGTTCCATCCATGTTACATTTGTCCTGGTTATGACATGGTATGATATTAAACATGATATGACAGCATGTATTGATGAAGCCCCAATTTGGGAGTTTAGGGTTCCATCCATGTTACATTTGTCCTGGTTATGACATGGTATGATATTAAACATGATATGACAGCATGTTTTGATGAAGCCCCAATTTGGGAGTTTAGGGTTCCATCCATGTTACATTTGTCCTGGTTATGACATGGTATGATATTAAACATGATATGAGAGTATGTTTTGATGAAGCCCCAATTTGGGAGTTTAGGGTTCCATCCATGTTACATTTGTCCTGGTTATGGCATGGTATGATATTAAACATATGACAGCATGTATTGATGAAGCCCCAATTTGGGAGTTTAGGGTTCCATCCATGTTACATTTGTCCTGGTTATGACATAAAACTGCATCCGGTGCTATACACATACATTTGCATCATGAATAATTAGTTAAGACAAACACCATGTTATTTATTTTTATTTTTTAAACTTTATTTCACCCCCAAATAAGGCATATTGCGACTGATATGTAAGGGGCTACTGTAATTAGGGTCCAGATTTATAGTGGGCATCCTAAGTGGGGAATTTTGTTTTTTTACTAATGTGTCACCCCTTATCAAGGCTTGGGGGAGCCACTCGAGGATATGAGTTTAAGAGATTGTCAGTTGGACAATGATCACCACCATGAGAGGATTGGAATGGGCAGAAAATCACTTAAGAGGAATTGAGTATCCAATAGGACGACTCAACAAGTATTTGTTTACATTAGACTTGAAGACAACCGAGTTTTAGTCTGTTGAGAAGCAGCCTCGTGGTATTTTGTTCTACAAATGGGATGTTCTAGGAAAGAAACTTTGTTCATGGAAGTTACATTTGGTTTATGATACAGAGAGAAAGGAAAGTTCTTTGCTCTGGTTGTAGCTAGGCGAGTTTTTGTTGTGAATGTTTTACGGGGGGGGGGGGATTGGAGCTCAGTCGAGCACCTACCATGAAAATAATGATAGAGTAGAGAGAGGCTAGCAACATCTCTTTTGTGCGAAAGAGGCTGTAGGGACGAGAAGAAATCATCCCTCACTAGATTGCGAAGTCGGTTTTGTACTTTTTCAAGACAGGAAAGAGTGCTCCAAGCAGCACCTCCCCAGGTATGACAGCAATACTCCATCTTAGGACATATCTGGCACTTATTAGGTAGAGGATTGCATCAGGAGTGAGGTACTTTCTGGATCAGTAGAAACATCCAATCGTTTTTCCAGTTACTTTAGCAACTGATTTGATGTAAGTCTTCCATTTCAGGTCTGAAGTGAAAGTCGGTCCTAGGCGCTTATCAAAGAAAGGGACTTCATCAAGGAGAAAGAGCCATTCATTCCAAGTGAGGCAAAATGAGGATCTGAGCGTTGGTGGTGAAAGGAGAGAAGCTTGGTTTTAGAGGCATTAAAAGTAACAAGCCACCCCATTGTATCACATTCTCCAAGTCAGAAGAAAGAGTCAGAAAAATCCTTGATCATCAATGCTCTTCAAAGTGCTGCCATAAATAGTTGTCATCTGCATCGATGTCAACGAATGATCTCAGAATATTATTTGGAATATATCATTAGTGAATATCAGGAAGAGGGTTGAGCCTAGAATAGATTCTTGAGGCACACTAGCATTGATGCTATGTGCTTTAGACTTCTACCCATCAACAACTATTTTTATAGACCTATCAAAGAGAAAGGATTTGATGGTTGAAAGGACATTTCCAGATATTCTATAGCTAACAAGTTTGTGAAGCAAACCATTGTGCCAAATTTTATCGAAAGTCTTCCATATATCAAGAGCTGTCATCCTAGAAATGAAGCCCCTATTGATAGATTCACTGATCCTGTGCGATATCACAGTCAGCCCGTCAGCTGCTGATCTTGCAGGACGAAATCCATATTGTTTATCATTAAGTAGATTGTTTTTATTGAGGTGGTTGGAAACTTGCTTTATTACAGCTTCAAGCAACTTACTTATAACACATGAAATATTAATTGGTCTATGCTGAGATGCAGAGGACTGATCTCCAGTACAGTTTTTTTTAAATACTGGGCAGACCAATGAAGTCTTCCATGGTGGTGGAAAGCATTTCTCCTTTAAGCAACAATTGAACAGCTTTGTAAGGATAGGAGCTATTTCAGGTTGCAGTTTCTTGAATGCTATGATCAGAATATTGTCAGGACTTGTTGCCTTGTTTGCATCAAGGTTCTTGATAAGTTTGGCAACATCCTGGACGGTTATTCGAATGTTGCCTAGAGTTTGTTCGGTCATAAGGAGAATTCTGGGGGTAGGTGGTCCTGATTGCAAAGGGTGGAATTTGCTGAAAAGTTATTTGCAAAGATTTTGGCTTTATAATTTGCTGAGGAGATTACCTCTGGTTAATTAATGATGGTTTGGTTAGAGGTCTTATCTGTTCAGGTCTCTGTTTGTTATTCTCCAAAACTCATGGGAGCCAAGCCTCTGATTGGCCACTCTAGATTTCACAGGTTGGGCATGAAACTCTTTTGCATTGATTTCGGGCAGTTTTACAGGAGGTTTTGGTTTCAGAGCATCTATTTCATTGAAAGCAATTGAAATAGTGATTTCTGTGTGAAATAGCGGCGCCACATTCAAGGTATACCATGGCTAGTTGTTTGGTCTCTGTTCGAATACTGTGGAGGGTATAAAGCTCTCCATATCAATAGTTAACCACTCAGATATATCGGATGTGATGCAGGACATATTATTTTTGAAAATGTATTTCAGGGGGATTTCAGATGTGAAGGATCTTAAGCTGTTCCAATAAGCTCTTGAATATTGATAAACTCTGTGATAAGAAGGGACATCAAAGGACTTGCTGAACTTCGTTTTGATCTTAATTGAGACAACTGAGTGATCAGAGAAATCTAGAGGAGACAGGACAGTAGATGTGAACTGTTCAGGGCAAGTTATCAGAAAAAAAGCAAGAAGGCTTACAAAATGTCCATCAGCAGCGGGTATGTGCCTGGGCTTATCAACAATTTGAGTAGGTTTAAATGCAAGGGAAAAGTCATGACAAAACCGCCCTTCATTATAGGTCTTATTTGAGTCGACTAGCCACTCAACATTGTGAGCATTAAAATCTCCACAGGCATGAATGCTAGCAGATGATCTTGTCAATTTTATCAGAGATTTGCTTCTTCTTCTTTCGTTTGCTTCACCAGCTCGGTTGAGAAAAGCCATGCTAATGTTTTGTTGTCTAGCACAGCTATGCCGGCTTCGCCGTTGGGTGGTCGATATTTAAGGCATGACTCCTCGATGATGTGGTCTACTGTCTGTTCAGACCACAGTCGCAGACAGCCGAGTCCCTGAGTCCCCATCCTTTCATGGTCGCGGCAAAACGGCCGACACCTGTCCTGAGGCGGTTGAGCATTGTCCACTGCTGGTGAGGGAGGTCCATGCCTGGTAGGTTATCCGGGTCCTCCATAAATCTGTGCAACCTTAATTTATCTGCTGCCTGCCATTCCTCCGTCCAGCAACGTTTCAGCCAGATTCGTTTTGTGACGTCACCGGGTGTTCAAAGCAGGAGCTGGTGGGCATGCACCGAGAATGGGTGTCGTGACTTCAGGCGAGCTCGTGGAGGGGTCTCTGTGGCGAGCTTGTGGAGGAGATAAAGTCAGCATATTCGTGGCCTCCTCCATAAGTACCTGCTCACAACAGCGAAACTAATGACTTTAGACCGCTTCCAGCGACCCCAGCGAGAGATTTGCTCAATAACAGTAACTCCATCGGTGAAGGGATGATAGAGGATAAAGATGAAAGCTGTGTTGTAGGCAAGTGCAACATGGAAACACATATAGAGGAAATCGGGGTCTTCATTGGAAGTGTCCCTACCACATGGAAAACCGTCACTGATGTAGGCGCAAATTCCATGATCACAGCAATCATGAAGTCATCTATAGAAACTGAGGGGCCAAGAACTGATTATTACTTAGCACTTATATCCGTTACGCCACAGGTCCTTGCAGACTAATCAGTTCTAAGTGACAGTCTTCTGGCGGTTGAAGGTTCAATCCTCAGTGCGGGCGATACTAAGAATATAATTACAAATTACTTAAGACTTCTACTTGGTCATGACTGACGGAATGAGAGAAAGCTACCTCCGTGGATTAAATAAAGAGTTCTGTTCAAAATTCCGTACAAATTCCTGAGTTTGGCAAGATGTACCTGAACAAGGTTGAAGGTTACATCAGCTGAAATGTGAGAATAACATCCAAGATGAGAACAGTAGTCCGAATAAACCAAATAATACAAATTATCAATCGTCATCTAAAAAAAATTCCGAAACATAACACTCTTTAGTATTTCCACTAAAATATGTGATTAGGGTTGTTGACATGATTCAAGTATGTTTCTTTGTATAAAAAGCAAATTCAATCAGCTATTTTACATTTATTTGATTTGCGGCCAGAAACGTTAACTTTTAAAACAAATTGGTTGCATGACTCGTCAACAGCTACACATTTTCGAATGAAAATTAATGACATGGGGAGGTAACTCTTACT
The DNA here is from genome assembly GCA_963556195.1 of Sepiola atlantica. Lineage (NCBI taxonomy): Eukaryota > Metazoa > Mollusca > Cephalopoda > Sepiida > Sepiolidae > Sepiola > Sepiola atlantica. Next base: position 34,081,715 of record OY744518.1, read on the forward strand.
GGCTTAAATAAATGAAAAGATTTTTGTCTTGTTTGGTTGTTTTGTTTTACGGCATATAAATCCTCATCGGGTTATTTAATGCCGAATCCGGTCATTTCGGTGAAAGTTTTTATGCTTCAAGTTTTTTTATATGTTCAAGTATTTATTCATGGTGTTTGGGGGGAGGGAAATTGTTGTTTTTCGTTTTAGATTTTGCACAACATGATTGAGTTTTGCAAAGAGAAAAAAAAAACATCAATGTTTGGTGCATTTTAGGTCAGGAAGCCGATATCTTCAGACAGCCTGATCTGTTTCCAGTTGTCTGTTTTATGGCATATCAATCTCTTCTGGGTTATTTTCATTGTAAATCATTCATTGAGAATTAATTTCCATTTCTTGAATTAAACTATTACTGAGGTGTGGGGGGGGGGAGTAATTGTTTATATTTTTTCCAGTAAGCTTCTAATGTTAACAATTATATAATTGTGTGTTCATCACTGGTATTATGTTTGATACAATATACAGGCAACACCAAGTATCCTTGCTTGTTTGCTATAAACTTCATACACATTACTCGATAAGAAAACCATAATGAATTTTCATTTCTTGTCCAAATAATTAATTTTTATGTTAATCAGTGTGTTTGTTTTTCTTAATTTATTTCAGTGCATATCATGGTCATGTGACTTCCCTAATTGAGATCAGTCCAATGAAGCTACGCATGATGGCCAAAAATTGTGATGTTCCTATCCAACCATATGTACACATTGTAAGCATTTGATAACAGTGAATAAATGTTTTATATCCTAGTTTTTACGTTTTTAGTGATCATGTTACTTTTTTGCACCAGAATAATTCCATCAAAAGTAATTGATTTATATAGTTCATGTTAGACTATTGAACTCCTAACTTGTGCATTTGGCAGAACGTTAATAACAGACCAATCATCGGTATGCCAAACGTTCTCTTTCGACTCCAAAAATTTTAAATTAGCCGATTCTGACTCTGGAAATTTAAAAAGGTGCTATTGTGATCTAAGAAATTTTAACCTAATAATTTATAAATTTTTAGCCTTTTGTTTTTAAAGAGAATGGTCACATCTTTTTCAAGACTATAGATACATTTTTTAAATTATTTTTGAACGAAATTTGAAAAATATATTTTTTTTAAAGACGGCCAACACTACCACTTAGTAATTCCATAGCCGGGTTTAGCAAACATACTGTTCACATCAATAGGCATCTCCACACATAAATGTCCAGAATTGATGAGTATAGACGATTACAATCCTTATTAAAGTGTATACAAAACTAGTAATGGTGAAAAGGGGAGGCAACTCTTAATTTATTTCTAAGGGAGAATATTTGGTTTAAAAAAAAAAAGAAGCGTTTTAGGGCATCTTCACATGTGAAAAAAATTGCTTGCATTTTCATCCCCAAGTGTAAAACTAAAACCATTTGAAACAAAGAAAAGGCATACATTTAAGCAGCAAATTCTGACAAGGATCGCTGCAAGTGTTGCGCTATGAATTCTTTGAAAGCTTTTGTTGGATGTATGTAATTTAAGAACTGGCCAATTATTTCTTGATAATGGTTAGCATTAGTCAAAAATGTGGAGAGATAAAAATACAGTTCTTATATGGCATCCATCCATCCATCGAAAGGCACTTGTCAGTTACCTTTAACCAAATGTGCATACATATATCATCCTGTTTGTGGGTTGAGCTCTCTAGTAGAGGAGGTAACGGTTTCCACTTAGTGTAAAAGATTACTCTTCTTAATTAGAATTGAATCTTAAATTCATCTTGTGAAGAAATTAAGGATTTCTTTTCTAATTTCGAGAAAAGAGAAAGATTAAATCTGCGCAGTATAATAGAATGTGTGCAAAATAAGAGAATTTGTTGAATGAGTGTTTGTATTAGTAGATGTAGAACAGTTGAGTTAGTAGGATCAGTTGGCAAGGGAAAGTCAGCGAAAACATGAGGAAGTGATAAGGATGGTTTTAAAAGAAAGAGGGATAAATAAAGACCTGACCAGAGATAGGTTAGTTGGAAAGTCTATTTTTACAAGCCATCCAACAAATGCCAGCATGGAAAACAAATGTTAAGCTGAATCTTGTAGCAGCTATCATGCTGATCTAAAAAGAAAAAGAGTAAGGATCGCACCGTGTGTTGTACATATGGGAGAGACTAGAGATTGAACCCAGAACGGTCCGCTTACAATATAGAATCGTTTTTTTGTGTGCAATGATGAGAGTTCGCTTATGCAGATGAGTGTTGTTTTGCATAAGAGAATTTTCTGTTATGAAAAAAAGGAAGAATTTTCCTCCCGGGGTCAGTATAAAAACTTTGTGTCGAGTTTGGACCACGTTAAAAGGGGGGGGGGGAGAGAGAGAGAGATGTCTCAGTGGTGGTTGAAACACAATACTCACACAACAAAAACAAATCGGCCTTTTGGCTAAGATCAAAGTTTAGTATAACCATATTTATTTATTTATAAAAAAACTATGGAAAAATTTTAAGATTGCCAACTTATTTTATAATAGCCCAAGTAGGACGGCCCCTAGAGCAAATGTGGTATTGTGGTGACTGAGATGATTTTAGTTAAGAGTAGGATAGACCATTTTATTACCTTAGACAAAGGATGACTAACGACACCCTACCCCACACTTTTGATGGCCTTGTGCCTAATTTGTTTTGAATATGAATCTATATTTTCTGCAAATAAATATTTCAAACTGTAGTATCTGTTCCGATGGATACTGCACCCCATAGACAGGTATCGTCTTGGCCTTCGAGGCTTGATTTCCGCCGGTCTATGGGTTTGTCCTGTGCAGTTCTAGGAGGTCCACCCTCCCAGGCTTTGCCTTCTCACCCTTTGAGAAGGGGTTAGTTTATTGCTAATCACTTCAGGCGCCCTTACCGGAGAATGCCGACAGGGCTGCCCAGGCATTTTTTGTAGGCCAGAGTGCACATCTTTTCGGGTGTTGGCTTTTCAAATCCCATTTTCCAGACCTTGTGGGAGGAAGATAAATAAAAACAAAAACAACAAAAAAACAAATATGGAATATGGTTAATGATTATGAGATGAAACTCTGAAGTGGCTTGATCATTATAAATAAAATATGCGAGTTTATGATTAAGTTGTATGACTGCTTAACGTCTATATTGTTCATTTCAGTATCGTTTTTATTTCTGCTTATGATTCTACTTATCTTTGCTTAGGCGCCTTGTCCTGATGTCTACCGTGGCAAATACAGAGATTGTGATTTCCCTCCAACTGAAGATTTGAGTCAGAAATATGCAGATGATGTACAGCAGATCATTGATAACATCAAGACAGAAGGTCGAAAACCCGCCTGTTACATAGCTGAATCATTGCAGAGCTGTGGAGGGCAAATTATATACCCAGAAGACTATCTGAAGAAAGTATTCCGGTATGTTCTATTTGATTTCTATTTGAGAAAGTAACACTTTACAAAATATTGCATTTTCTAAAGAAAATAAACCTTTTGGAACTCATCTAAAGATTTAATACAAAACAAACGAAATAGCCAAAATTGAATTTTAGGCCCTAAAACAGGGGCAATAAGATGCATTTAACCTTAAACAATTTAAAATATCACTGACTTAAGATTCAAATGAAGGACACTCCCTTCCACACTCATGGCACGAAATGACCCTAAGCTTAGGGTTGATGTGTCGTAAAGCAACATCTTACCTTACCTTACCTTCTATTTGATTTGAGAATTGTTTCTTTTCCTCTTTGAAAAATTGTATTTTTAAATGTTGGTAATAATAGTTAAATAAAAAAAATCCGTAGAAGAATGCGCATATACTTTTGTATATTATCACCTTCCACACCCATTTAAAAAAAAAATGAGATCGCCAGAGCACCAAAGAGGAAATGCAAAAAAAATGAGATATTAACTGGTGTCACTTTCACTGCCAAAAATTTAAACTTTTTCCATTTTAAAATGAATTGTTCCAAAATCAAATTGTCATACCATCGAGTTACAGTTTTAAAAACCCGCTCTTTGCATTATTTTTCTTTTAATGTAATTTTAATATGCATCCATTTTTGTTACAATTTTTAATAAATAAGAGGTTAATGTAGTTTGTTCTTGAAGCATTGTTTAGTGTGTATATAAAAGTAATTGATAGAAGGCAATACAATGCAGAGGTGTAACTGAAGTGGAATGAGTTATGCAGTTTCCATCTTTTTTATTGATACAATATATTTTTATTTATTTATTTATTTTTTTATTTTTATTATATTACTTGCGTCTTTGATGGAAGTTCTGTATATGATATTTCGAGAAGAACATTTCCTTTCTTCAGATGTGTGTTCAACCTTAATTCAAACATGCATAAAAAGGTGACATTCGTTTTATTTATTTAGAGAATATTTCCTCTAACAATTATTTTTATGGTAAGATGGAGACCGTTTTATTTTAAAAAGGTTTAAATTGTTACAATAACTAAAGAATTAAACTTAAAATTATTTTTACATGAAAAGAAAGTGACATTTTATTAGATCTTACATAGATTTATTTTTTCAAGAAAAATATTTGCATCAACAGTAAATTATACGGACAAATGAAGAAAGCTACCATGAAATTTCCACGAGTCCCGCTAGTAAATAATTATAGGGCTTTTTTTATTCTGCATTTTACTAAAGATATTTTTTTATATTGCATTTTACTAAGGATATTTTTTTATACTGCATTTTATTAAGGATATTTTTTTGATACTGCATTTTACTAAGGATATTTTTTTATACTGCATTTTACTAAGGATATTTTTTTATACTGCATTTTACTAAGGATATTTTTTTATACTGCATTTTACTATGGATATTTTTTTATACTGCATTTTACTATGGATATTTTTTTATACTGCATTTTACGATGGATATTTTTTATACTGCATTTTACGATGGATATTTTTTATACTGCATTTTACTAAAGATATTTTTTTATACTGCATTTTACCAAGGATATTTTTTTATACTGCATTTTACTATGGATATTTTTTTATACTGCATTTTACTATGGATATTTTTTTATACTGCATTTTACTATGGATATTTTTTTATACTGCATTTTACTATGGATATTTTTTTATACTGCATTTTACTAAGGATATTTTTTTATACTGCATTTTACTATGGATATTTTTTATACTGCATTTTACTATGGATATTTTTTTATACTGCATTTTACTATGGATATTTTTTTATACTGCATTTTACTATGGATATTTTTTTATACTGCATTTTACTATGGATATTTTTTTATACTGCATTTTACTATGGATATTTTTTATACTGCATTTTACTATGGATATTTTTTTATACCGCATTTTACTAAGGATATTTTATTGTAATCTCACCCATCGTAATTTTCATAGCTATTAAATTTGTAATATCTTTTGCTTTCTTTTAATTATAAAATGTTACAATGAAAAAATATTATATGGGATTACTGTTTATCAAACCGTGTGCATTTTTGCATCACTTGTAGATAATCTCATCATTTGTTTCATGGATATAAAAAAATGGACATAACTATCTTGGGTAAATTAATGTTACAAAACAAGAAAATGGCAGGCTAATTTACAGAATCGATCCAACTTAATGAATTATTTAGAAGACATTGCCAAGGCTGCTGCAAAAAAAGTGGGATCCCTCTACCGTGCTAGAAAACTTCTCACACCTTACATTACCATATATCTCTACCAAGCCACCACCCGTCCATGCATGGAGTATTGTCACATTTGGGTTGGTGCACCATCACCAGTCTCTCCCTCTTAGACAAGGTCCAAAAAAGAGTATCTAATAGGTTCCTCACTATCCACAATACTCCAGCTCTTGTGCACGTCGCTGCAATGTTGCATCCTTGTGCTTGTTTTACAAGTACTTCAATGGAATGTGCTCCGATGAACTTGCTGCTCTGGTGCCCCCTCGAAGTAAATACACTCGACCAACCCGACAATCAGCTAAATCTCTTCCATTCACTGTGGAGGTCCCCAGATGCCGGAGAGCCTTATACTCGAATAGCTTCTTTTCTCAAGCTGCTGGCTCTTGGAACTCCTACCCTACTCCCTGTTTCCCTGACTGTACTGACATGCAGAAATTTAAAACTAATGTGAACTAGCATCTCACTGCATAGCTTCCAATTTAGGATGACCCCCCCCTAAAAAAAAACAAAAAAACTTTCACTCTAATTCTCAGTAGCCCCTTATGTCTACAGTGGCAACTTGCCTTGTTTGGGGTGAACTAAGTTAAAAAATTAATATACCAATGGATTATCTAAACCTACAGTGTGGTCCCAAAGTTTTGTTATCCAAAAAAGTAACAACAAAAGAGAAACAATCACCAAAGTACAGCTTCGTAAAATATCATGCAGGTCATGGTGATGTCATGTTCAGGGGGAATGATATGAGTACATCCTCTCATTTGAAAATTAAAATATTTCTGATTTGCATGAAATTTGTTCCATAATTATTAGACACCAATTAAGCAAGATTTCCTATTTTAATTTCTTCTTAAAATACGACATAATCGTATTCACACACCGATTCTTGTTAGATCACTGAAGTTAAGCGACATGGAACCTGGCCAGTACCAGATGGGTGACCATTTGGGAATGCTAGGTGCTGTACGTCATCTTCCCATGACCGGGATATGCATACAGCTGTGAACCGTTTGCGAATTTGATATTCCCTGTAAACTTCCTCCTCTGAAAGAAGCTGACTCACCCAGAGCTAATACCACACCAGGTATTACCGGTTTGTTAAAAAACACGATTAAGCTAAAAATTTAAAACATTTTTCTAGAATAAAAATCATTTAATGAATTTTGATCAAAATTGGCAAAGGATTCTCGACATAAGGTTTAGTATAATTATATCTTGATTTTAATCTTCATAAAGAGATATAAAAGTGATGCAAAACTGTTCTGTTTGGTGAATTATTAACTAACATAATATCCATCCTGAGATAGATATCCTGCTTATATATATGTATATATTTATTTTGTTTTGTTTTTTATCCATAGATACATTCGTGAAGCTGGTGGTGTTTGTATAGCCGATGAAGTACAAGTTGGTTTTGGCAGAGTTGGCTCACATATGTGGGCGTTTGAAATGCATGGTCAGTACATTTGTTCAAGACATGTTTTTAATCAAATAAAGTAAAGAATTATTTTGAGCTTAATGTAATAAATATATTTAAAAGTACATAAAAGTACTATGTAAGACTTCTATTTCAACCATCATTAATGGACCAGATGTGATCTCCTCACCATCTGATGAAGCCAAACCTTTTGCAAAAAACTTAAAGTTAATTAATTATTATGTTGTGCTTAGTTATTATTACCAGTATTAAGGATTGAGCCTACAACCTCCAAAAGACTGTCACTTAGAACTAATTGTTAAACAGCGTCTTTATCCGTTGCACTATGTGTGAAAATCAAAATCAAGATGAGAATAGTAGTCTGAATAATCCAAATAACAGGATTTATTTTTGCCTACAAGTAATACACAAAATATGTAACATGTCAGAAGCTTCCTAAGCACTATGGAAATGTAGACTTACCAATATGTGTAGAGGAATAGTATGGACAAATAGGAGCAACGGACAAATGAATGTTGTCGCTTTGGTGATTAAACCGAAGAAAAAGAGTGGGGGGATTTGTAAACATGTTGACTCCTCAACGGTCAGCCTGAAAAGGAGGAAAAAAGGGGAAGTGGGCTCTGAGTTATGCCTTTTATATGGGTGACCACATGACTAAATCAACCAATGGTTGACTGCCCCGTCCTTACATAAACTGGAATTCCCCACATTAGGAAAAAGACCACCCCCAACACAAGGAATGCAAAAAAACAGAAGAAAACAAGGAAACAAGAAATACAATACTTTATTTTATTAAAGTCTGAGCAAATATATTTTTGAGTCTCTAAAAAAAACTCAAAACATTTTATAAATGATAGTCTATTTTATATTGTCATCATTATTGAAGACACAGCTACATAGGAGTTTTGGCTAAGA
>OY744518.1:34094743-34117243 GCA_963556195.1 Sepiola atlantica
GCAACATATCCAGACCTTTACAGAAATCACAGGTTTTAGCCAATTTTGAAACCTAGAGATATTCGAAATTGTTTTGCAATTCAAAATGTAAAAAGTACTTTAGACCTATTTTTGACTGATTTTCCATCATACTGACGTGAAAAAAATAAAAAAATTTGGATTTTGACGCTTTTTATATTGTTGGCGAATTCACATAGGCTCGGGAAACACAACTTTGTATTTAAGCAGAGACACTTTTGATGAGGTTAAAATTAAACATTTTTGTATTGTTTTGGTTGTATTAGAAATTTTATGTGAAGTCATTTGAGTACAGACCTATTTCTAAATATTTTTTTATTTGGACGTTAGAGGGTAAAATATCCCATTCTCTGTATGTCACTATATAACTGTGCAGCTCCTAATTTACAAAATATCATTATCTAACTAGTGTACACCCTTTGTCAAAAATGATGGGGAAAATAGTTATGCTTCACCAGTGTTCGCACTAATATTCAGATAAAATCATAGAATTACATCAGTAATTTTATTTTTCAAATATAAATTATCATTTCTGATGACCTTAAAGGAAAAAAAACATTTACCGTTGACTTTTTATCTAGAGTGAAGGATGTAACACTGCAGTGATACGACAGGGGCTGGAGGTTGGCAGACAGTGCGGGACCTATTAGTTTAAAAATTCTTTTGACTCACCTACACTTGGGTACCCAAGCTAGTTTTTAATAAGTTAGTAGTGAAACTAATTTAATTCTGATGATGAATAACATTAAAAAATAAAATAAAATTTAATAATTTTAATCGCAACAACATACTGGTAAATGGTAAAAGTTTTCTGAATTTTTGTCAGAATTTTTGTCAGAATTTTTTTTGTTGTCTCGAATGTGTTTGGTGGGCTACACTCAGAGAATACGGCATAATCACGTTGACACACTGGTTCCCATGAGATCACCAAAGTTAAGCGACATTGATTCTGGTCAGTACTAAAATGGGTGACCATTTCAGTATACCAGGTGCTGTATGTGAGAGAGATCTCTGCTTATTCCAGTATTGTTTCCAGTTGTCCTGGGTTTCTCATTGCCACTGCAGTCAAGCAATACCGGTTCAGGAGAAGGGTGGTTGTAAATTGCGCAACCCTTGCTTAACAATAGACTCACCGTGCAGACACCTTTACAGAGGATATCCATTGTCTCTTAAGACGGAACAGAGACCTCTAACTCAGAGAATACCCAATGTTATTTTGTTTATGGTCACACAAACGCGTATAAATATGTACAGACAATTAATGACTTACAAAACTCTTATGTAATACCTGTGATCTTAGCTATAGAAAAAGCATAGCTTGGTTTGTCTGTGAAAATGTAGTTCTGATCAGGTAGGTCAGTGTATTGTTATGTAAACCTCTTCTGACCTTAATCTGTCCGTTTAAAAAATCAATGAGGATGGTTGATATTTTCATCAAGTGGACAGCCATTGTATAATATGAGGTTATTCGGTTTAAATGTTGCTTTTTGGCAATCAAAATCAAAATTTCCAAGTATAAATGAAATCAGCAATTAGTGAATCAGAAAATGATCCACTTTAATCAATAACCGTTTATCAGTGATCAAATAATGAGAAAATCCTCTCTATATACAAATCTTTAGATTTAGTTGTAAAAATTATTTTTTTATTTTTTATTTAAAAATTTTTTTTGTTTTAACAAGGCAGGCTGCCACTGTAAACGTAAGGGGCTACTAGAGTGTAGGTTTTGGGGGGCATCCTGAGAGCTGTGCAGCGAGATGTCTGTTCACATTAGTTTCTGCATGTCAGTACAGTCGGGGAAACAAGGAGCGGGGAAGGAGTTCCAAAGGCCGGCAGCTCGAGGAAAGAAGCTATTGGAGTATAAGGCTCTTCAGCATCTGGGGACCTATACAGTGAATGGATGGGATTTGGCTGATTGTCGGGTTGGTCTAGTGAATTTACATCGAGAGGGCATTAGTGCACCAAGTTCATCGAAGCACAATCCATTGTAGTACTTGTAAAACAGGCATAAAGATGCAACATTGCGGCGATGGGACAGGGGCTGGAGCTTGGTGAATAGTGAAGGACATATTAAGTTGGCGACTCTTTTTTGGACCTTGTCTAAAGAGGGAGAGACTAGTGGATGATGCATCAGCCCAGATGTGGCAACAATACTCCATGTATGGGCAGATGGTGGCAACAATACTCCATGCATGGACAGATGGTGGCTTTGTAGAGATATAGGATAATGTCAGGTGTGAGAAGTTTACTAACACGGTAAAGGGAGCCCATCTTCTTTGCAACAGCCTTGGCAATGTCTTCAATGTATTCCAATTCATGTTACCTGTGAATGATAGGCCGAGGAGTCACTAATCTTGTTTTCACAGCTGTTAAGCTTATAATGATTTAAAACATTTTTTTTATTATCTACTAATGAATCACCGCTTGTCAAGGCACAAAGGCTACTCGAGGATAAGGGTTAATAAGTTTGTCAGGTGGACGGTGATTGGTTATGATGATTGAAACTGGGTAGAATTTCATTATTTAAGAGAATGGCTCAACAAGAATTTTTTAACATTGGACTTGAAAACGACCATGTTGTAGTCAGCTGGGAAGCAGCCCTGTGATATTGTGTTCCACGGACGAGTAGTTCTTGAAAAGAAGCTCTGCTCATGGAAGTTCCGTTTTGTTTTAGGTACACGGAGAAAGAAAGGAAAATTATTTGCAGTGGTTGTAGCTAGACGAGTTTTTACTGTGAATGTTTTTAATAAGTCCTCAAAGTTTATCCACCGTAACAGAGATGGATGTGACGAGCAAACAGTTTGTACACTTCATTAAGTTTGTGTGTAACACATTTTTCTGCTTTTTGTACCCCTTTCCTTATTACTGCGTGATGTTGATTTGTTGTCACTGTTGAAATGCAAAAGTTTCTGATAATTTATCATCAAATAATGAGTTGAGCTTTCCTCTAGATTCATTGTTTTCTATATTGGGTAATCATTACTATTACCGACATAAATTATTTTAAAGGAAATACCATTGGGAAATTAGTGAAAAGCAATTTATTTTACTTTAACTACTTGTTTGTAGCCTATTTATGTTAAAAAAAAAAAAAGTTATAAGCTTTTCAAGTTCCATAAATATCAGATCTGATCAAAGCCTGTCTTTAAGACTCACATTACACATCTACCATATCATTCTTATATCATTTCTCTTCATGCAACGCATGTCCTCAAGTCTCACTGGTCAGGTTTCAACAAAGCATTTGCACAAAAATCCTGTCACAGTACAGACTATTCAGCTATGGTTTAGCAAGTATAAATCTGTCAATATATGGTAATCATAGCTATTACCGACATGAATTATTTTAGAAGAAATACTTTCAGAAAATTAAGTCAAAAACAATTTATTTTGCTTTAACTACTCTTTTGTGACCTATTTGCGTTAAAAACAAAAGAAAAATTAATATCTAATAGAAGTTATGGGCATTTAAAGCTCTGTAAATATCCTATAAGGAAAAATAAAAGAAAATGGCAAACAATATGGGATATTTACCCCCCCCCCCCCCCAGAACACACTTTATGAACACTAACCTATAATTAAAACAGAAAATTAAAAAAAAACTATTAGGACGAAGAGAAAATATTGTGTTAACTAGAATCCAAATTGGTCACACAAGACTAACACATGCATATTTGCTTGAAGATGCGGCTGCACCCAGATGCACATTTTGCAATCAAATTATGACGGTACAACACCTAATGATCAAGTGCAAAAATACAAAAACATATGAAACAAATTCTTCAAAGTAGTTAATATTAATTCACTGTTTCCAAAAATAACACCTAATCAGATTATAAGATATTTAAAAGAAACCCAACTCTTTAGATTCATCTAGAAAATGTCACAAAAGAAGTGTCATAAATATAAACTTTTGGCTCTAAATGACTCAATAGTGATTGCTGAGCCGTAAAACAAAATCAATCCAATCCTAAGGGAAATAATTTTTTCTAATATGAGTGCATTACTCTTTAGTTTTTTTTTCTTCTGCTTTTGGTCTATTTAATACTTATAGTAAATGATTCCTTGTAAACAAGTTTGCAATTCTACCCAGATAAGTTTAAGATGAGTGTTCATACTGTAGTAGATACATGACTATTTCTTGCGTGGTAATAAGTTGTGATTTGGTTGGCTAACACAGGCATATCCAAACTCGCGTAGAGATACACCAGTCAATTCGAACACTTCTGCACGTGCGCAGATTTTCTTAATTTCCGCCCAGCTATTTTGCGGGCAAATACAATTCGGTTCTTGTTGAGATGTAGACACGACAAGACATCGAATCCCTGGCTCATCTCTCGTCGTCATTTAGATGGGAGACGAGTCTCAAAGGCGGGAATAAACCTAAGACCTGGACTCATTTACATTTCTACTAGTATACGTGTCTGCAAAGCCAACTTACATACGTTCTTGTATTCCTATGTTCCTGTTAAATGAAGTTTGATTTTATTGTAGAGAAGCTGTAGGTATTTTACTTGGAAATCTGTTGATCTTATTTTTTTTATTCAGTTCAAGCCAGCAGAGTCAGATAACTACAGACATGCCCGACTCAACAAAATGACTATCTCTGATCTCGACACCAACCAACCACTCTACAATACCTTTCCCAATAGTATTATAAGTGAACAAACACAATAGAACTGAGTGAATTTGAACTCAGCTTAATCGACTACATAATTCATCCCTCATGACCCCCCCCCCCTCCCGATTTTTACTTTCTTAAAAGAAATTTTTTTATTGGAAGTCACTCCAGACAAGGCATGAAGCTGCTTGATGTAAGGAGCTAAAAAGAATGAAAAGTTGATATCACAAACACAGGAGATGCTTAATGCCCTTAGTTAGGAGGAAAGAGAGTTCCACAATCCTGCAGTTCTTGGAAAGAAGCTACTAGAATAGGAAGCTGTATTATAACAAGGTATTAGAACAGATAATTGATGAAGACCACTAGACCAATGAGTCAAACGAGCTGGAACAAAGGAAGCAGGGAATAAATCAGACAATTCTGAAGAACACATAGCATAATAGTACTGAGACTAGCAACATCACGTCTATGAGAGAGAGGGCGGAGATATATAGTTTTGAATATAACATCTCCTTGGTGTACAGTGGCAACAGTTTAGATAGGCTTTTTGCTAATGGTTTGTAAAGGAATTAAATTTAAAATTGTTTTTGTTCTTTTTCTTTTTAGTTTGGTGGAAATCCGGTGTCGTGTGCAATCGCTTTAGCTGTGATGGATGTGATGGAGAATGAAAGGTTGATGCAGAATGCAAAAGAAGTTGGACAAATCTTGCTCATTAAGTTGAAGAATTTAATGGAAAATCATCCCCTTGTGGGTGATGTGAGGTAAGTTGTTTTACTCACCCACCAATTTATATTATCTTGTTCTTATCAGTAGGTGTTAAGATCAACTCCTATATATTATTAGTAAGTAACGAAAACCGTCGCATGGAAGGAAAAACAAAACCTTTTTTATAACAACAACGAAAGGGTTTATTCAATTACCGTTTGGTATAGGTGGAAGAAAGTTGGACAGTGTCCAAATGAGGAAAAGAAAAATAGAAAGTTCTTTGCGCTGTCGAAAGTCTGTCAGCAGTTATCTTCAGGTGAAGATAGTCGATGCTTGAGCGTCCAATGGACAGGGACAGGAGAGAGAAAGGGAACGTCTTTCCTCGTTGTATTCAGGAATCTCTCTCTGACCGATCGTGATTTCCAAAAGAGCTGAAGTAGTTCTTCAGGGGACAGATGAAATCAATGCGGCCTGCAAGCTGATTGGTCAGTGTGTGACCAAATTGCATAATGTGGCATTTCTCCAAGAGAGAAAATAAGTCATTATTTATGTCTGCTACAATCTTTGCATGATAATACGCTTCGTGTACATCTTTATATATAAATATTTTGTCGGTAACACTCAATTGATTAAAATGCAGGAAAACATGTTTTTCCCGAGCACTGGATCAAAATCTGGCTATCTCTTTAAGAATCTGGCAGACAAACCACTGGACAACTTGCACTAGTTAAGAGTGTTAGATCTCCCTCCAACAAACATACTGAGTTTGTTAACTCAAACAACTTACTTTAGAGGTTTTAGACCCCTTTTGTTTTGGGTAGCTGGACATGCTATCTCTCAATATTAGCCTGGTTAGCACAGCCATCTTGAAAATATTTCATCAAGCAGCATGACTTAGTAGTAGTCGATACTTCCGTTGCAGGGTCGATGTATGGTGATTGGTCTTACAACTTGTTAGACTCAAAGACAATACATCAAGATGGCAAAGAAGGATGACAAACTTTGAGTTAACTATTAAAAAAACAGCTGTTTTTATTTGGCCAGAAGATACAATTATGAATGGATTATACTATTTTTTTTTGGGGGGGGGGGGGGTTAATTGATTTTTTTTTTATGCTAAAAAATATTTTAAAGTGTAAATAAACATTCATTGATGTATTTGTTAAGTTTAATTTTATTTTACTAAAAAAATAAAATTAGCAGGCTGGTCCACTTAAAAGTAGCCCACATACAAGTGAACTGGAAGAATGTAAGTAGGAATGAGGCAGTGGAAGTCGGTCTTCCATAGTGTATTAGTTTGGGATTATTTGCATATGCATTGGATAAGACAAATAACAACTAAAAAATCGGAAAGCAACATATTCAGCATATGACACAAACTATTGTGGCTGAAAGATTGGGCTACTTTTAAGTGGGCTCCTACATATTACATTTATTGGCAAAATTTTAGGTTTATTTTATTTTTTAGCTCTCTAAATACTGTGCATACAATGTTATGTTTGAAATCATCTTTTTAAACATTTAGTCAGCGATTTCTTTTTTAGTCATGAACTGAATTGATTTCAAAAATATTTTTCTATTAATTTTCGAATAGATATTTTTAAAACAAAATTGGCTTTCATTTGATATATACTACATATTTTATTAAAATCCAATAATTTTTTTTAAATAGAAATAAATCGAAATTTATGCATAAACGAGATTATCTATGACCATTGAATTAGTCGCAAGTGCTAAAATTATTTATTCCACTTTTTCATCCCCGAAATTCATAAACTGTGATTCTGTATCTGTTAAGACATTCTTCTTGCATAACTAAAAGTCTTTTTACTTCTCTCGGCCTTTTGGCTAAGATCAAAGTGTAGTATCTGTTCTCAGTTGCTGCAATTTCGTCTACCAAAGACCAGTGATCCGCTACCGGGCCTTTTGGCAAGGTTTAAAGCGTTATTCTTTGACCAAGCCCCCTTTTGGGGCTTTAGTCACTTTTTTGTCCCCTCTTGGGACTTTTCTCTTTTCTTCTTTTCCCTGACTGTTGGGCTGACTTAAGCAGCTGGCAGGTTTCGGGGAGACTGACGTACCCGTAAAACGGTGAAGGTCTCTTCGTCTCCGAATCGGCGGGTCTAGTCCGACAGTCAGGTTCGTTCGCCCCTCTTGGGCCATTAATTATTTTTTATTCTTTCTTTCAGCGTCTGTCTGAGGTGCGCACTTAAGCAGCTGGCAGGTTTCGGGGAGACTGACGAACCCGTAAAACGGTGAAGGTCTCCTCGTCTCCGAATCGGCGGGTGTCGTGCCTCTTTCAGACCCGC
This sequence comes from Sepiola atlantica, assembly GCA_963556195.1. Classification (NCBI taxonomy): domain Eukaryota; kingdom Metazoa; phylum Mollusca; class Cephalopoda; order Sepiida; family Sepiolidae; genus Sepiola; species Sepiola atlantica. Next base: position 34,102,394 of record OY744518.1, read on the forward strand.
TTATAGATGGAAGCCACCCGGGCTTCAAAAAACTGTGTTGTCGTTGACAACAGCGAGGAAGGTGTGACCGCGGAGGGCACCTTGTTAGATTTGGTGAATCGTACTCCTGAGTACGACCTAATGATGGTGGGGATAACCGTGCCGAGCGGTTCTCCGACCTGGAAGGGGGGTTGCACACCCGAGTGCGCCCCGGTCGTGTTGGAGGGGGTTTGCACGCCCGAGTGCGCCCCAGTCGTGTTGGAGGGGGGTTGCACGCCCGAGTGCGCCCCGGTCGTGTTGGAGGGGGGTTGCACGCCCGAGTGCGCCCCGGTCGTGTTGGAGGGGGGTTGCACGCCCGAGTGCGCCCCGGTCGTGTTGGAGGGGGGTTGCACGCCCGAGTGCGCCCCAGTCGTGTTGGAGGGGGGTTGCACACCCGAGTGCGCCCCAGGAGGTGTTGCCTCGCCGGGCACCTCAGTTTCGGTTATGGAGGGTGTCGCACCGAGCGGCACTCCAGTTGGGTCGTTATCTATGGCAGGGGGTAGCATGCCCGAATGCACCCAAACCATAAGTTTTGGCGAATTCAGTGACACCCCATTCTTTAATCAGAAGCCAATAAGAAAGTGCCAGTCTCTAGACTTGGAGGTGGCACAGAGACAGTATAGGCCAAAGTCGTTTCTTGGATGCTCCTCGGGGGGATCATCAACCGACAGCTCTGAGGGAGACGAGAGTAGGCCTGAAAGACCAAGAGTTAGAAAAGGGGCCAAAAAGGTCTTTCCAGAAAAGACACTAAATAAGGACTCCAAAGGAACCACATCGACGTGGGGACCCCAGGCACAGAAGACTCCAGAGGAGTATAGGCGACTCTTCAGAGATAAATACGCCGACTTCACCGACGGAAGTACAATCAAAGTAGTCCCGGGCACTCTGGAGAGACTAAAGAGACGAATAGTCTCTTTGGTTACAACTGATACAAAGACAAAGGGGCTGACTGGGGTCCCCAAGGACAAAATAATGAAAATACTTGGGGATCTGAAGATCCCAGCTACTTACGTAGTAAAGCGATCATACGCTATGTATGATATTCTGCTCCCTAACGTGGCAGAAGCCGAAAGAGTGGCGAAATGGGAGCATACGAGTAACGGAATAAAATTAACGCCGGAATATTTATCAAAGAGGAGGACAACTGTGTCAGTTCTCGGCGTCCCATGCTGTGTCGCCTTCGAACACATAGGCGCCATTATGTCACAGTATGGCGACGTTGAGGCAGTGTTCCCAGTCCGTGGTCCCCGAAATATCCAGACGGGGGACTACAAGATCCTTATGCGACTCACCCGTGAAGGATTCCGGGAGATACCGGCGCAGCTATACTGCGAAACCTGGTCGATGCCAGTGATAGTGGAGGGAAGGAGGCCGGTTTGTTGGCACTGTCAGACGTCGGGGCATATGGCAAAAGAGTGCCCCAAAAGGAACCCACCAAAGACCCCGGTGGCAGTGCCAGCAGTGACAACAAATGTCCCCAAACCAACAGAACCAACAGTACCGGAAAAAGTACCGGAAGTACCGGAAGAAGAAAAAGGTTGGAACAAGGTGGCAGCCAAGAAGGGGAAAAAGCGGACTCCAAGCACGAGCGAGAAACCCGCTAAACCACCAACCGCAACAGGAGATCAGCCTGCACCTGCGGTCAAACGGAAGTTTCAGTTCCCCTCATCAGGATCAGACGAAAATAACGACTCTGAGGAGGACATGACTGTGGAAGGAGAACCGCCGGTCCAGAAGCCCAAGAAGGACACCAGGGCAAAGAAGAGCCGAGACCAGAAAGCGACATGTCCAGACAAGGAAATCGTTCAACCACCCAAACCCCAATCTCCAGAACCCGAAGTTGTGGTTGAACGAAATACCCCTCCCCAATCCAACACCCCTGAAGAGATATCCATGGCCGTAGCATCGGCCGAGGCAGATGAACCGCCTAAAAGCCCATGTAAAACTACCAAACAACCAGAGGCAGCGGTAGCCGACAAGGTAGCGGCGGAGGAAGCTGTTGCCGACAAGGTAGCTATGGAGGAAGCTGTTGCTGACGAGGAAGTGCCGGAAGAAGTTACGGCGAAAACTGCACCCACTCCTCCACCAGTTAGACGAGAAAGATCCCGGAAGCTCCCTTTCCTGCCTGGGGGAAGAATTTGTGAGGCGGACGCAACACTTGTCCAGTCAGACCTAAGTAATAGGCAGAGGGGTTATCTGAAACAGTTAGGAGCGTTCACACATGTGAAAGGGAAAAGAGTCGATAACCCTCTGAACTTCCGGGATGCCCCAATGATAACTACCTTTATCAGGCATGATAAAGGTAGTAGGGCACGCGCCCTTTGGAGAATGGTGGAGGAGGGAAGGATGGCTATTCCGGGGGTTACCTTAGTTGACGAGGAGCATCCATCAAAAAAGAAATTGGCTTCGAAATGTCCGGGGAGGGTCCCCATTTATGTTCATCCCTCATTTTTTCGGGCTTTAAAGCTAACCTTTCCCCTGGACGTGGGAGGTCTGGCTCGAGACGGACGGATTTCGTCCGAACTGCTGACTGGCAGTCTTGGTCAGGCCTTCGGCGTCCTCACTCCCGAGGACTTTAGGCCCGTCTGCGACATATAAATAATAGGATAATGGCTTTAAACCTGGCCACATTGAATGTGAGGGGCATGAGATCTCGAAGCAAGGCTGTTCGCGTGCTGAGGGATCTCGTGGCCCTTAAGGTAGATATAGCTGCGATCGAGGAGACCCACTTCGTTTCGTATGGGGATTGTGATGTGCTGACTGACGACTATGACGTCATCTCAGCATATGGCAATGTCCGTAGTTGTGGTGTCTCTTTGCTAGTGAGACGCACTCTGTCCGCGACAGTGCGCGTTGTTCATACGGATGCGGAAGGACGGTTGGTCGTAGTCGATGTTGCCGTTGACAGCAGCAAGTTTCGGATCGTTGCGGTTTATGCGCCTAACGCTGTTGGTGAGAGGGTTTCCTTTTTTCGACGGTTGGAGACGTTTCTCGGGGGTCCGGAGCGTGTAGTATTAATGGGGGATTGGAATGCCATCCTTGACCCCAAGATAGATAAGGTCGGGGGTAATAGAGGGTCGGATAGGTGTGATAGCAGTCTGTCTGACCTGATCGCCTCATGCGATCTTGTCGACAGATTTCGCGTTGATCACCCAGGGCGGGAGATGTGGACGTGGCATACTAGCGCGGCCTTCTGTTCGAGTACTTACTTGGACAGAATGTTAGTTAGAAGAGGCGACATAGATTTCTTATCTTGTCCCACGTTCACTTGGTTAGGTCACTCGGACCATAAATTGGTTATGGCCCGTTTGAGTTTAAGCGATAGGCCTAGGTTAGCTGGGTACTGGAAATTGAATACCTCCTTACTGGAGATACCCGACTTCCGGGACAAGCTAACGTTACTACTTCAGCGGGCTTTAGTGGGGGCGGTTATCGGGAGTAGTTGGTGGGTGAAAACTAAGGTTTACGTTAGACGCTTTTGTGTCCGCTATAGCCAGCGCCTCGCTCAAGATAGGGCTAGGACACAGAAGCGTGTAGATGATAAGATGACCCGGGCGGTGGCTGGGGGGGATCCCCTAGAGATAGCCTTAATTAAGGGGGACCTCAATCGCTTGGCTAGCGAGCGATATGAAGGTCAAGTAGTTCGAGCTAGGTTAAAGAAAGTCTCTAACGAAGCTGTGAACGTTGACGCTGTTGAGCGTAAGGCTGCTTTACGTCGTGGCTCGGATGGGTACATTCGGAAGGTGAATAACCTGGAAGGACATACCCTGGTATCTACTCGTGAGATTTGCGAGGGGTTCCGCGAGCATTTGGAGGATCGCTTCACCCAACTACCCAGACTCCGCGGCCAGGAGTTTGACAGCTATTTGGCTTACTCGCCCCGCCTAGAGGCGGCCCGAGCAGCTGGCTGTGATGGGGACGTTACAGAGGGTGAGATCATTACTGCGTTGAAGCAGGTCGGCTACAACAAATCTCCAGGACTCGATGGTCTGCCATACGAAGTTTACTTGAGGCTGTCGCCCATGTTTGTTCCTCTTCTGAAGGATGTGTTTAACCACTGGTTTGTTCAGGGCTCGATCCCTGGGCAGGTTACCAAAGGAGTGGTCACATTGTTGAAGAAGGGGGGCCAACCTGGTGGGGGGAATTTAGATGATTACAGGCCCATAACTCTGCTAAACACAGAGTTAAAGATTTTGGCCCGTGTTCTTGCGAATCGTTTGCAGGTTGTTATCGCTGACTTGATCGAACCTGAGCAGAACTATGCTGTGAAGGGGAGGTCAATTCAAAACAATTTGCATCTGGTTCGCACGATCCTAGAGGGTATAGAAGACGACACTGAAGCCGCGCTGATCAATTTAGATCAGTCCAAGGCTTTCGATAGGGTCGACCATGGTTTCTTGGAATCTGTTCTAGAGGCTGCCGGTTTTAATCCTGACTTCCGCAAGTGGGTCTCGATTCTGTACCGTCTGCCGACGGTAGCGGTGCAAGTAAATGGTAGGCTTTCGGAGTCGTTCGTGGTTTCTCGTTCGGTACGTCAGGGTTGTCCGCTGTCGCCCCTGCTTTATGTCCTGGCGTTGGAGCCCTTCCTTCGCAAATTAAGGGACGGGGCGGCAACACCAGTCCTGCGCGGAATCGCTATCCCTCCTCACTATGCGCGAGCCAGGGTTTCCGCGTATGCCGATGATGTCACCGTTTTTGTGTCCAGCCGTGAAGACATAGAAGCGGTGATTAAGGCGCTCGCTCGGTACGAAGAAGTGACAGGGGCCATTGTCAACCGCAGCAAGTCCAATGGCCTGCGGTTGGCTGCCTGGAGCGGAGAGACCGCACTTCCAGGTGACTTCAACTGGACCGATGGCCCGGTTCGGATCCTTGGCGTTTGGTTCGGACCGGGTCTCCAGCTGGAGAAGAATTGGTCGGAAGTACAGGCAAAGGTCGAATCGTCTGTGAGGACTTGGATTCGAAGGAAACTTTCCTTGAAGGGGAGAGCGGAGGCGTGCGCCACTTACGTCTTTCCTCTCATCCTTTACCGACTGTCTGTACTCCCGCTGCCTGCGGACCGCCTTCTTGCTTTCACGCGCTTGCTCTTTTCACTTCTGTGGAATGGGCGGAAAGCATACGTCCGCAGACAGGTCTGTACGCAACGTCCGTGTGATGGAGGCTTGGGGATGCCTGACTTGGCAAGTCATAGACATGCTGAGAGACTGGCTTTCCTGAGTCGTACTTTGACGGAAGAAGCTCCGTGGGTCCCTGCGGTTGAGGACGCCTTTCCCAACCTCATACCCGACCACTCGGTCGAAGGTCGACGTAGGCCGAGAGGAGAGTCGCTGTTCGTCACCGAATGCCGAGCCGCGCTTAAGGCGTTGCCGGGGTCCAGTGACCTTGCCCGGTCTAGGAAGAGACTGTATCGGGATCTAGTGGAGGGGTCCGCTTCGGATCCACTTGGGAGACGGCTTGGATTGTCGACGGAGGAGGCTCGCTCCCAGTGGAGTTGGGCGCCAGGCCAGAGTTATCTCAACAATTCTGAGTACTCTCTGACCTGGCGACTTGTTCGGAACGCACTGCCCCTCTATGGCAGATTATGCAGGGATGGCATAAGGGACGTCCCCTTGTGCCCGCGCTGTGAGGACAATGAGGAAGAAACGGCCGAGCACGCCTTCTTCACTTGCAGAAAATTACGTCTTCTCTGGGAGTATGTCAGAGAGGTAACGGCTCGCATCGACGCCGAGCAGCCGCTGGTCCTGGATGTAGCATTCGTCATCAACAACGTAGCGCCGCCGTGGTCTAGAGAGAAGCGAATGGTGTTTCTTGTGATCCTGGCCGTAGCTAGGTTAGTGACGTGGGTTACACGTCTAGATGAGGTTCATGGGGTTGGGTCTGTTTCGGATCGTGATCTGGTTGTTTACTTTAAGCATCAGCTTAAAGTGAAAATCAGATGCGATTGGAAACGACTACATCGCATGGAGTTCAATAGAAGATGGGTGCACAACACTAGTTTGTGCATTCGACGAGGGTCCAGGTTTGAATACGTTTTCCCGCCTTAGCATGGCGCAGACCGTACTGGGTCCTACGGAACCCAGCCCAGTATAAAACAAAATTATTTTTTATTAGCCTAGTCGAACTATAAGCTAGTAGGAGTAAATGATGTCCTGTCCCAACTTTGTTTTTTCTGCAGGCACTAGAGAGCTTCCAAAGATGCCCACTCCACATATTTATTTTGTCCCCGGCTGATGAAACCCTTGGCAATATTATCTTGGAAGACGCCATCCATTCCCGTACCCAGATCCCGATTAATTTATTTTCAGAATGCCCCGCTTTATTCCCACTCCCATTTAGGGGTCGACCTGCTTGTTTTCGGCTTTGAGCCGGAAAACAGTGGGCGGTCCGCACTTAGCAAGAGGGTAGGGAAGGGTCCTACTAACCACCCCTTATCATTTTATTTGGTTCTTTATTTTTCTTTCTTTTTGGGTGTTTTTAATGTGTATCCCAATCCCACGTTATTTCATGGTTTCATGTATCATTTTGGGGATATTTTAAGTAGGGTTAAGCCATAGAGTGACTGTGAATTTTTTAGTGTGAATGTCTAGCTTAGGGTAGAGTAGGTTTTTGTCATTGTGCATTTTCTTTGCTTTTTGTCAAATAAAAAATGTCTTTGTTTTGTCTTTGTTTGAAATAAAAAATGTCAAACTGTTGTTTTTTAAATGTCACAATGACCCCCGACCCCCACCTTCCCCCCTTCCACAGTGGGCTTTTATGCCTAAGGTGGTATGCATTCTGGGAATGTAATCTTAACTCTAGGAGTTAATGTTTTCCAGGATGCATCCATCTAAATAAATTTTGGCTAAGATCAAAGTGTAGTATCTGTTCCGATGGATACTGCACGCCTGTCCTGTGCAGTTCTAGGAGGTCCACCCTCCCAGGCTTCGCCTCCCCTCTTTGGGGAGGAGTAAGTTTATTGCTTACTGTCTGACGCGCCCCTACCGGGGAATGCCGACGGGGCTGCCCAGGCAATTTTTAAATGGCCAGAGTGCTCTCGAGCGCTGGCTTTTAACCCCACTTGCTCGACCCGAGCTTGGGTCACATCTTACTTGTGGGAGTAAGATAAAACTGGCCTTGTGCCTAACTCCGCTAGGAGTAAATAAATATCCATAAAGATAATATAGAAGTAAAGAGACTTATTATTTTAGCTGATTTACATGTGTTTAGGGTGTGTACGAACACAGTATGTAAAATAGATGACAAAATGAAGCAATTAACCCTTAAATGCTTTATTTTTTTATATTGGTTTGAAAAAAGTGAAGAACATTTCATAGGGGTAATATAAAGTAGTGTAAATAATTTTTGGGAAAAATTCTTTTCATTGAACAAAAATAAATGATATGTGCAAATGTGCAACAAATGGCATAAAATGTTATATGTATAACAAAATACTAAAATATATGCATCTAAATAATCATGATACACTAGAGAATCATAAAATAATTTTTACTTACCATTATAATGACCAGATTTAAAAGTTTAAGCTCTTGAATTAGGCAGATGATACTCGCCCGTGAAAGCAAATATACTGATTACCTATTTAGCGGGTGTGTTGATGCAACATCATACTAATACCTACTCACACTTATCAACAGGCTCGTTGCAGATGTGAAACAAGTTGTACTTTGACACATTTTCGTTGAATAGTATATTAAATAGGCATTTTGTTGAAATGTGTCATATTTGAAACAAAAAGCACTTAAGGGTTAAGAATAACATCTGGAAAAAATAGTCACTCTTTCTCTAAAGATAAAAATATTAGAGTGACTGAATCAACACACAGTGAGGGAAAGATAAATACATAAATAGCTAAGTGTGAGATGGTTGATTTGTTCAGGTAATTAAAAATTAATTAATATGGAATTGTTTTCAAACAGAACTCAATCCCAGAACTAAAAAAATATTTTAGTATGCATTTTGTCATTAAAGTATATACAAAAAAAAAAAACTTTAGGAAATATACATTAATTCACTCAGCTTTCGTATAATAATAAATATTCACTGTATATTGAAACAAAGTTTTCTATACATTTTATTGTTTACTCATTTTAAAAAAAAAACTTTTTAGACTTGTAAATAAATTTCCAATTGACAAACTAAACATGTTTTAATTCATTCCTTTAAATAAATTTTATCTGAGAGTTTTTCATAATCTTTCTTGTAATTAATAAAAAATACTATAAAGTTAAAAAAAATAAATAGGAAAATTGCATTTAATTACAAGATTATGTGTTTGTTTGCGTTTTAAAATCTATTTTTAATCATTTTTAAAATCTATTAAAAAGATGTTTAAAATCTATATTTTAAAATTTAATTTTTTTACTATTTTCAAAATCTAGTAAAAAAAATTTTTAAATTTCATTTCACCCTTTGGATTTAGCATCTTAATTGATGGAATGAAACTAAAAATGTCAATTTGTATTATTTGGACTACTGTTCTTGGAAGTTATTCTGAAAACGTTTCGGCTGATGTAACCTCCGACCTTCTTCAGATGTGTCTTGTCAAACTCTGGGAATCTACAAAATTTTGAACAGAACCCTTTATTTAATCCATAGGGGTAGTTTGCTCTCGTTCTATCAGCCATGACCGGGTAGAAGTCTTAAGTAATTCGTAATTGCATTCTTAGTATCGCCCGCACTGAGAATTGAACTTGCAACCTCCAGAAGACTGTCACCCAGAACTGATTGATACTTATCACTTTTATCAGTTGCGTCACGGGTCCTGTAGATTAAATAAAGGGGTCTGTTCGAAACTCTGTACAGATTCTCGAGTTAGACAAGATGCACCCGGAGATTACATCAGCTGAAACATTCTGAGAATAACATCCAAGATGAGAACTGAATAATCAAAATAATACAAATTATCAATCCTCATCTCAAAAATTCCAAAACACAAAAATATGCTGGTGATACCAGATCAGGCTGCCCTGTGGCTCCCTGAGACGAAATTCACCTACATTGACGTTTTTTGTTTTTCTTCTTTTTTTTTTTTTTTTTTGTAAAACTTAATTATGTTCTACAAAACCAAAAACAAAAACAACAGCCCCTCTCCCTTTCTCCCTCCCCTTTTTTATTTTATTTTTAGAACTTGAAGCATAAATCTTTTACTATAATGACCAGATTCGGCATTAAATAACCCAAAAAGGGTTGATATGCCGTAAAACAAAACTACCAAACCAAAAACGATGATTAAACATTTGAAGATATAAAGAACTTGAAGCATAAAAACTTTTACTATAATGACCAGATTCGGCATTAAATAACCCAAAAAGGGTTGATATGTCGTAAAACAAAACTACCAAACCAAACCAAAAATATTAACTTTTCAACTGAAACAAAAATGCTAATTCCTTTCTATATTTTCCTATTGGCAATTTTCCTAGATGATCAGACTTTCAATAGAATATATTCCAACCATGACAGTTTTCCTAAAAAGAATTTTTGGCAGTGGATATTCACCAAGTGGCAATAGTCAATGCATGGAATCTTAGAAGCAGTCGATAAGAATGTCAAAATGGGGAAATGCCTACCTGTTACGTTATGTCTTTGTTACTTTGTGGGCAAAAGTCTGTAACGTTTCTAAAATGATTATGCATGGCGTTGTGTCTTATAATACTATGTTACGGAACCATTAGCTTCATTGAGAATACCACGTTACATAAAACTGAAAAGTAGCACCTGTTCTCTTCGGCCGGCAAATTCATATTGCATTTTGAGAAATACTTTCTCCTGCAGGTTTTTTTTTCATTTTTAAAATTTTTATTCACCCCAAACAAGGGGTCATGTTGCCACTGAGACGTAAGGGGCTACTGCGAATTAAGAGCCAGATTTATAAGGAGCATCTTAAGTGAGGAGTTGTGCAGTGAGATGTTTGTTCACATTACATTTAAATTTCTGCATGTTGGTACGGTAGGGGAAACAGGGAGCAGGGAGGGAATTCCAAAGACTGGCAGTTCGAAGAAAGAAGGTATTAGAGTAGAAAGTCCTCCGCCATTTGGAGACATCTACAGTGAATGGATGGGATTTAGCTGATTGTCTGGTTGGTTGGGTGTATTTACTTCGAGAGGGGCCCAGAGCAGCAAGTTCGTCAGAACACATTCCATTGTAGTACTTTTAAAACAGTATTGCGGCGATGGGGCTAGAGCTTGGTGGACAGTGAGGGACCTATTAGATTAGAGATTTTTTTGATGACCCTATCTAATAGGGAGAGACTAGTGGTTGGTGCACCAGCCCAGATGTGACAACAATACTCTATGCATGGGAGGATGGTGACTTTGTAGAGATATAGGATACCGGCAGGTGTAAGATCATTTTTGGCACAGTAGAGGGAGCCAAGCTTCCCTTACAGCAGACTTGGCAGTATCTTCTATGTATTTGTTCCAATTCATCTTATCTGTGAATGTTAGGCTGAGGAGTTTGAATGTTTTACTCTCAGGTAGGGTGCTATTTGCTATGGCAATTGGTGGTTGAAGAGGTTTCTTATAATTGTTAAAGGGAAGCGGCGTTGTCTTAGTAGCATTAAATGTTACCCCCATTCAACTACAGACTGAAGGTCATTTTCTAACGATTCGGCCATTGCCTTGGATATGTGCGCTTCATTTTACCCACATGTCGAGAGTAGAGCATGGTGTCACCAGCAAATATACTCATCTTGGACACAATTTCATCAGGGACGTCGTTTATGAAAATCAGGAACAATAAAGGTCCAAGGATCGACCACTGGGGTACACCTGCATTAATGTCATGTTGTTTGGATGTATGGCCATCGCGGACAACCTGGATCTTTCTTTTGGCTAGGAAAAATCTAATTATATTAAATATTAGTTCAGTAATACCATATGAATTAATTTTCATGAGAAGACCTTCATGCTAGACCAGGGGTGGGCAACCTCCGGCCCGCAGGCCACATCCGGCCCGCGAAGGCTTAGCGTCCAGCCCGCCACCCTGCTAGGCTTTATTATTGCAATCCGATCCGCGGACCGCCCAGTAAAACTCATATCATTTTGTGACATAAACGTAAAAGTAGGTTTTGATTAAGATTTACAGTGGGATAAAATGTATAAATATCAGCGAGCGGTGATGCATGTACATTTCATTTTTCTTTAACTATTAATTTCAAATCCTTGGCCTGAGATAAAAAGAGAAAGAGAAAGAGAGAGGCAAAGAGAAAACGAGAGACGAGGAAAGGGCATGAAACAGAGAACCTACGTGAGGTGTGTCAAAACTAATGCTGGATCAACTTGCTACTTCCCCTGTCATTATTTTTTATGATTCCAAAATGGCTCTTCGACAGCGCCTTTATAACATTACATACAGAAGTCTCCTGAGAAAAAATATCAGATTTGTAGAGTGTTCAATGCAATTTTTGTACAATTCATTCATGTAAACAAAATATAGTAATTCTGAGATTTCGTTTTTCACTCCGGCCCGCGATCTCCTTCCAAAAGTCTCATTTGGTTCTCACCCTGAAAAGGTTGCCCGCCCCTGTGCTAGACCTTGTCAAAGGCTTTAGAGATATCAAGCGCTACCGCTCTAGCTTCACCTGCTTTATCCAGTGTATGGCCTATGTGTTCAGAGATGACCGTTAGCATATCTGCAGTTTGATCACAAATTAAGACTTGAAACACAAAAAGGATTTTTCATTTCTTACATTGATTGCGGGTGTATGTCGACATTAACTTACTCCCACTCTCATTTCTTTATATACCGTGGGTGCTTCGCTGGGCCCCACCAGGGGAGCAAACAGAGGACTTCCTCACGACTTGGTGACAATCTTTGCTTTCTTGTTGTTAGAACACTTATAGTATTTATCAAAATTGTTTTTGTTTTCATGCATTCCCCCTTTAAACAACAAATGACAAATGTTTATTTTTCAATTGAACTCTTACGATCTGTCAAAATAACCCCTGAATTCCAAAAGTGCATTCAGAGTTACATTCCAATCTTAACCTATATTTTATCAGCCCACTTTTGTAACGTAAATCGCCCTGTCATCATCGTTATAACTTACTACTAGTTGTTAACTTAGTACCATTATTATTACTATTAATGTTAGTATTATTTCTTTCTCTGCCTCTCCACAGTTAATCTTGTTACATACTAACTAACTATAGAAAAATTTGAATTTAAAAAAAAGAAAAGATGTCTGTGTTTATTAAAATCATAAAATATTTGAAAATTTTCAAGAATGTCGTAAACTAAATAATTTGCATATCATCTCAAAATTTCTACTTCAATCATTTGTTTATGAAAATATCTACTTTCTTTGACAGGGGTATTGGATTTTTTATTGGTATTGACTTGGTTTTAGACCGAAACAGTCGTCAGCCTGCCACAGAAGAAGCTTTATGCATTGTAGAAAGGTATTATGTGTTCAATTTTTTAAATTTGTTTTTCTGGTTTTTACTTTGTACAAGGAATCGTAATCAACTTCAGTTGTATTTTTGATAGGATTAATTTTCTTGTTTTTTGTTTTTTTTTCACACTAATCTATTGACTAAAAAAATATTGCATTGATTTGATCTTTAAAAATAAGTGAAGATCAAACATGTTTAAGACACTGTATTCTCAGAGTTTAAATGAGTTCTTTTTCAGGAACAAAAGTCAGTAGAAAATATTCACTTTGCCTAGGTGAGAGAGAGAGAGAGAGAGAGAGAGAGAGAGCATCTGGTACAATGGCTACCAACGCAAAATATGAAATCAGCAAGTTAAGTTAAACTCCAATTTAATCGATTATGTATATTTAAGCACTAATACCACAGATGAACTAATATATGAATGGTTTGTTGATTAATTTATTTTGTAGGCACATATTGTCTAAATAAATAGTTGATGTTAAGCGACGTTGAGCCTGGTCAGTACGAAATGGGTGACCATTTGGGTGTTGTTTCCAGTCGTCCTGGACTTCTCCTTGCCACTGGATTTAAGCAGTGCCTATTCAAGAGAGGTGTGGTTGGTGATTGCGCAACCCTTACTTCACAATTACACATGTAGGGGGTATCCATTATCTCGCCAGACTGAACGGAGGCCATGAAATAGTCTATGAACACAAGATTCTATTTAACCCATTGATGTGACCTTAACAGGTACTACAACTCCAGGTCAGAGTGGACCTGGGAGTAGTGGTAACGAAGGAGTGACTTCACATTCCACCAAAGCTCCCAAATTAGAGCACCATCCCCAGAAAGATTTGGGGTAGAGAGAATGTATAGTTGATAGGGTTGGGAAATAGGGTAGTTAGAAAGTAAAAAAAAAAAAAGGTAAAAGGGCTGAGAAAGATCGATTTGATGGTGAGGAAGGGTGTCAGAGGTAGTTTTGGGTCTGACAGGTACCATCGCTCTGGATTGGAATGGACCTGGCAGTAAGGGTGACTCTTCATCCTCCCCCCTCCCCCAAGCTCTTAAATTGGGACATTACCACCGGATGAACTTTATGGTCATATGCAGGACTGAAACAAATGGGATTACATAACTGTTTTAATGGATCCCCTTGCAGACTATGGAATAGGTTATTTCAAATTCAAATCTTGTCTGATCTGTTATGATCATTTATACACTAATACTGTTGGGGGAAAATATGAACCTGCAATTTCCTCACAGCTATGAATAAAATAGCAACTTGTGTTCAATGAATCATGTACAGTGAATCGTTTACAATAGGTTGATACCTATTGTAAACGATTCACTGTAAGTGAGTCTCCGCTTTTTAGCTTTTTTTAAAAATTCAGACAAAAGCGGATTTTCACTTAAATCGCTTGAGCTTCTCATGGATGTAAGTTCTCCATTTTTTTTTTTTTTTTTTTTTTTTTTTTTTCTCAATAAGAAAAAACTGATTTTCTCTTGACATTTCTCTCTGAAAACTGAAAATGTTAATTTTGCTGTGACAGGTAAGACGTCAAGCAATTCATGATGGGTGTAAGAGAGTTGGATGACTTTTGTTTCATCAAAGAATGACTTCCTGTCTCCTCCCCCCCCCCCCCACATGCATACTCGGTGTCTTTCTCCTAATTTTGACTTTCTTAATTGAAACTGATTGGAGTTGTTTAGGAAAAAAAGTTTTTTTGTGCTGCTGCTCTCTCTCTCTCTCTCTCTCTCTCTCTCTATACTCATGAGGAGGGGCCCCCTTCCCCAACCCCGGTTGGAAAATTCATCTCGATCCCAGCTTTTTTTTGCCATTGGCTACGCACATCCCTGATTAGGATTTGGTATTAAATAACTGAAAAAGGTTGATATGCTGTAAAATAAACAAAACCTAAGGTTCTACTAAATTAGTCAGACCAAATAACATATACAAAAATTCTACATTTAAATTGAGTTTCAGCATCCTATAAACCAAAAAAAGAATGATTTGCCTTTTTAAACAGACAAAAGCTAGCTAAATGTTACGTTCAATTCCAGTTACTCTGCTGAATGCTAACGTTACTCTGCTGAATGCTAACGTTAATCTGCTGAATGCTAACGTTCTTTTATTCATTATTAAAAAATTTTGTGCTCATCAAGATTTATTCAAATTAAACATTCAAAGTAGATAAACTACTTTTGATGTCCTGTAGATGATTTCAGTAACCAAATTATTTCTCTTTTCAGCCTCAAAAGAAACGGCATCATTCTCAGCCGCGAAGGACCATACAACAATATCCTGAAGTTCAAGCCTCCAATGTGCTTCGATAGAGAAAATGCAGATGTCCTAGTTGAGAAACTGAGTGAAGCGTTAACAGAAATTGAACAAAAAGCAAATCACTGAGAGGAGAGAAGACAACGGATGATTTTAGTTCATTTTTAAAGACTGTACTTAAAA
>OY744518.1:34122243-34180007 GCA_963556195.1 Sepiola atlantica
AAAAATTGTCTAAATCAGACCAAGATTAATGCTTTATATGAAAGCGTTGCATATATATTTATTTTGATGCATTTTACCAAAGAAATGTCCATTTATATAATAACTCGGCTGGTTCTTTGAGAACTTGTTGTTCTTTTGCCAACCCATTTAAAAAAAATTTCTCTCAAAACATTAGTAAAAAATTATTTCGTTTTGTTGAAACTTTTTACTTTCGAAACCGGATTTAAATATTATTTAAATCTTTGAACTATTATTCTTTAAGCTCTATTCTACTGTGTAATGAATATTGAGCTTCTTTTCTCCATTGCTAATTGGAAATGATCCATTAAGTCAGCTCCAGGTGAGATTTTCTGATATAAATCTGATTATAATTATATAAATTCATTTTATATTATTTGTTATATATATATATATATATATATATATATATATATATATATAATTACACACACAACACCCAGTCAAACAATATTTATTAAAAAAAAATTTTTTATTTTTATTTTAATAAAATTAAAAATAATTATTCTTCAGTAACTTTTTTCACCTGAAAACCTTTCAAAGGTGGCTTTTTTGCAGCAAAAGTCATAAGCCGGCTTTGTGTAAAGAAAAGGAATTTGCGTTGAAGCAGTTCAGTCTTTTCAGCAAAACATTTTCACCTCATTTAACAGTATATGAACATTTCACTTTTTCTTCTGGATTTTTTAAAAAAGATTGTCAAGTAAAAGTAATTTTGGCGATTCAAAACATTTTTCAAATCAAGTTCCAAGTAAAGATCGTACATCAAGGTGTTATGGTTGTTTATAGCTGTTGCAAAACAGCATTTATTTTAAGTCATACATTGAATCATAAAATTATAAATGCTGATTATCCTCAGAACAAAACAATCTATTTATCTCTCTCTCTCTCTCTCTCTCTCTCTCTATATATATATATATATATATATATATATATATATATATATATATATATATATTCATATTTATACAGACATGTACAGACGCGACACTGACATGACGATGTTTCGATCTGTAGTTATTAAAAACTAAGATCTCCTCAGGTGAAAAGTCTGTCTTTCATTTAGTTGTTCATATTGAAAAAGAAAGAAGCTTCATTTTGTTTATTTCAATATAAACAACTAAATGAAAGACAGACTTTTTCCTGATGAGATCTTAGTTTTTAATAACTGCAAATCAGAACGTCATGTCAGTGTCGCCTCTGTAAATGTCTGTATAAATAAAAATATTAACATAAATAGCTGTATTTACTATTCACCACTATTATATAAACCCGGTTAGAAATTATCTTGATTTTTATCCTGGGAATACATACTTAACCTGGAGTGTGTGTGTGTGTGTATATATATATATATATATATATATATATATATATATATGATATGATATTGTTTTTCCAGCCTTGTAGAAAATGTTTAAAATCAAGTTTTTGTTATTTTTTTATTTTTATTTTTTTTTTGTCTCTCAGTTATGTGCTACATTTTACCAAAAAGTCTGTGTCCACTTGTTATAAATATATATTTTAAAGACTGTTTTCACAAGTTATACTGTATATTCTTAAAGTCATGGAGATTCGCATGCATTTTTTTAGAATTAATTATTACAAAATACAAAGAACAACCACGTTAAAGTTTTTCACACCTGAAATATGAGACACATTAAAAAAGTTATCAATTTATTGAGAAATATACAATGTTATGTAGTTTAACTTTTTATAAATAAATAAAAAAGTTAAATGCTATTACTATTATCAATTCCAAATTTTAATGTAATGTACTTTTTTTTAAAGAAAATATAAATTTTATAAAAAAAATTATTGGATATTCTTTTTACTCAGCCTGATTAAAAAAAAAAAAATTAAAAAATATTTTTATTAATGATGTTCACAATATTGAATTTTTAATGTTTTGTTATTTTTTAACTTTATGATATTGCAAATTTTCATTATTTTGATACATTTCTTTTTTGAGAATGGAGACTAGTATTAAATATTTATATTAAAGGGAATATAAATTAATAATCCCAATTAAATCCGAAAATATTTTATGCGTGCAATGTTATTGTTGATACGACGCAAGTCATTTAAAGATGGTTAAATAAAAATGTCTAAATTTTTAATGAAATATTCTTACAATGATAGAATGTGGTTTACCATCATGTTCATGATCTCTCTGAATTAAAAATACAGAAAGAAAAAAAACCCAGCAGCTAAATAACCCAAACCAATCGAGGATACGTCCTCGACACTCAGTCCGACAAAGAGTGGCTTCTTCTGGCTCTGCTCTGTCAGTTTGAGGTATGGTTCTGTGCAGTTTTAGGAGGTCCACCCTCCCAGGCTTTATCTTCTCGTGCTTTCAGAAAGGGTTAGTTTATTGCTAATCGCCTGAGGCGATCCTATCGGGGAATGCTGACTTGACTGTCAGTTTGAGGTATGGTTCTGTGCAGTTTTAGGAGGTCCACCCTCCCAGGCTTTACCTTCTCGTGCTTTCAGAAGGGGTTAGTTTATTGCTAATCGCCTGAGGCGATCCTATCGGGGAATGCTGACTTGACTGTCCAGGCATTTTTTGTAGGCTAGAGTGCTCAACCTCTTGGGTGCTGACTTTTGAATCCCACTTTCTGACCTTGTGTCACCTCTTCCTGCGGTAGGAGGGATATAAATAATTCTAAAAATATTTGACAGAAAGCTATAAAGAAAAAACCTAACAATAAAATAAAAAAAAATAAAATAATTTTCAAAATTATGCAAACATATTAACATAAGTTATACAAATTTATTGCTCATTTAGTTAAAACAATGATGATGCTAAATATCCCATCATACCTGACGATACTAACATGTACCGATTTTTTTTTTTTAAATTTTGACAAATAAAATATCTATATAATAATATGCTAAGGCATTTCATGTTCGTACGTACGTTATCACTTTTCACCACATTTAACAAAATGAGATCGCCTGATTAAAACAGTAAAATGTTAAATAAATATATTTCAAAAAGTGACATTCATTTTATCGATTTGAAAAATATTTAGCTGCCAATTATTTTTTACAGTAAGAAGACAGAATATTCATTGTTTTAAAAAGAATTAAATTGCTACAATTTTATATAAATAAATAAGAGACGTATTTGTTGCATTTATTTAAAGAATATTTAGCTGACAATGATAATAATTTTTTATAGAAGAAGTCATTTCTTAACAGTACTGATCCTGACAGACATTTATTATTTCAAAAAGAATATTATTATTCACAGTAAATTCTACAGATTGATGTATAAAGCACCGTGGAATTTCCACGGGGTTTCACTCGTAATTGATAATTGTGGTAGGTCTCATAATGTTGGGACCAGAGTTATCTCCCTTGGAGATATTTGATTTTAATATAAGCGGGAACTATAGTAATGAAATTTGGTACTCTTGTGCTCCACATTGTAGTAAATTAAAAAAATAAACTCTCTTTCTTAATAGCATGACATTCAAATTGCATGGACGTCTGTCTGACCGGCTCTGCTTCTTTGCCTTTTAAACCCTACAGGTCCTGCCGGTTATTTTCCTGATTGAGTCAACCGACTCTCAGACAATGGTCAAAGGACCAAACGACTTTGTAATTTTTTTTCAAGTGGTGCATCACCACTGGAGAGACTTATGTTTTTAACCATCCTTTAACCACTGACAAACTAAATAAATATAAATGTTATGCGCTAACCAACTGTTTCCTTTTGTTTCTTTTCTGACTTGACATATTAACAATGGTTGCCATATGTTAAGAGAATTAAATATTTATGCAGCTAAAATGATCAAATATCAAACTTTGTAGAAAATCGATGGTAGAAACATACACAAAAAATGAAACGTTGACGAACCATTGTAAAAGAAAAATTGATGATAGACCACATTTACTATTTGCAAAATCCCATAGATCTTTGCACACTTCATATTCATAAAAAGAGTACTATCACTTTCTCCACAAAGTGTTTATTTCTAGCATTAGCAGCAGAATTTCTATATCTTCACGTAATCCACCAGATCACATTCTTAAAATAGAAACAATTGATGGTAGACCATATACTATGATTGACAGTAAACTACATAGTGCAATACAAAAATCGACAGTCAACCACACCAACTCTTATAGAACCCAAATATTTTCTGCTTAGTGTTCACTGTTGATATGTTTGTATATATTTTTTTTATATATTTGCCAGTAACAATGTTTTTATTTTAAATGTTGAAGAAAATATTAAGAGAGAATATTAAAAAATAAATGTGTTTTTTTACCTTGTAACAGTTGAACTCTGATCTCTTATTTTGTTTTTTTTTTGATAAAAAAGAAATTGTTTTTTATTTGTTTTCATTGTTTATTGATGTTATAAAATCACGGTTCAACCCTTTTTTTTAAAAATCTTTTTTAATTATTATAATTATAAAAAAAATGATTAAAATCTGTCATTTTTATTTTCTTTCTGAATTTTTGTATCACTTACTAGAATATTCAGTGATCCATTTGAGTAACATTTTTATGAAAATTATTTTTGTTTGTTTTTAAAATGGAAAATTTTGTTAAAATTTTTTTTTGCTCCACACATGGCATGCAACCCCTTGATGTTAAGAGCTAAAAAAATACCACTTCAAGGTCAAAAACTAGCCAACGATAAGTGTTATATGAATAGATTCTGACCCAGAAAACAGTAATTCTTCCCCCTTTGCCAGAAACATCGCTCATGGAATGTGAGTACTAAAGGACAAAATAAAGGAAGCGAGGGTTACGAGGCTGCCGAAAGTAACCCCAAGGTCAACTTTCTACTCTCCTAAATTGCACAAGTTATTAAAGAATTTATGTAGGATAATGAGTTTTTAAAAGCATGTATAATAAAAAAAAAAATTAAGGTACTAAAAATTATGAAAAGCAATATCATTTCCAATAGAAAAGATCATTTCTGTTACAAAATAATTCGTTTTAAATAGGAAAAAAAAATGTTATAGAGCAATTTACTGGAGTTTTTGTGAGTTGTGAAGTACTATTGTCGGCACTTCTGTAGTATATATGAAGCAGCTGCCGATTAAGAAATCGAAATTGAAGAGTTCCGTTTTTTTTTCTCCAAGTACCATTCATTCAGAATTCACCGGAAGTTGAATTTAGTATTTAGAAAATGGAGTTAAATGAGATTAATCTTCGAAACATTGGTAATTTAATGAACCAGCCGCAAAAAACAATAGATTTTTTACAGGCACACCGCCTGATTTCTTAATGTTAGGGTTTAGGGTTGGGTTTTTTTATTTAAATTTTTTTTACTTCATATAATAAAAAAAGAAATTGTTAATTGTTACCCAAAAACAAACCAGTCTTGCATTTTTTTTTATGTTGTAAAAAAATCACTTCCGGTTGAATTACCTCCCTTTATTTTCAGTAGAAGGACAGAAAATCTGCTGCTTCATATATACTACAGAAGTGCCCTATTGTCATATTTGGGCTGGTGGATCTCCGTCCCATTTTAAGGTTCTTGATAAGCTTCAGAAACATATCTGTAATTTGGTTGATCCTCACCCACCCTTTCTTCTTCTTTGCACCCTCTCTCACAGACGTGATGTTGCTAGTCTCAGTCTTTTCTATAAATACGATTATGGCATGTGTTGTTCAAAATTGTCTGATTTATTCCCTGCTTCATTTGTTTAGCTCGTTTGACTCGTGTTTGTACTTTTATTTTTGTTTTGCATTTGATTTTTAATTTTATTTACCACCATATTATTTTTTAATATTATAAATATGATTTTTAAAGTTAAATTTAATTATCACGATATTGTTTGGTCATTAAATAAATAATTGAACCAAATTGTTATGAAATTATAAATAATTTAATTGCTGTAATGTTGTTTTAATAGCTTCCAAAACTTAAAAATCTTTTTATATATGAAGATTGGCTAAGGACTGTAAATGCTTCCAAGGGAAGTAACTCATGGGGGAAATGTTTGTTACCTCCCTTTTATTATATTAAGCGAAAGAAAAAAAAGTATTCATTGTAGATGGGTTTTTTTTTTACCGAGAAATACGAAATAATAAGCTAGTTCGAATCTAAGCAGAAACTGCTATTTGAATCTGACTTTGAAAAATCTACAAGATAACCTTATATGCATGCATGCATGTGTATGTATGTATGTATGTATGTATGTATGTATGTACGTCTGGGAGCCGATAGGGCAGAGGATCAACGCATGACCCACGACCGGCAGAAGCGCAGGAGGCGAAAGGAGAGAGCTGCCGGTCCACAGCCTGTCGATGCCGCCTTCACGTGTCCGGAGTGTGGAAGAGTCTGCCGAGCACGGATTGGCCTCATCAGCCATCTCAGGACCCACCGACCCCCGACGCCAAACTGATTGATACCTTGGTCATCGTCGACTTCGACGGACGAGCAAGAGATCAGTATATATATATATATATATATATATATATATATATATATATATATATGAAGAGTTTGAATGCAATAAACATTGTTTTCAAACTGAAGTTATTACTATTAAAAGTGCTGTATTTTATCACCCGACCAAACTTAAAAATCATTTTTTATTATTACATAACGTAATATCTGCCTAAGTTTTATCTTTTCATTTAAAAGCAGCTTTTACAGTTGAATTCTCTATTTGCAATTTTGTCTTTTTTAGTCTAATTTCTCAGTTTAAAAAAAAAATAGATTTTTTCGCATTACTCTTCATATGTGTCCTGTGTTTGAAAAATTACCTATAACATTCAAATAAAGAAATTATTTGACAAGAAAAATGGACAGATGTTGTTAGTCCGACACGAAAGTTAATACATACACTTAAAACAATTGTTGATCAGACATAAGTATTCCATATATGGTCATTCAACCAATGGCCCCCAGCCGTAAGAACTTTAAAAGTTCAAATAGCTGATGGCGTTTGGAAAAAAATCTCCAAGGTTTGTTTTATTCATGTTAGAAGATGCAAGCGTTCAGGTTAACAAATAAAGAACAATAATAATGAAAATTTATGTTTCCTTAGTTTTACATTTACACATATAATCACTGATATCAAGCATTTTAATTTCAGAAAGGTTGACTTTTAAAATCGATGTATAAAAATTGAGTGTCTAAAATTAGTTATTGCCAAATGGGCTCAAATATTTTCATTTTTAAAAGTTAATTGTCCATTCATAGAAGTAATTGTTTATTTGTCTTTCAGCATTTTAACTTTGCATATTTAAAAATGAATATAAATTGTGTGATGTGTGTATAATATATATATCTATATATATATATATATATATATATATATATATATAAAATTTCGGTGATTCAAAACATTTTCCAAATAAAGAATGCACACCAAGGTATTATAGTTGTTTATAGCTGTTTCAAAAAAGCAGTACTTAAATCATACTGTGAATCATAAAATTATAAATGCTGATTCTCCTTAGAACTAAACGATCTATTTTCAAATCGGAAATATCTTAAGTGCAATATAAAACAAACACATTCAATATACATGTCCCCAAAAATTCAAAATTCCACCTGAAACAAACCAATCACATTAAAAGTCTACATAATTACCATCAATTAAAAACTCAATTCTACATCAAAATGCATAATAGATCCAGAACGAAGATCAAAAACACATATGACCGCCATATTGGCTAAAAAAAGATGGTTAAAATCAGAGGAAATTAACTCTCTTGAATTAAGAAATTAAAGTAAACATAAAACAATCTTAAAATACACCCGTAGGTAAAACACACCTAAAGATTAACTCAAAATACTATACTCAGGCAATAATCCATACCCCCCCCCCATATAAACATATATCAAATATATACAAAACCAAAATACACTAAGAAACATATATATATATATATATATATATATATAAACTTTCCATGCAATACTTAAAACTTGAACGAAAAACACACACATTACTCGACAGCGTGCCAACGCATCTCTCGTTCGTCACCGGTTTTGAATCCTACCGCCATTTCATAACATCAAGGCGATTACGTCGTACCATCTAAGACGTTTGTCAAA
Source organism: Sepiola atlantica (assembly GCA_963556195.1). Taxonomy (NCBI): domain Eukaryota; kingdom Metazoa; phylum Mollusca; class Cephalopoda; order Sepiida; family Sepiolidae; genus Sepiola; species Sepiola atlantica. The sequence goes on from OY744518.1 coordinate 34,130,294, forward strand.
TTAACAAAGAAATAAGTTTCTTTATTCTTGTTTTTTGATGAAAAAAAAAAAAAAAAAAAAAAAAAATGACTCAATACTGGTCACCCCTGAAGAAGGAATTTTATTCCGTAATCGATAGGATTAATGTAAGAAAAAAAAAAAAAATTAATCTTGTATTGCTAATTTGGCTTTTATTTCAATTTTATATATATATATATATATATATATATATATATTATATAAAGTAATCCAATAAAAGATATAAGTGTCAACTAATATCTTATAATTAGTGAAAACAACCGGATAAAAACTGAAGCTCAAATAGATAGAGCTTTAATATTATAACATAAAATGAAATAATAAAATAAGGTGTCAATCAAATTTTTATTAAAATTCAAAGTTCAAGCAAAGTATCTTAACGTCCTTATCTCATGAGTTTTCAAAGATAAATCTTCTCCCCAGAGGACCATTACCATAGTGACATCACTACAGGCAATAAAATTAAACTTTGAAAATATATAAAAATATATATAACATCAAATATATCAACCCAAAAACATACTTTTTGTTGAATCTATACAATCCATCCAGGTCATGGATTGTATAGATTCAACAAAAAGTATGTTTTTGGGTTGATATATTTGATGTTATATATTTTTATGTATTGTTGTATATATTTTTATATATTTTCAAAGTGTAATTTTATTGCCTGTAGTGATGTCACTATCGTAATGGTCCTCTGGGGAGAAGATTTATCTTTGAAAACTCATGAGCTAAGGACGTTAAGATACTTTGCTTGAACTTTGAATTTTAATAAAATTTGATTGACACCTTATTTTATTATTTCATTTTATATTATAATATATATATATATATATATATATATATATATATATATATATATACACATACACATATATTTTTTTATGTCTAAATTAAAAAAACTTATTTTCTCTGTACCAAATGCATACAGGATTTTTTTAAATAAATTACTTAAATTGCAAGATCATGTCTGACAATATTAAAACAACAACAAAAATCATTTAAAAAAAACTAGATGAATTCAGGTGTAACTTCTCTTATTTCTATAATGAAAACTTTAATGAATTATTTTATTAAATTCAGATTTTAAATTAATCTCCAAATAGAATGGATTTTTTAACAGAAAATATTGACAAATGAAAAAATTACCTGGTGACTATTTCTTCCTAAGGAAGACTTGTTAAGGGTGATTTGTATAACCGGTGCTTCATGTTGAAAATGGTTTTATTTGTTTAATTACAAGACAATTTGTAAAAAAAAAAATTTTTTAAATAAAAAAATTTATGAAGAATATGGATTGATGAAACTTAATTTTTATACAATGAACAGTAACATTTTTGTAAATATTTATAAAATTCTGAGAAATTTCTCAACGAAAGAATCTGTTTATTCGTTTTTGGATTTAACTGATTATTAGCCAACATCAAAATGCTTTGATGAGCATGGGAATCAGTGAAGAATAAGAACGGATCCATTGTTAAGAGACCATTTTATGTAAATAGTGATGGAACGTTAAAAGTCTTTAAACAACTTCAAACAAAAAGGTTTTCTGTAAAAAAAGATTTTTTGTTTCTTTGAGATTGTTTAAAATCTTAACATTCCGTTACTTTTTTCCCTTTTCCTTTTATGTTTTATCACCATCTCCTTTCCCATTAAATTTAAATGTTATTTTTTCTTCACTAGTCTCCATGCTTATAACAGTTCTTTAACTGTGTCCATTTATTTGGATTTAACGGATCATTAGACATATTCTTTTCTGAGAGTTCTTGAAATAAATCTCTTAAGTCTGTTTAACTTTTGGCCATTGTTTAATAATTTAAAAATTGTGTACCTATAAACTCTTATAAAATGAACTATTGTATTTTTATAATTAAAGTTTTTTTTTGTTTTGTTTTTTTCAAATAAGGGTTATCTTTCCTTCTATCTTTTGGAGTATTTCTAACCCAAATATAATTTTATTTACAATTCATTACTATCAAAAATTAAAGTGAATTAAAACTTTCAATATAAAAAAAGAAAAATGAGGAAACTAACATTTTAAAAGATAAAGATATTTATTTGGGTTAAAAAAGAAAAGAAATATTACTTAGGAACAGCAACACAAACTTAGAAAAGTTCAACCATTTAAAAAAAAATTTTTTTTTTTTATCAAAATCCTTTAATTTTATCGCTTTTCATCTGAGGGGACTCTACATATAATACTTAATGAGCTTGACTAGCAAACCGTTAAAACGGTTAAGTTTTAATTTTCAAAGGGTGGCCAACATTAATGACTTCTATACAAGGAGCATTGTCAATGATCACTCAAATCGTGTGTGTGTAAAATGATGGAAAGTAATTGCTACAAGTTCAATCCCTGCAAGGTGCTCAAAATGTCTGGCTATGTGCTAAATCTGAGCTAAGCTTAGAAAATGACAATGTTTTCATCTTTCTAAAAAAAAATAAGTCTTTTCCTGAATTGTAAAATGGCATTCAGATGTAAAATTTGATATGTTATTTGACTTATCATTTGTATCAAATTATTTTAAATGCATATATTTTTAAAAAATTAGCTTGTTTTTAGTTTACCTGTACAAAATATTTACAATTGAATCAGTTCCATACTGATTTTGCACCTCCTTATTTCTCTCCCTGAATACGATTGATTTAGCATCAAATTTTCAGATTATAAAAACAAATTGAAAAAATGACTAGTTTAACTTTTAGCAAGAAGGTTCAGCTTTCTTTGTAAGTTTACTGTAAAATGATTCCTTTACTTAATTGTTTAACCCGTCTTTACCGAAAAATACTACAACTTTTTTAATAATTGAACAGTAACTCTTTCCCTGTGCATTGAGAAACACTGCTGTACTTGTGATGCATAGATGTTTTAATTACACAGCTTTGTTTAAGACAAAGGTTAAACATTTTTTTGATAAAAGAAAATCATTATCAACTTTTGACCGTCATCTTGGATTTTTATATAAACACCGCCTGTACTGATGAACTACCCCACCCCTATCTTTCACTTTCTTTTTTTCATCCATTTTTGTGTTTAACATTGGAAGACCTCACATATTCGGTAATATCTTTAATAAATCATGAAGAAAAATTATAAATCTTTCTTTTTTTTATTTCTTTTTCTTTTTTTTATTTTCTTTCTTTTATGTTTTCTTTTTCTTTGTTCAAAGTGTCTACATAGTCTGAATTATTAAATTTACTGTTATTTAAAAGATATATATATTTTTCCGGTTCATTGTAAAAAAAAAAAAAGGTGTAAAATGCCGTTATACCTTGATATTTTGACTTAAATATGTTGTCTTTCATAACATTTTTTTAGTTTGGTTATAAAGGAAGATACTTTGCAGAAATAAATCATGCAGGCATAAAGATTTTATTTTTCATCTTCTTACAAAAATAATTCTATTTCATAATATTCCATTTTTGCTTTAAATTAGTCCGTTAAAAGTTCTTTTGCCTTATTTTTACTTTTTATTTAAGCACTAAAATCTGGAATTTATATCTTGAAGCTAAGAAAATTGTATAGAAAACTATTCTGTTAATATATTTCGAGTTGATATTTTATTCAAATTGTACATATATTTACTTTCAATTATATTGAAGTAGGAACCTGAGAAGGTGATGGTGTGATAGCAAGAGTTAGAATTGGATGGAGTAAGTTCAGGAAATGTTTACCATTACAGGGTGTTGTTACTGCTGTCGACCAAAGGAAGAGTCTATCAGACATGTGTACGTAGTGTGCTGATGAATGGAAGTGAGGGTTGAGGACATGCGTTGCATGGAGAGAAATGATATGAGAATGATACAATGGATGTGTGATGTGAGTTTTAAAGACAGGTTTAGTTTTGATGACATTAGATGAAAATTAAATCTGGGCAGTATAGGGAGATATGTGCAGAACAGGGAGACTTTGATGGTATGGTCACGTTGAAACAATAGATGAGAGTTTGTAAGTTAGTAGATGTAGAGCAGTTGAGGTAGCAGTCCATTGGCAAGGGAATGCTAAGAAAAACATAGAAAGTGATAAGAATGGATTTGAGGGGAAAAAGGATAAATAAAGACCTGGTCAGAGATAGATTTGTTTGGAAATCAATTTCTAAAAGGCATCCAACACATGCCATCATGTAAAACGGACGTTAAACTGAATATGTTGATGAGAATACCCATTCTTATGTGGGTTCATATTATGACTGTTTATCTGATGTATTTAAAAACATTTTTTTTATGGAAATCGCTCCAGACAAGGCATGAAGCCACTTGATGTAAGGAGCTAACAACAACGAAAGATTATTATCACAAAGACAGGAGACGCCTATTGTCTTTAGTCTTGAAAAGATCAAGGCTATAGGTAGGAGGAACACAGTCAGCAGGAAGAGAGTTCCACAAGCCTGCAGTTCTTGGAAAGAAACCACTGGAATAGAAAGCTGTATTACAATGAGGTATCAAAACAGTGAATTGATGGAGACCACTAGACCAACGAGTCAAACGAGCTGGAACAAAGGAAGCAGGGAATAGATCAGACAATTCAAAAGAACACATGCCATAATAGTATTTATAGAAAAGACAGATTAGCAATATCACGTCTGTGAGAGATAGGGTGCAGAAGAGAAGAAAAAAGAGTGGGGCGAATCAAATTGCAAATACGTTTCTGCACCTTATCAGAACCCCTCAAATGCGAAGAGATTCACCAGCCCAAATATGACAATTGTACTCCATAAATGGTCTGTATTTGTAAGCACTTCTAGTCTGCAACGGCTTTGCCGTAATGACTGAGCTGTGATCAGGTAGCTATGCAGTTGAAAACTGGAAGAAAGGATCGCATCAATCATACTTCATCGGAAACTTGTTATTTGTTGGATTATGAATCCCTTGTGTGTTTGGTGTCTCAGGTCATTCAGCCATCTCTTGTATCAAGAGTAAAGTAGAAAGTGGACCTGGGTTTACTTTCGTCAGCCTCGTAACTCTCGCTTCCTTTATTACTGTTTTCTGGGTCAAAATCTATCCATCTAACACTAGTTTTTTACCTTGACGTAGTATTTTTTTTAGTTCTTTACATCAAGTGGCTTCATGCCTGGAGCGATTTCCATAAAAGAACAAAAAAAAAAAGCAGACTCCAACACGTCTGGATATTTCAGATACTTGAGAGCATGATAGACTTAAGAAAACCTAGCTCGAGCGTGTAAGAAACAATATGCAACCTGACTGATGTCAACTTTTTGTATCGGACCGTATTGAAAGCAGGCATGAGACGTTACCTGGTGTTGCTCACCTCAGAGTTCAGGACACTTGCAGCACCCTAAATACTAAAATCGGATTAAGCTGTAGTTTACATTTTGTAAAACAGACGACAACCAAATAATGTTGTTCTTAATAAAGTATTGAAATTTAAATCTCAGATCCACTACATTTTTTCCCCTTTTAAACAGTAGTCAGAACGTTAGGAACTTGAATAAAAAGTTACATTTGTTTTGAAATCTATTTCTGTATTTGAACCCAAGGGAGATAAATCCGTTTTCTTCTAACAACTATAGTCCACTTTATTTTAAAATAGCAACCGTCAATAAAAAATTAAAAAAAACTTTTTTTAATTGTTTAATTAAAATCCCTGAAAATATTTCTGAATTCAAAGCAACCGATTTGTCTTTCCCCATTGTTGATTCGATAAATTAAATTAATTTTTTTAAATTTCAAGTTCTTTTTTTTCCGTTTCTTTTTATTAATAGATAGGTTTCATAATTTTAAAAGGTTTTAAATAAAATAAAATCTTCCTTAATTTTAAAATATGCAAACGTTTGTTTACAACATTTTCTCTTAATGCAAATGTTCATTTCCAAATATATATTTTATATAAACTTAGGCTATACATATATGGTGGTTATGTTACCTGTTCTTAAAAACTATTTCCTAAGTTTCAGAAGAATTAGTGCAATGGTTTTAGAGTTCACTTTAAATATATATTTATTTACACTGGATTCTGATGAGGAGTTATGTTCAAGTTTGAATCATATGAGAAAATGATCGTTGAAAAACTGACTTTTATTTTTTTGAACCACAATTGAACCATATTATCCATGAAACATATGTCAATCATACAGATTAAAATGGTTTGATATTTTGGATTTTTTTTTATAGTCTGAATGAATTTGTAAAACTATATATTTATATATGTTACTAGCAAGAGCTGTGTCCTGGAATTGCCCGGGGAAATTGAGGAACCAAGAAACTCCCGTTTTCATACTTGAACCTTATATTACTACGAGGTCCGTCTAAAAAGTATCCGACCTTTATTTTTTCCATGCGAAACAGAGACGATAGGGCGGCGCCATTTTACACAGTGAAAGAAGACACCTTCATGCGCATGCGTGAATTTTATCAGTGCCTTCCTGCGCGTTAGTCGCTGCCTGTCAGTCGCTGAGGGAGGTGCTACACAACGTGTTCGTCGGATTACTGATTCTCTCAAGATGACTAAACGTGTTGAGCAAAGGTACTGCATCAAATTTTGTCAAAAGCTTGGTGATTCTCAAAGTAAAACAATTCGTAAGATTCAGCAGGTGTTTGGAGAAGTTGTGATGGGTGTAACACAAATAAAGGAGTGGTTCAACCGATTCAAAAATGGCCGCACATCAGCAGAGAGTGACCAGTGTTCTGGAAGGCCCTGAACTGCTCGGAGTGCAGCTGTTGTTGAGAGGGTGCGAAATTTGGTGATCGTCGTTCAACTGTGCGGGAGATCGGACAAGACGTCGGAGTGAGTAAAAATTCTGCACATGCAATTTTGCATGATGATTTAATCATGCACAGTGGCTGCGAAACTTGTGCCCAAGTTGTTGTTGCAGGAACAAAAGGACCTTCGTTTTCAAGTTGCACAGGACCTTCTGGAAACAGCCAACACTGATCCTGAGTTTCTGAACACCGTGATAACTGGAGATGAGTCATGGGTGTACGAATACGACCCAGAAATAAAAAGACAGTCGTCGCAATAGAAGCATCCTGAGTCTCCAAGGCCCAAAAAAGCACGACAGGTACGAAGCAAAATCAAGGTGATGCTGACTGTCTTCTTTCATATCCGTAGAATTGTACATCACGAATACGCACGGGAAGGACAAACAGTAACAAAGAAGTTCTATGAAGATGTTCTCCGGTATCTCTGTGATGTAGTTTGGCACAAAAGACCAGACATGTGGACGGTGAAAAACTGGCAACTGCATCACGACAATGCCCCCACACATTCATCCCAATTGATCCAAATGGTATTCCAGTCGTTCGCCAACCTCCCTACTCTCCAGACATGGCTCCTTGCGACTTCTGGTTGTTTCGAAAATTGAAGACGCCACTGAAAGGTTCCCATTTTGAGACTAGAGCAGGGATAATGCGAAACGGGACGGCAGAGATGAATACGATTCCAAAAGAAGACTTCCAGAGGTGTTTCCGGCAGTGGATGGATCGGTGGGCTAAGTGTGTGCAAGCACAAGGTGTCTACTTTGAAGGGGATTAGGGTCCCAAACCCCGTCAGGTCAGATACTTTTTAGACAGGCCTCGTCTATTCGATTTTTTAAAACTCTCTATAAGATGGTGTTATGTTAGAATCAAAACGATCATTGAAATTGAAAACAATAGAAAGAATAATTCATTAACCGTCTTAGCGCAGCTGTTGCAAAATTGCGACAAGTCTACCACCTCTAATAGCAGACGATGCTACATGCAGAACAGGTTTTATTTGCAATATAAGACACAACAGCACAAATATACACAATAAATTCAGCAATTAACTAATATGTACATGAGAAAATTAAAATGTTCAATTGTAGGATTGTCAACCTCATTATAAATTAAAGATGGCCGCCATCGCAATATGCAAATTAGTCAAATTTTACAATTTATTTTGATAGTCATTCTTATATGCTACAAATGTCATATTGTTTGAGCATACAATGAAATGTTAAGCTTGAAGAGTCAGTTTAAAAATAGGTGTAAAAAATCATTTTTCTACAGAAAAGAAATTCAGTGCTCAGAGGGTTAATGAGATCTCCTTTTGCAAAAAAATATGCAAATTAGTATGTTAATGCTGCATCAAATAAATATATCACTTAAGAAGTGTAAGATAATGGAGACGGATGAGAACTCGGATGTGGAGAAAGTATATTTGGGTGGCATATCTACTGAGGTTGTCCAGAAGTTGTATTATTTTGGTGATACTCTTTGATATCAGGGAGGAGGTGGTGCTAGTGTGATTGCAAGAGTTAGGAGTGAATAGAGTAAGTTCAGGGAACTTCTGCCATTACTAACCAGCAGAGCGTTACCAGTGTTGACCAAGTTAACAGTCTGACAGGCTTGTGTATGCTGCGTGATGATGTATGGAAGTGAAACCTGACCAGTGAGGTTGCATGGAGAGAAATTATAAGAGAATGATACGATGAATGTGTAATGTGAGTTTTAAAGACAGGCTTAGATCTGATGACTTTAGAGGAAGATTAAAATTGGACAGTATAGGAATGAATATGTGTGCAGAACAGGAGACTTTGATAGTTTGGCCACGTTGAAAGGATGGATGAGAGTTCTTGGTTTGGTAGATGTGGAACAATTGAGATAGCAGGTTCAGTTCGCAAGCGAAGGCCAAGGAAAACATGAAAGGAAGTGATAAGGATGAACTTGAGAAAAGAGGAATAAATAAAGATCTGCCCAGAGATAGGTTTGTTTGGAAATCAATTTCTAAAAGCTGTCCAACACATGTCAACATGTAAAACAGATATGATGATGATGATGATATGATGATGGTGATGATTAACAACCCCCCAAAACATAACTAACATTTCTCTATCAAATATTCAGTTTTATTTAAAATTCTCTATTATGTAATGAGAGCCATGATACAGATAAGATAAAAGAATGTCGTCTAGTGTACCATAACACACGTTAGCAAGTAAAAAATGATAGAAGGAGACTATGCGTGCATAAGATATAAAAAGAGTGTTTTTATTTTCTAGAATAAATACAACTCGTGGTTCAGTGCTCAGCAGACAGCACACAGGAGGTAGCCATGTTAACGACTCGGAATCACATCAGAGTATTGATTTACTCCTCTCCAGGAGTTAGGCACAAGGCCAGTTTTTATCTTACTCCCACAAGTAAGATGTGACCCAAGGTCGGGTCGGGAAAGTGGGGTTTAAAAATTGCCTGGGCAGCCCCGTCGGCATTCCCCGGTAGGGGCGTCTCAGGCAGTAAGCAATAAACTTACTCCTCCCCAAAGAGGGGAAGCAAAGCCTGGGAGGGTGGACCTCCTAGAACTGCACAGGACAGACCCATAGACCGGCGTAAATCAAGCCCCGAAGGCCAAGACAATACCAGTCTATGGGGTGCAGTATCCATCGGAACAGATACTACACTTTGATATTAGCCAAAATGAAAGAAACTTTAATTATGAAAAGGTTAAATCCTTTAGTTGTAGTCATAGAGAAAAGAATGATGGTAGTCATGAAAATAGTTGCAATTGCACGCGAATAGTAGTTAGAATAATGGTAGCCATGAAAATACTACTACTACTACTACTAGTCTCAGTTTCTGAAGAGATCGTCACACGGCAAGCAGTCAGTGTGTTGTGAAGTCTGGCCTCATCTGTTGGACGACTGTAAAAAGAGAGGTAAAGCCTTATGAAGAGATTTATCTACCCCCACAAGGTAAGATGTGACACAAGGTTGGGAAAGTGGGATTAGAAAAGCCAGCGCCCAAGAGGTGAGCACTCTGGCCATTTAAAAATTGCCTGGGCAGCCCCGTCGGCATTCCCCGGTAGGGGCATCTCAGGCAGTAAGCAATAAACTTACTCCTCTCCAAAGAGGGGAGGCAAAGCCTAGGAGGGTGGATCTCCTAGAACTGCACAGGACAGACCCATACACCGGCGTAAATCAAGCCTCAAAGGCCAAGACAATACCAGTCTATGGGGTACAGTATCCATCGGAACAGATACTACACTTTGATCTTGGCCAAAATCATGGCTGCTTTTATAGTCGTTTGAACTCGTATGTCGAAACTCTCACCTCTGTTTTGATTGGTCATGATCAAAGTGTAGATGCGTAGAGTGAGACAAAATTAGGTTTATTTTTTTGTTGTATGAACCTGGTCTGCTGAGTTGGTCACTTCCGATCAGTTGTTGGTGTATCGTCTGGATATGAAAATTATCAATAAGTAAGCCAAATATATTTTATACAATTTTCTTGTTATCGTCAGTTAAATTTTATTATTTTATTTAAAATAGACAATTTTCTAGTTAAATTTGTGTAAAGTAAAAAATACTCACCAGAATAAATGTTTATAAATCCAACCTTGGTTTTCTTTACATATGTATTCCAAAAATATTATTCATTTACAAATGTCCACACACTATCAGTAATGTTTTTTTTAATGAAAATCGCTCCAGACAAGGCATGAAGCCACTTAATGTAAGGAGCTAAACAAAAAATGATACTTCAAGGTCAAAAACTAGCCAACGATAAGTGTTAGATGGATAGATTCCGACCCAGAAAACATCAATTCTTCCCCCTTTGTCAGAAACATCGTTCATGAAATGTGAGGAATAAAGGACAAAATAAGGGAAGCGAGAGTTACGAGGCTCCAAGATCCACTTTCTATTCTCGTTACTGATGATGGTAATAGTGTTAAGAATGTATTTGATTTAATTTTAGAAATTCCATATTATTGGTTTCGTGGGTGGGGGAGTTGAACGTACAAATAAACTTTAAACAATGTCAACAATAATGCAGGAGTATACCCAGACAATAGACAGATGCATTCTCTGGAGCAGCCATTTGCATCCTCCTATTTCAAACGGTAGCTCTCCGACTACGGTCACAGAGAAATTCAATTGTTCTCAGACCGAGAACTCTTTGAAGACACTGGCGAGAAAATATATCTTTTGTTTTCTATGATTATGTATTTTGACAGTTAAATATTAAGACCGATTGAACCTTAAGATCCGTGCCTTAACATCGAGAGAAGCACCGTTTTATTTCCCCCTGAATTTAAAACCATAAAAGATAAAAAAGAGAAGAAAATATTTTGTATGGAAAATACACCGATATTATTTAGTGAAATCTGCATAAACATTTTTTTGTTTCCTGAAAATGAAGCTCAAAAAAACATACAATACACCGACACACTAACTGTCACGTTTTAGGCAACGTTTATTTTCCGAGCAGATTCCTTTATGAACGCCATTTCTTGCTCTTTTTTTAATTGATTACGTAATTACATTCCTCTCACCATTTCTCTTATCATTCACTTTTTATTTACGATTTACGTTATTCGCCCTTCTTCGCATCATCTAAAATATTCATGTACAGGTGAAAAGTGTGCACCATGACAAACAAGCAAGCAAGGTAACAAACATCATCATTAGTTTTAGAATAAAAGGCGCTGAAGAAGTCACATCTTGGAATTAAAAAGTAAAAAATAAAATTAAAAAAAAATCCTAATCGTCTTAGAAACGATTGTACGCCTAATCATTGTTGATCTTGAATTCTTGAAACTGATATAAATAATGTTATAAATGTATTTATCTCAACTTACTCTCTCTCTCTCTCTCTCTCTCTCTCTCTCTCTCTCTATATATATATATATATATATATATATATATATATATATATATATATATATATATATAACAATTTTTTTATATAGTTCAGATGGTTTCTTATGAGAATCAATTTTCAAAGCAAAATTCGACTTTTTGATTGTTTGAGTATCAAATTTTGGCTTATATTATCTCTATGTCGCTTTTGACGATTCCGATACTTACTTGAAAGATATTTTACCTGGATTTTTTTATCTGGAACTTGTGAAGTTTGCATCTAGATATTATTATCTCTGAAGACGGGGGTGTCCATATAACTTGGATTTTGTTTGCTGTGAATTTTCTCCAGAAATATGTGTTAGATTTTTTCCTCCGAAATTGACATTAAATTGCAGTATAATATAAATCTGATCTGTAATTTTATCCCGATGATCTCCTTTGAAAATCCATGAGTTAAGGAAAGGGAAAAAGTTCATTTATATATTCCTTGTTTGAACTATTTGATAATTTAATAAATATTGTACTTTTTCCAATTTTTATTCTCATCATTCATTTCCTTATATTACTACTCTCTATCTTGTATATTGAGCATTGACTTATTAAGATAGGATATAATTTAAATATAAAAGTTTATTTTTATCTTTATTATCTCTCCATTTATATATATATATATATATATATATATATATATATATGTATATATATATATATATATGAAGAGACAAAATGGTGCCACACTACAAAATGAATAATGAATAATATGGGGAAAACTTTATATAAGATGAAATAGAAAAAAAAAAAAAAAAGAGAAAATAATTTTATATAAAACAAATTAAAAAAAAAAACCGTTTTGTATGGTTTCGGAATTTACGAATAAAAAAATTCACATATTCTTTACTTGCGTTTATTTATATATATTATTTCGCATGTATACAACCTTATGCCACCTGCTTGCAACTTTATTCTACACCAGTTTATGGTTGTTCGTGTATTTTAATCACTCTACCGACGATTCCCCTGACGAGAGTCGGACGAAAAGCTGCCTTGGGAACTTTAAGCTGTTTTTTTTTTTTGAGAACTTTGTTTTTATTCGTGAATTTTTTTATTCGTAAATTCCGAAACCATACAAAACGGTTTTTTTTTTAAAATTTGTTTTATATAAAATTATTTTCTCTTTTTTTTTTTTTTTTTTTCTATTTCATCTTATATAAAGTTTTCCCCATATTATTCAATATATATATATATATATATATATATATATATATATATATATATATATATATATATATATATATATATATATATTAATACTTATTATCATTATTTTTATTGAAGCCCTTTGATCTGTATATTTTTCAGAGACATGTACAAATTTACTGGCAGGTGAATATATTGCTTTCCAAGAAGATTAATATTCTGAGACAGGAGTTTAAAAAAAAAATCAATAAAGAATATATAGAATACTGCACCCAGACCTGGGCTCCAGCGACTAGACATGGAAATTGGAATGTAATATTGAAACTGGAAGGCCTACAAAGAAGGGTGACAAAACTAATAAGTAAAGTAAAAGAATGCAGTTACAGGGATAGATTGGACAAATTGGGGTTGACTGGAGATAAGAATGAGGGGTGATATGATTGAGACTTTCAAGATAATTAATGGCATTTCTAACTATGGTGGGCATTTTTTTAGTATTTCTCCTAAATCTGTCAAAGCAGTTTTCAAAAACTAGATCTGTTAACCAGTTATGTTTTCTTGCTCACAGAGTCATATGCTTTTGGAATAAGTTGCCAGATCGGATTAAGAACAGCAATAACGTGGATCAGTTTAAGATGAGGTTGGATAAATTCAGAGAAAGTGGTAGGAGGGAAAAATTGAGGGGGCACTTTTGGGAGTTGTCAAATGAAATACTTGACAGAATTTGATCTGGATATCGATACTGTACTAAGGGTTTAATTTTCTTTTAACAGTTGAATTGAGAAGATAGTTAAAGGGGAGATGCCCAAGGAGGCATAACAAACAAATAATAATAATAATAAAAAAAGAAATAACAAATTAGGCAATTGTTATTAGAGAATAAAAGTGTATTTATTTCTTTTTAGCTGTTTTCTGCGAACATCCCTAACAGCTGTAAATCGTTCATGTTGGTGAGTGGGCCGACATAATAAACATACCGTGTAGCTGCAGCATCTTGCTATTAAAATGACCAAAATGGATTGATTATTTGTTACATTTTTGTTTTTAGCACATTAGTGCTCAATTTCTTTTTTTTTTTTCTTTTTTTTCTTTTTTTTTACTTATTACCAAAAAATCTTTTTTAAAAATACAATATTATTTGATACTAAAATTACTTTCAAAGATTTAATTGACTTTATATCGATAGTTAGAGCAAACATTAATACCATATATAAATGTGGGTTGGTTATAAGAACTATTTATCAAAAAAGTTGTGATTGAACCTGATTGTATCCTTCCACTTTAGATTTTTCACAGTATACTGGAAACTGAGACATTAATGTTGCAAATATACATCAGACAGTAGGTGTAATATTTGAAAGACACTCCAATGTTTATGACTAACTATAGATATGTCTGAAAAAATACAGATGTTGCTGAAATATGGTTAATTATCCGTCTGATTCCTAAAAAGGGATGTTGGGCGCTAATACGTTAATTAATCAAACCTTTCTCTTATATTGTCTTGGAGCTGACTTAATATTACTAGATTGAGGAAAGAGTTTATGTGCTGCGTTAAAATAATCAAACAGTGTGAAAGTTCTATCACACCCAGCCTGTAGTCAAGACATTTCTCCATCTGACGACTGTCTATTCATTATGGTTCACTTAGGAGCAAAGTGTAGTATCTGTTCTGATACTACACTTTATCTTTTCTGTCCTCGGTCAGTGAAGGAAAAAATCCTTCTAGACTTGGGCATTTTTAAAACTTTTGTCCCAATCCAGAGTGCTTCTTTTTTGGGGAGCTGGATTTTCCCAACATTAAAAATCGACCTTGTGTCTAACTCTGCCCTCGTGGGGAGGCAACTAAATAGGGACTACTGTCTATTCCAATCAATGCAGCACTTTATGACGGGTTACCAATTTGAGTCTTTCGATGATGTTGAAGAAGCATGCAGAGAATTTTTTGATTCAAAGCCAAAGGATTGGTACTTTGACCAAATCTGAAAGTTTGCAGGTTGTTGGCAAAAGGAAATTTATTTTGAAGGATAATCTTGTTTTTTTAATAAATTCTTGCATGATAAATCATTATTTTAATTTTTCCCTCAGCCTAATATTTTATGTTATGTTAATACAGTAAAACTACTACACTATGACCTCCATAGACTATGAACTTCCTACGCTATGAACTAAGCTTAGCGATTAAAATAAGCAAATTATAATGTTAATTGATATATTTCTATAAATTAATCGTTGCAGTGAGCTAGAAGAATCAGAAACAAGCAAGAATACAGATAAAAATATCATGGGAAACTACAGAAAGAAATACAGAATCACTTCTATCATTTTTGGAAGAAAAGAGTTGCTTTAATAACTATGATATAGAGATGGTTCGTGCTCTACAAAGAAAAATGTTCATTAAAAAATAGAACTGAACAAAGTAATCAAATTTCGACAAAACATAAAAGACTCAATGAAATCATTGAATGGGAATAATTTTGAAAATAATGAGGATATTCAATAATTTTAGTGCGATGACATACATGCAGTGTCTATTAACATTTTTCTCTTAATATTTAGGAATTTAATGTTTATTTGCATTGATCAATAGTCATTTTCCTAATACATCCATTTTGTTTACATACAGTTTCTTTAATTATCCTCATAAAATATTACTATAGTTGACCAAACCTATACTCATTTTCTATATCTTTTAATGAAGAAAATTTTTTCACGGTCATCTAATTTATCCTATGCTATGACTAATCTTATGCTATGAACAGATCAAAAGTTCGTAGCGTAGGAGTTTTGCTGTAATTGCTAACATTATTTTTGTTTTTGTTTCAGAATTTTTGAGATGATATCGCGTTCTTTGTGTGTCCAAGAAGTGCTATCTTCATACGGCTCAGTTCCAATTTTGAGAAGTTAAATTTCCTTTTATTGCTTAAATGATGACATTACATCTGCGAGTGTTTTCAATCAATATAGGCGATTCCATAATCCGCAGCGCTTTGCATTAAGCAAACAACGCACAAACGTCTCTTCGGAAAAAGAAACCTTGAAGAAGGCATTGATAATAATATATTATGTGTGCTTACATGCAATCGAGATCATTAGAATTAGAGCATAATTTCCAAACTGAAACTTGGTCATCATTGGGACTTCAATTTGTATATCGTCTCAGCGACGGTGTCTCATTTGTTATAGCTACACCATACAGCCTGTTCCGTCCATCGTGACATTTATGTCTTGTGCAATATCAAATCAGCCAACAAATAATACTTTTCAATGCTAATTATTGTATTATTTGTGTTTTTCGATCTACTGTTCAAAGACAAGAAAAGTAGTCAGAATAATCTGCACCCTCTTTCTCACAGACGTGATGTTGCTAGTCCCAGTCTTTTCTATAAATACTATTTCGGTATGTGTTCTTCAGAATTGTCTGATGTATTCCCTGCTTCCTTTGTTCCAGCTCATTTGACTCGTTTGTCTAGTGGTCTTCACAAATTTGTGTTTTTACACTCTGATATAATACACCTTCCTATTCCAATAGCTTCTTTGATGTTTTTTTAACATGCAACATCATTTGTTTTAATGTCTAGCCACCAATTCAAATTTCTCTGTCTGTCTGTCTGTCTGTCTGTCTGTCTGTCTGTTTCTCTCTCTCTCTCTATATATATATTGCTGAATTAAAATCGTCAACAATGCGAAAACGTTCTCCGCTGTCTTTTTAAAATTCTCTTCTTTCTCCAACTTTTTTTGTTTAATTGCTTTTGACACCTGAGAATGATTGACGAAGAATCGAAAACGTTCGTGAAACCTGTGAAACCTATGGAACATTTATTATTTTTTTTGATTTTAATACAAAAAAAGACCATCAGAAAAATTGAAAAAATAAAAAAAGGTATAGTTAAACAGGCAAATTCTGTTATTTTTAACAATGTTTGAATATATATATATATATATATATATATATATATATATATATATATATATATATATATATATATATTTATATATATATATATATTTATATATATATATATATATATATATATATATATATATATATATACACACACACGCAGGCTTCATTGGATACTACAGAGTTTTTTTCTTTTATTATCTTCGTTATTATCTTCGTGGCGCAGCGAGCAAGTTTTCTGGTTTTGGGTGGTCGTTTAAACATTATGACTCTGAGCGTTGTTCTTTCGGCCATCACTCAAGTGCTTTCGATCTTGCGATCGTCATCAGGCGTTGTGTCTTATTTTTCCTCTTCCTGCTGTTATCATTTTTATAGTGTTTTTTTTTTTAAATTTTATTTTAATTATGGAAGACGGATATGGCGTTAGTGCCAGTATTAAATGATATTTTATTAATGTTGCGCTCCAGTTTTCTAATCTATTCAAGAATTTTAAGTCTGCATGTACAATTATTTTAATTTTATTTTTAGTGTTAGTTGTTAGTATTTTCCTTATTTCGGCTGATTGTATAGTTTTTTTTGCGTGTGAGATGATATGTCGTTGAATAGCGCTTGTATCGTTTAAGTGGTACGTAAGACATCGGGAGAGGGTTGTTGTCGTGTGGTCAATATACATTATGTATGTATATATATATATATACATAAATATATATATATATATATATATATATATATATATATATCGTACATGTATTGCATTAGTTTCTGTAAATGTAAATCCGTAGAAACTCAAGTGTTTATAAAAAGTGCTCAATACCAAGTAAAGCTGTTTATAAGTATAAATTTTTATTTATACAAACATTATTGGTTACATATGTGCATACATGTTTCGCTTGCACTTTTCCAATTCTTGGTCTGATGAGGTTGACTTTCTTGGAAAAGTGCAACCGAAACATGTATGCACATATGTAACCAATAATGTTTGTATAAATAAAAATTCATACTTATATATATATATATATATATATATATATAGTACGAAAATATAGTTATAGCAAGTAAGCTACACTGAAATATTTATGTTTCATTCTCGGGGTAAATCATCAGGCTAATTGATATACTAAGCTGTATTTACTGATTGAACACTGTTGACGTGAATACTGAAAAAATATATACTTAATACACAATACGTAATATACTATATGGAAAAAAATTATGCTTCGCTAGTGTTCTCACTAATATTCATATAAAATATAGTTTTCTTTTCTTAAAACCTTCCAGTTTAAGACGTTTTTTTTCTTACGTAATTTTGTTTTAATTCCACCAATTGACACATTGTTTCACTATTAGTGCTAACACTAGCGATGGAAGGTGTACACTAGTTTTAATATGATTAGTCAACATTGACTCAGCAATTCTGTTGCTTTCTTTTTATTATTCCCTATAGATAGCCCCCTCCCCCTCCTCCCTCTTCAAAAAGATGTCAGTTTCTTTTATGGTTGCTTTTAAAAATGGAAGGGAAAAAAGTATTTCCTTATTTATGAGCACTAGGTTTGCCAAAAATAGACAGTGTTGGCCTTTTGTCAAAGAGGAGGACGTTAATAGAAACAGGGTCTTAGAGTGTTAGTCTGATCCAACTTGATAGATGGTCGTCTCATTAAAGTCAGTCATTAATTGTAAGGTCATGTTATATTTTGTCTTCAATTCCCCCCCCCCTCTCCCGAGCAAGAGAAACAGCCAATGCTGAAGATTTAAGATTGTCTCATTCAGGCTGTTTGACCGTTGACATATTACCACGGTAACCAGATTAATGGAATGCTACGAAAAATTCATGGCTTCATCTTAGAGATTGGAATGGATAAATCTTGTTTTGAATTTCGGAAGAAGCAAACCACAGTACAGCTTTTTATATTTGCTTCCATAACTTTGGTATATATCCAATGTTTTGTATTCTTACTGATATATATATATATATATTTTAGTCGTAGTGCAAATACAGCGTGACGTCATTTGCTTTATAATGCATCATTCCTTAATATATAAGTAGAATGCCTGCGATGTCATCGCCGCTTATAAATGTATTTAATCTACCACTGTTTATCAGCCGTTCAGATATTGGCCGCGAGGTTTAAGACGTTGGGTTGGAGTTGAAAAATACTTATAATCCAGGGTTTCGAATCGTGTGACCAGTAGTGAATAGTCAAACTTCTACGCTGAAGAGTCTTGATTGAAAAAAGATGAAACGTATACGTCCGTAGATAATAAACAACAACAAATATTTTCATATATATATATATATATATATATATATATATATATATATATATATATATGTATTAGAAGAATACTTGTTACATTGTCACAGGATGGATAAAATTAAGAACATATTGGCACCACTTTTATGCCCCCTTACGAAGATTACAATCAAGATACTAAACATAGTATGTTTAGAATCCTTATTTCAATTTTGATCAAAATCCATTACAGATTCTAAAAAGTGTCTAAAATTTCTATTTCTATTAAGAATAGAAATAGAAATTCAGGGAATCTTACTCAATTGGTGTCTAAAGACTATGAGTGAAATTCAACGCAAATCTGACAACTTTTTTCATAGGTTGATGGTGTATACTCACGCATAAAAATTGGCAAACTTTTTAACTTTTTATTTAATAAACTTTATTTTGATTATGGATATCTATTTTCCATTAGTTAAGAGTTGCTTTCGGCTATCTTCAGTGAGGGTGTCAATTTACTTGCCTCCCTATGGTAGCAGACACAAGATTTGTCTTTGGATATGGGGGGATCCAGCTTCCTGCTATCTACCAGGATTTTTCATGCAGAGTTTGCTTTGGGTTAACTTTCCGCTTGAGCCTAATACGCCCCCCCCCCAGCTACAAACATTTTATATTACATGTGTCTTACCTAAAATCTAAATTACAACTGATTATACGACTTTATATTCTCTCTATGTGACATGATTGAACTAACCAATCAGATCCACTTCACAGCATCCTTCAATCATACCCAATGAATAGGCCAACCATTTTTACAGGTAACTTCAAAAACATATTGCTCCAATTAATATTTACTAGTTCAACTGAAGTCAAGAAATATAACACAAATTTCATGACGTTTTATTTTTACTACGTCCTTGCATCAAATTAAGCATAGCAGACCAATCGATAGAGCGACAAACTTTCTAGTCCGTCTGTCTATCGATTGGTCTGCTATGCCTAATTTGAAATATTATTTTGTCAGGCTATTTGGCCATTGTCGTGTTACCATGATAATCAGAATGATTAAATATTACCAAAGCATTCATGGCTTAATCTTTTAGATTGGAATGAATAAATCTTGTTTTGAATTTCTGAAGCAGCAAAACGCTGTACATCTGTTTATATTTGCTTCCATAGCTTTGACATATATATATATATATATATATATATATATATATATATATATATATATATATATATATATATATATATATATATATATATATATATTCTCTCCATTTCATTCTCTCCAAATATAATCTGAGGTTAAGATCGGATTCTAACTCTGCCTGATGTGATCTCAGTTTATAACATCGACA
Organism: Sepiola atlantica; assembly: GCA_963556195.1. NCBI lineage: Eukaryota > Metazoa > Mollusca > Cephalopoda > Sepiida > Sepiolidae > Sepiola > Sepiola atlantica. Next base: position 34,150,568 of record OY744518.1, read on the forward strand.
TGCCAGTGTCGCAGATTTTGTACATGTCTGTGTAAATAAAAATAATCATATATGAAGCTCTATTTGATATTGAGCACCTTTTATAAACCCGGTTGAAATTCTTTGGATTACTACCCTGTGGATCTTTTATCTGGATTATTATCGTCATTATATATATATATATATATATATATATATATATATATATATATATATATATATATATATATATATATGATACGTTTTGTATTCTTACTGGAGAACTTCCCTCATATATATACTAGAATAATACCCATAACAGGATGGGAAAAATCCTCAACCAGAACAGATTTGCACCACTTTTATGTTTCCTTACATAGATTAAAATCAAGATATAATTATACTAAACCTTATGTCTAGAATCTTTATTTCAATTTTTGATCAAAATCCATTACAGATTCCAGAAGATGTATAACATTCAATGTTTAAACTTAAGGAGTCTTGAAAAGAAATTGAAATTTAGGGAATCTTGCTTAATTGAAGTTTGAAATAGTATTTTTTATTACTAAACGTGCACATTTAATCGCACGAAAATATATTTATAAGAATCTCTGTCTATTGGTCAGTTTTTTGTGCTGCTTAAATTTGTAGTAGAATTTTATTTTGTCTGTTATACTTTAGTCTGAAATAGCACTTTTTGTCGATCTGTCATGCATAAATTTGAGTAAGCATTTTCAGATGCGTCCACACATCTCTATAAGAGGATCTGTCTGTCGGTCATGGTTAAACACGAAATGGGCACATTTTAAGGATACCGTTCTTGTTCGTTTTAATATAATTGGTCACATTGACCCAGCAATTCTATTTTTTTAAAATCTCTATGTCATTCCTATCACTTCAAAAAGATGTCAGTTTCTTTTATGGTTACTTTTAAAGAATGGAAAGACAAAAGTTTTCCTTATTTCTGAGTACTAGGTTGGCCATTGATAAGCACGGTTGGCTTTTTGCCAAAGAGGAGGACTTTAATAGAAACAGAGTGTAAAAGTTTGAGTCTGATCCAACTTGATAGATGGTTGCCTCATTTAAAGTCAGTAATTAATTGTAAGGTCATGTTATATCTGGTTTTCAATTTCCATGAGCAAGAAAAACAGCTAATGCTGAAAATTTAAGATTGTTTCATTCGGGCCATTGACATGTTACCATGGTAACCGGATTAACTGGATATTACCAAGGAATCCATGGCTTCATCTTTGAGATTGAAATGGATAAATCTTGCTTTGAATTTCTAAAGCAATAAAATGTACATTTTATTCATTTTGTTGTTGTCGTTATTGCTCATTATGTTTCCCTTTATGTCTCTGGCAATATATCTTGTTTGAGGTTAATAAAAGTAAATTTTTTTTTGTTAATATGAACCTTTAATTCTACATACAATTGCATACATAACTTATATTTTGCTTCCATGACTTTGGTATATATATATATATATATATATATATATATATATATATATATATATATATATATATATATATATATATATATATATATATATTTATATATATATATATATATATATATATATATATATATATATATATATATATAGAGAGAGAGAGAGAGAGAGAGAGAGAAAGATAATACTTTAAAAGATATAAATAATATATTTAACCAGTAGACTATCAGGATAAAAACAAAGCTCAATATAGTGTATAGAGCAGTAATATTAATTGAATGACATAATAAAATGAGAAATCAATCAGATTTTATTCAAGTTCAAAAACAAGGAGTGATATTGCGTCCTTAACTCATGAGTTTTCAAAGAAAATCTTCTCCTCAGAGGATCATTACCGCAATGACATTACTGCAGGTAATAAAATTAAGCTTTGAAAATAAATAAAAATATATAAAAAGTACATAAAAGTATATAAAACATCAAATATAGTGGCCAAAAACACACTTTTTTGTTAAACTTATACAGTTCATCCAAGTCATAAAGTTTTAAAACATTTCAAGAAAGATGTCAAAGAAGTTGACTAAAAAACAATCCAGGTAGTGAATGGTAGTCCAAAAACGAAAAAGTTATCCAGGTGGGAAATTTGCTTGCTATCGATGCAGTAGATGACAGTGAAAAATGTATTCAGGGTGTATGCAAATTAATAAAACGATAGAAAAACAAAATCATATAAAATGTTCAGAAGACTCACTCGGTGTTGAATATTATTATGCCCAATTAAGGGTTCTTATGAGCTGATAGGAGATGTGCAAACCATAACTTCCTGGTCTGACGTATATATAGAAAGAATGTGATGGAGTAGAAATATGCAGTAAGATCCGATCAAAAAAACAAATGTTAAAGATAGGAACTGGAAGATGAAAAATAAATAAAATATTTAAAGTTCGACTTAGATTTAAAATCAGCAAAACTGTATAAGTTTAACAAAAAAGTGTGTTTTTGGCCAATATATTTGATGTTTTGCTTAATAAGAATTCCTGGAACTGATATAAATAATGTCATAATTTTGTTTATTTCAGTTTACTATATATATATATATATATATATATATATATATATATATATATATATATATATATATATATATATTGTGTGTGTGTGTGTGTATTAAGGCAGCATATTTTCAATTAGGCAAACATTATTAAATAAAATGGAGTGTTTTTTGCTTAATAAAATTTTTTATTTTTTCAATTTTCCGAATAGTCCATTTAGTATTTCGGTCAAATTGGTGTATGTAAGTTCCGTAGGTTTCTTGTTCCATTTTTCTTTCCTTTTGTATGAGTACTTTCGATTTGATTTCTCAAATCATCTTCAGGGGATCTTAGTCTTGGTGTATTTACAAATATGTCTTTACTGTTGAGTTTTTTTAAACGGCTAGTAATTTACAACTTCAAAAAGAGCATCTATAATATTAAGATGTTACATGCGAACGTGATTACGTTCTAAGTGCGTGCAAGATTCAAAAGTATGATTCCTTAACGGCTAAGGATTTGGTAACGTTAATTACTATGCTAGACACTTTACAATTTTGTAACTAGTTTCGTAATTCACATTATTGATATATATATATATATATATATATATATATATATATATATATATATATATATATATATATATATATGAGAGAGAGAGATTAGTTTTATATTCCACGTATGCTTCTAGGGATATTTTGATAATGATGAGTGGGTGGTGGTTGAAGCATCAAACGATGTCGTTGCTTCTTTTTATCATTTTTTATTGTGATAATTCAATATTTCAAACGCTCTGCGTTCTTCATCGAGAAATGAATTAGTGTGGTGATAGAAAAACAGAAATGAAACCGCCCATGTGCAGGGTATTAATATGTTAAAAATTGGACGATCATATATTAGAGGGGGGAGAGATATCGTCTAAGTGTTGTTTAAATGTGTTGATAGGCTGTTTTGTTTTAAATGGTGTGGTTATTTATTTTATCATATTAATATTTGATTATTTATGTATAATAATTGGATGTAAGCTATCTGCGAGACTGTTATCGACCACTTCCGATTGTTGTTATTAATCGTGTCTGTTTACTTTTATCATGTAAATAAAAACAATGATGGATGTACAGTATGTGTGTATCTGTTAGTATCCATTTCCGGTTGCAGCTTCGTGACATTTCCGGCTAGATGAAGGACATTACACACTTGCTTTACACGATCAGACAAATCGACAAACTACCCCAACAAACTATCTTAGTCACTATGAACATATCAGCCCTATACACCAACATCCTACACAATGAAGGTATACAGGCCTTCAGAGAATTACTTCTTCACCATAATTTCCACAATGACCAGATACAAGACATATGCAACTCAATAGATTTCATCCTCACACACAATAACTTTCAATTCAACAAATAAAACTACCTTCAGGTCAAAGGCACCGCTATGGGGACAAAAATTCCCCCTAGCTATGACAACATATGCACATATCAGCAACCCAACTATTCCAAAATTTACCACTCAAACCCTCCCACTACTTCAACAGCAACCACCCATTAAACCTGAAAAAATCCATCATATATAGTTCGTGCATACGCATTAAACACATGCTCAAACCCCCTAGATTACATGCAGCATATCACCAAAATTACACAACACAATTCATCACAAGTCAATACTCCATCAAATATATCAAGAAATCCATAAACAAACTACAAGAATAGACAGACAAAAACTCCTAAAATAATAAAATACACACCAACAATCACATCCTGATAGTCTATCACCTTAGCCAACACATGCATAAACTCACAACAAACCTCACCTAAAATTTCAACAACCTACAAACCAATCCTACCATGAAGTCCATCTTCAATCTGCTTCCAATCAATGCAATTAGGCAACCACACAATTTGGCAGCCATACTCATCTGCTCACACAAATACACACAGAACACTCTACAACACGGTAACTACAAATGCAACAAACCCAGATGTCTCCTATGCACACATAAACACCACACACCTTTTTAACATACAAAAGCACAAACATCCAATTCCAAACCTCACACCTGACATGCGACATTCCCCAAATTATATATTATATTTAATGTTTTATTTATCATAATAGAGGGTAGGATTTTATACTCGCTATGACGATGTCATCCAACAAGCTAACCAGCGAAAAAATAAATATTAGATTTTTGAATGTGAGATGAGATATATATAATAATTTCCACAATCAGACAACGCTGCAGCCCACATCCTATGAAACTCGAGTCTAGGACTTCCGGTTTGTTTCTTTCATAGGTTGTGGGCTGCGGCGTTGTCTGATTGTGGAAATAATTATATATATCATCTCACATTCAAAAAATCTAATATTTATTTGCTCGCTTCGTTAGCTTGTTGGATGACATCGTCCTAGCGAGTATAAAATCCTACTTGTGAGGCATCGGCCTGGGTTCTAAGTGGTTGGATGACTACACACTTTGTTGAAAAGAGTAGGTATATTCCACAGTCGGCCTTCGCCATGGTTTGCTTAATATGTGTAAATTAATAGACATTCTTGTATGTGGTGAGGTAGCTCAGTGGCAGAGTACTCGCTTAACATGCAAGTGACTCGGGTTTCGAATCCTGAGTTCGGATGTGTTCTACTGATGAGTCCTAAAGAGGGCGAAACTCGAGTCTAGACTTCCGGTTTGTTTCTTTCATAGGTTGTGGGCTGCGGCATTGTCTGATTGTGGAAATTATTATATATATATATATATATATATATATATATATGAAATAAAAATTTGAGACAAAATGGAAAATCAGTTTATGGAATAGTGGATAAGTATCATGCTAGTAGAAATAAGGACACAAACATATGATTAAAGCTGGATCAAGATATCTCGGTCAATTCGTTCGGTGAAGCATGGATTATAAACTGAGGTGGGGAGAGGTTGTAAGAAAAGGAAAGGAAAATAGATGCTGTGTGTAGTGGGTTGGGTACTTGGGGATATAAGATTGAGATGTAAGGCAGGGACTGAAGCCACACTTGATGACCTGGTCATCACCCCATCTCATAAAAAACTTTGACACCTTCAAAGCATGTGTGCCTCATCTTATACCAGTAATAATAATAAAGAAATGCTCTGCTGAGCTAGCCCCTGTCCTCTCCAAACTATACAACAAATGCCTTGTCAAATTTTTCTTCCCTGATAGCTGGAAAATTGCCTCTGTGGTACCAGTCTTGAAGAATTCTGGAGATAGAACTGATCCTCAGAATTAGTCTACTCCCGATCTTTGCTAAAATCTTTGAATCCTTAATCAATCTAGCTATAGTCCGGCAGCTCGTTAATGCTAAACTTCTTTCTGACCATCAGTATTGTATCACGGTCTACTGTGGATATCCTAACAGTCATCTCTGAATGCATATACCATACACTGGACAAGATAGGTGAAGCTAGGGCGGTAGCGCTTGATATATCTAAGGCCTTTGAAATGTCTGGCATGAAGGGCTTCTCCTAAAGCTTCACTCATATGGTATTACTGGACAAATATTTAATATAATCAGATCCTTCCTAACCAAAAGAAAGGTCCAGGTTGTCCTAGATGGCCTTTCATCCGAATAACATGACATAAATGCAGGTGTACCCCAGGGATCGATCCGTGGACCTTTATTTTCCTGATTTTCATAACGACTGCCCTGATGACATTGTGTCTGAGATGGGTATATTTGCTAACAGTATCACGCTCTATTCTCATCATGTGGGTAAAATGGACGCAGACATATCCGAGACAATGGCTGAATCCTTAGAAAGTGAACACCAGTCTGTAGTGGAATGGGATCATAAATGAATGGTAACTTTTAATGCTGCTAAGACAAAACTCCTTTCCTTCAACAACTACAAGAAACCTCTTCAACCACCGATTGCCATGGCAAATAACACCCTAGATGAGAGTCCAACGTTCAAACCCATCGGCCTAACATTCACAAGTAACATGAATTGGAACAAATACATAGAAGACATTGCCATGGCTGCTGCTAAGATGGGCTCCCTCTACCGTGCGAGTAAACTCCTCACACCTGAATGTATCCTATATCTCTACAAAGCCATCATCCACTCATGCATGGCGTATTGCTGTCACATTTGGGCTGGTGCATCATCCACTAGTCTCTCCCTCTTAGACAAGTTCCAAAAAAGAGTTGCTAATCTAATAGGTTCCTCACTATCCACCAAGCTCCAGCCCCTGTCCTATCGCAGCAATGTTGCATCCTTGTGCTTGTTTTACAAGTACTTCAATGGAATGTGCTCCGATGAACTTGCTACTCTGGTGCCCCCTCGACGTAAATACACTCGACCAACCCAGCAATCAGCTAAATCCCATCCATTCACTGTTGAGGTCCTCAGATGCCGGAGAGCCTTCTACTCCAATAGCTTCTTTCCTCGTGCTGCCGGCATTTGGAGCTCCCTCCCTGCTCCCTGTTTTCCTGATTGTACTGACATAGAGAAATTTAAGACTAATGTGAACAGGCATCTTGCTGCACAGCTCCCAATTTAGGATGACCCCCAAAACGTTCACTCTAATTCTCAGTAGCCCCTTATGTCTACAGTGGCTGCTTGCCTTGTTTGGGGTGAACTATGTAAAAAAAAAAAAAATTTAAAATTAATTTGCTGGACATAAGAGTTTTGCACCGCTTTTATACAAAGATTAAAACCAAGATATAGTCTTACTAAACCTTATGTTTAGAATCCTTATTCCAATTTTTATCAACATCTTACATGATTTTGATCCTAGAAAAGGTCTCAAATTTAAGGCTTAAGCTTAGACAATCTTAAGAAGAGATTGAAATTCAAGCAAACTTGTTTAGTTGGTGTCTAATGACTGGGTCAGATTCAATGCAAATCTGGAATATTTGGTCTGAGATTGTTTTTTCGCGGGTTGATGATATAGTTATGCATTAAAAACGATTACAAACATTTTTATTAATGATATTTGATTGACCCCAGAATAAGCAAAGACGAAAAGGATATATTTTGCCTTGACTCTTTTACTTCCGGTTGACACTGATTTTTTTAAAACTTTTACTTCCGGTTGAACCCTAAACAAACCTATACGTAGATTTATGATTTACCTTGGCAAATTTTTATTTACAAGCAGAATAAAATTTTGAAAAAATACCTAGTTTCATTTAGAAAACTTTTCATAATAAACAAACGAAACAAGCAAATATTAAAAAAAAAAAACATTGCAGAGATGGTGTTCCTATTTACTTGCCTCCTTGTGAAAGCAGAAACTAGGTCACTTTTTAATGTAGGAAAAATCCAGATCCCCCAAAAGGGGTACTCTGAAATTACATTTTTCCTGATATGTCAAACTTAAGTTTGAAATATCATTTTCAGATGTGTTGACACATTATCATAATAAACTCTTTCAATCTGTCCTTCTGTCAAGCTTATGTTTGAAATAGTATTTTTAATTGAGTTCATGCATCATTTATACGTGACTCATGTTTGAAATAGCATTTTCATAGTTAAACAGGCAGGTTTATTTAACCTGCCTGTTTAACTTTTTTAAAATGTTATTGTTTATTATAATCACATTGACTCAACAATTCTGTTTTATGTTTTATTCCCTATAAATGCCACCCTCCTCTCTTGAAAAAGATGTTAGTTTCTTTTAGGATTGCTTTTCAAAAATGTAAGTGGAAAAAAGTTTTTTTTTAAATTATTATTCCCTATAGATGCCCCCCCCCCCTCCCCCTTCAAAAAAGATGTCAGTTTTTATGGTTGCTTTTAAAAATGGAAGGGAAAAATATTTCCTTATTTATGAGCACTAGGTTGGCCATAAATAAACACAGTTGGCATTTTGCCAAAGAGGAAGACTTTAATAGAAACAGGGTCTCAGAGTTTGAGTCTGATCCTACTTGATAGATGGTTGTCTCATTTAAAGTCAGTCATTAATTGTAAGGTCATGTAATATCTTGTCTTCAAATCCCAGAGCTAGAAAAATTGCCGATGCTAAAGACTTAAGATTGTCTCATTTAAGCTGTTTGGCCATTGACATGTTACCATGGTAAATGGAATATTATTAAAAAAAATATGCATGGCTTCATCTTTAAGGTTCAGATGGATAAGTCTGGCTTTGAATTTTTGAAGCAGCCAAAACATTGTACATTTTATTCATTTTTTGTTGCTATCGTTCAAATCCCAGAGCTAGAAAAAATGCCGATGCTAAAGACTTAAGATTGTCTCATTTAAGCTGTTTGGCCATTGACATGTTACCATGGTAAATGGAATATTATTAAAAAAAATATGCATGGCTTCATCTTTAAGGTTCAGATGGATAAGTCTGGCTTTGAATTTTTGAAGCAGCCAAAACATTGTACATTTTATTCATTTTTTGTTGCTATCGTTCATCATATTAATATGACACTTTACTCCTACATACATGCATAAATGGCTTATATTTGTTTCCATAACTTTGGTATATATATATATATATATATATATATATATATATATATATATATATATATATATATACACACACACACACACACACACACACATATATATATAGTGTAACCTGGATGTGAGAAAGCTGTCCAGACTTGAGAAGAAGTCTCTTATATCCGGGTTTCTCTTATATCCGGGTTTGGTCTATTTTGTTTAAGTATGGGAACACTTCATATAACGTACAAAACACTTGTTTATTTAACAGTTATAGACATTAAAAAAAACACAAAAACACAGACAAAAATACATTTTCAATCAGTTTTCCCAAATAATTCAGTCAAAAATTACTTTTTCTTAAAAAGTCAGTCATTTTTTATTGTACAGAAATCGCTTTGTTAACATCATGAACACTTTCATACAGTCCATAACTCATTTTCAATGCGCCATCAGAATTACTGCTTTTTACTTCAAAGTAGGCTGTCAGAGTTTCAAGCACATTCAATGCAGCCAGAAAATTTGGCACTGGTTTGTTACTTTCAGAAACTTCAGAACTTAAGCTTTCAGCATCATCATCTTCGTCAAAATCTTGATTATCCAATTTTATACCACGTGTGAAGTCCGTGTCACTCAGTACTCCATAACATTGTGTACTGTCGTCGAAGCTGATAAATTCGTCAAAATCTGTTTGCTCCATCCCCGATGGTGGAGAAACTTGATCATATTTCTGTCACTTTAGCCTGTGATTCAATGGCAAAGCCGGCCTTTTTAAAACAATTTTGAATTGTTGACGGTTTGACCATGAAAAGTGCTTGTTTCATCATGTGCATGGCCTTCAAAAGAGTGATCTGCTTGGCCACTTCGGACAGCGGCACTGGCGGTGTAGCATCGATTGCTGTGATTTGCATTCGAACAAGTTCCCAACGATAATACGCTTTGAATGAACGAATGATGCCTTGATCCAAAGGTTGAATGAGACTGGTGGTGTTTGGTGGCATGAGCGACAATTCGATGTTTAACAGATTTGTACCCGGCAGTAAGTTATGACAAGTGGCAATGTCCCAAAACAGAATAATCTTTCGATTTTGAGCAATCATTTTTCGATCAAGCGTTTTCATAACGTCAGTAAACAGCTGACTAGTCATCCAGGCTTTACGATTAGCGAAGTAAAAAAACGGCAGTGTTTTGACATTTCTAAAGCAGCGTGGTTTTGCCGACTTACCAACAACTACAGCTTGCTTTTCACTGCCGTCCATGTTTGTGAACTGAAGCATTGTGAGTCTGTCTTTGGGAACTTTTGTCCCATTTGAATGTTCGTCACCGGCAAATCACAAAGATACAGATGGCATGGCTTTGTAGAAAAGTCCCGTTTCATCACAGTTCCAAACATCTTTTGGATCATATCCACGAAAAAGTTGCGGCAAAACGTTTGTCACCCATTTGTTGGCAGAAACGTGATCTGCTGACGTTGATTTGCTGTGAAATTTTTTGAACAAAACGTTATTGGCCTGCTTCCAGAGGATGAACCAGCCATTGCTCGGTTCAAAATCAACTTTAAAATTAACGGCCAGTTGTGATCGGTGACGGTAGCTCCATGAGCACATGCTTGCGTAAACCATTGTGTAAGCGCTTTGTTAACGTTCTTGTGCACAGATTGGCGCTTTCGTTTGCTATTAGTGTTTCCGTTCATTTGCATGTAAGATCTGAGATCGTCTTCTTTCTTGAGAATTTTTGCTGCTGTTGAATAACCAATTCCGTACTTTTTGGCTGCAACGGCCAGTTTGAGTTTCTTCACTTTGACATTGTCGATGAGCTCCAACTGTTTAGAACTGCTCAGAGTTTTTCGTTGAGACGCGGATGCCGACATCATTAATCGCAATGATCACAAGCAAACGGTTTTCAGTGGCAAAATTAACAAATAAACAAACTTCTGACTCAACAGAACAGTGGGTAAAGTGAAAGTGCTGTCCAGATAAATGCAACGACAAGCAAAGTCGGCAAAAAAATGGGCGGCACTACTCTTAGACACACAAAGCAAAACCATAAGATAGAGGGGTCTGATTTACGACATGAGACCAGAGAAAATATATCTTATATCCAGGTTTCTCTTATATCCGGGTTACACTATATATATATATATATATATATATATATATATATATATATATATATATATATATATATATATATATATATATATATGAGAGAGAATAAATCTGAAATAAAAAATTCAGACAAAAATGGAAAATTAGTTTATGGAATAGTGGAAAAGCAAGTAATATGCTAGTAGAAATTAGAACACAAACACATCATTAAAGTTGGATGAAGATATTTCGGTCGATTTGTTCGATCACATTCATTTGATAAAATGAGCTTCATTAAACAGAACTGTGACATTTTATACAAAGAAGCATGGAAGGTAAACCGAGGAAGGGCGCTTGTAAGAGGAGGGGGGAAATAAATGCTACATGTAGTGGGTTGGGAACGTGAGGAGAGGAGAAGGTGGGGATGTAAGTAAAGGAAAGAGTGGGAGGTGAAAAGTAGGGAATGATCATGAGGAAAGAGTGGATAGAAGGGGTAGCTGATTAGAAGTGTTACGAAATAAAAGAAGCACGTGGAGAGAGAATAGAAAAATAAAAAGGTGAAATAAAATAAATTAAAAACATCTGGTGGAAAGGAAAATAAAAATAAATATAAATAAAAATAAAATTAAACCACATGGTAGAAAAAGAAGCAGAAAAAGAAAAAGTGAAAGAAAAGTAAAACACATGGAATGTAAAGATACAGTACAGAATGAACATATGGGGATAGGGCGATGGTTGTGATTACTCATTTTTTTTTTATTCATGTTTGTATTTAAAAAAATTATTTTCCAAAAGTATAGTTTTAGTATCAAGTAAGGAGACCCTCTAGACTCGTTAGTTACCCATATGATTTCTGTTGCATACCTTACATTTCTCCCTCTTGTGTAGAGGGTGGTCGTGTCGTCTAGTGGATCAATTCTTTCTGTCCTTCCTGCCGTGAACCACGCCGTCCGTTGTCTGCAACAAAAGCCTCATGATGCACTCCGAAGACAAACTCTTCTTTAAATTTAATTCATTTTATTACAAGCGTTGTTATTTCAACTGGGAGTCATTCACTACGTCGAGAGAGAGGGAGAGAGGGAGAGAGCAAATCACTACTTTATTGTAGTTAGTTAACAATTATTTTCTTAACCATTCATAGAGAGGGGGGAAAGGATTTCTCTCGCTTGTATTCCCTTAAGGGAAATATTTCCCTTATCTGTTGTAAATTACATTTTAACAATCACGTCTCATCGGTTTGCTTCCAAAAACCCAGACTGACGAAAACTCGCTTCTCACGAGAATGAGTGACGTCACAGAGCCTCTCGCAGGTGAAGACTGACCCGTGATCTGGGGTCTCGTCACACGGTAACCTTGTCACGTCTGTTAGCTCTGACTGTGAGAACAAGCCCTATTCTGCACTCGACTGCACCCGCGTTAATTCGCGCAAGTCAAACCAACGATTTCCAACAGATACGTCCATTATCCAACATTTCCAGTCATCATGTTAACGTGCTAAAAGCGAATACCATAAAATATATACATTATATTAAACCTACGACGCTTCATCTAATCTTGTTTGACTTTACGATCCAAGAACTATATTCCACAAAGGCCTGGTATTTTCAACATCTCTGACACGATGGATAGTTTTACTATCCATTTTGAAAATAATTTTAAAAAATACGATAATGGTTAATTATCACCCTATCCCCATATTTTTATCACATACTTTATCTTTCCCCGCCGCGTGTTTTAATTTTCTTTCATTTTTCTTTTTACTTTTCTTTGTACCACATGATTTCATTTTATTTTTATTTTTATTTATGTTAATTTTTATTTTCCTTTCCACCACGTGTTTTTAATTTATTTTATTTTTCTGCTCACCACGTATTTTTAATTTAGTTTAATTTTTTATTTAATTTTTCCATTCTCTCCCCACATACTTTCATTTATTTTTTATTTATTTATGTATGTTTATTCACTTTATAAAACGTCCAGTCCTGTTAATAAAGCTCATTTTACCAAATGAATATGACCGAATGAATCGACCGAAATATCTTAGTTCAGCTTTTATGATTTGTTTGTGTCCTTATTTCTACTAGACTTGCTTATCCACTATTCCATAAACTAACTTTCAATATATATATATATATATATATATATATATATATATATATATATATATATATATACACTAGAAGAATAACTATCTCAAGAATGATAAAATTAATTCTCTTAACAGAACAGTTTTGCACCACTTTTATGTCCCCCTAGGAAGATTAAAATCAAGATAAAATGATACTAAACCTTATGTCTCGAATCTTATTCCAATTTTGATCAAAATCCAATTTCAAGATTTGATTCTACAAATGTCTAAGATTTACGGGTTAATCTTAAGGAGTAATAAATCAATTAAAACCTCTGGAATACTATTAAATTTAAAAAACGACAGCTATCAGTTTGTAGCAGATATATTAAATTGCAGATCACGACTTATATAGTTTTCCACTAACTAATATACTTTTGGAGGTTAAAAATGTTCCAATCTGTAGTGTTACACTGTGAGGCTTTAGAAAAATGCTCTAGAGTGGAAAAAGGGAAAAGGCTGAGAAATTACACAGGCATTTTGCTTATGCATCTAAAGAAAAATTAATAGCTTTGGTTGGAGATAGTAAGACATTTCATGATAAGGAATTTCTGAATCAGATCAAAGATGTTTGTGATTCTTGTTCAGTTTGCCAGATGTTTAGAAGACCCCACCCTCAACTTGTTCTAGGATTGGCTCTTGGTAACAGGTTTAAAGACACTGTATGTTTGGATTTAAAGGAACATCAGCATAACCAATGCTGGATTCTGTAACTAATTGATACATCCACTAGGTACTCTGCTGCCAGACTGATTAAGACCAAAAAGAGCAAAGAAATTATTCGCAACATATTTTTAATGTGGATATCATGTTTTGGAGCTCCCAAGTGTTTTTTAAGTGACAATGGAGGAGAGTTTAATAATAAGGGCTAACGAGAGATGAATGAAAAGCTGAATATTGAAACATGCATCACAGCTGTGGAAAGTCCATCCAACAACGGTACTATGGAACGTCACAATCTAATAGTTGCTGAAGCAATGAAAAAAACAAACGTTAGATGATGAAAAATGTAAGCCAGAAATAGCTTTGGTTTGGGCTGTTAGTGCCAAAAATGCACTTAAGAATCATTCTTGGCATAGTCCGAATATTGGGTCAAATATTAACAACCCATCAGTTTTTAATGATCGATTACCTGCATTGGAAACTCCAACAACCAGTGATTTGGTTAGAATAAATTGAAATGATCTACATGCAGCGAGGAAAAGCTTATGCGGATGAAGGATTTTGGCATGGCCCTGCTTATCTTTGGGTAAAGAAAGTCAGTGTGCATTGATCAGACATGGAAGAGCATTTTTCAGGATGCATCCATGCCACTTGATGAAGGTAGGTAAAGAATTGGAAGTCTAAGGAATGAAGAAAACACAATTTCTTCAAATGAGATGAATGAAGTCTTGGAGAAGGAAGATAAAGAACAATATGATAAAAATTCTAATAGCAACAGGAAGGAAGTGAAAGCATTTTAACTTCCGTAATTATTGGTTGTGGGTAAAGTAATAAGAGGTCAGACATTTTGTTTATTGACAGGAAGTAAGGTACTGGACACCTTTACTCACAGCCAATAATTATGGAACTTAAAAGTCTCATAACTTCTATTAAATATAACAATTTTCATACCTGCCAGTATCCTACATCTCTACAAAACCACCATTCGCCCATGCATGGAGTATTGTTGTTACATCTGGGCTGGTGCACCAACCACTAGTCTCTCCCTCTTAGACACGGTCCAAAAAAGAGTCTCTAATTTAATAGGTACCACACTGTCCACTAAGCTCCAGCCCCTGTCCCATCGCCGCAATGTTGCATCCCTGTGCTTGTTTTACAAATACTTCAATGGAATGTGCTCCGATGAACTTGCTGCCCTGGTTGCCCCCTTGACGTAAATACACCCGACCAACCCAATAATCAGCTAAATCCCATCCCTTCACTGTGGATGTCCCCAGGTGTCGTAGGGCTTTCTACTCCAATAGCTTCTTTCCTCGTGCTGCTGGCCTTTGGAATTTACTCCCTGCTACCTGTTTTCCTGGCTGTACCAACATGCAGAAATTTAAATGAGCAAACATCTCGCTGCACAACTCCCCACTAAGGATGCCCCTGTAAGTATGGTCACTTATTAACAGTAGCCCCTTACGTCTCATTGGCAATGTGCCTTGTTTGGGGTGAATCAAAGTAAAAAAAATTATTAAAATATTTTTAACGCAAATAGGTCACAAATAAGTCGTTTTTTGACAAATTTACCAACCGTGATTCTTTCAAAATAATTTATGCCGCCAAGTAGACCTTGAGTTTACTTTCGGCAGCCTCGTAACTCTTGCTTCTCTTATTTTGTCCTTTAGTTTTCACATTTCATGAGTGATGTTTCTAACAAAGGGGGGTGAATTGCTGTTTTCTGGGTCAGAATCTATCCATCTAACACTTATCGTTGGCTAGTTTTTGACCTTGAAGTAGTATTTTTTTAACTCCTTACATCAAGTGTCTTTATGCCTTGTCTGAAGCGACTTCCATGAAAAAAAAAATAGTAATGTTTACCGGTCAGTTTTTAGGGCAAGAAAAACAGCAATTGCAGAAGATTTAAGATTGTCTCATTGGGGCTGTTTGGTCATTGCCATGTTACCATGGTAACCAGATTAACTGGATGTTACCAAATGATTCATGGCTTCATCTTTAAGGTTGGAATGGATAAATCTGTTTTTTAATTTATGAAGCAGCAAAAACATTGTACATCTTATTCATTTTGTTGTTGTCATGATAGCACATCATATGATAATATGATACTTTATTCCCACATACAATTGCATACATGACTTACATTTGCTGCCATAAATTTGGTGTATATATATATATATATATATATATATGCTCACCCCATCCTTCCATTTTTTCCCCACTCATTTTCTTCAACATTCATTTCTATTTCTCCAACAAATACGGACGTCCACCCAGCAGTGGCCATTATTTCATTCTATTTTTCCTCCCAATATGTCTACCCTACATGTATCTGTACTTGCATGACATTTTTCTCTATTTTATCATCCTGATGAAGTCTTATAAATAAAGACGAAACGTTGATGTACACATAAAAAAACATCCATTTTTTGGTTTTCCTTTTTCATTTTCCCATCACGTCGGATTACCTTCATCCTTCTCTTCCCATATATATATATATATATATAATTGTGTGTATCTTGACAGCATGTTTTCATTTAGACAAATAGTATTAATAACATGGATTGTTTTTGTTTGATGAGACTTTTTATTATTTTTTAAGTTTTTTGAATAGTCCAGTTAGTATTTCAGTCAACTTGGTGTATATAAGTTCATTGGGTTTCTTGTTCCATTTTTATTTCTTTTTTCGTGGGTACTTTCGATTTGATTCATTAAATCATTATCAGGCAGATTTAGTCTATGTCTTTTATGTTGAGTTTTTTTAATTCTAGTTCTAATTAACAATCAATTTCTTAATTATATTGGAGACGAACAAATTAAATTAATGATTCCCACTATATTAATTTATTTCATTGTAACCAAATGCATCCGAACTTTACATTAGATGAAAAAGCTCTAAAAAATATAATACATCGATATATATCATATATCAGTTTCAATGCCCATTGGGGGAATGCATCTCTGACAATAATAAAAAAACAACGAATTGTTACATCAGTCGTACTACCACAACACTTTCCCATAGACTCACAGTTCATCTCTCCGACACTAGCTCAATTTGTCAATATAAAAACGTGACTGCCCCTCCTTCTCAATATAGACACATTTTAGTTAATAATACACACATAATACACCACAATACCAACATCAAAACAGAAAACATTCTTGAAGCCATTTACATTTAAACTAGACATCCTACAGTTAATAATATTAATTACAAAACTAGTCACAAAGTTTTTAAGTGTCTAGCATAGTAATTGACATTAACAAATTCTTAGCCATTAAACAATCATCAAGAAAAATTGAATAAAAAACCCAATAAACTTATGTACACTAATTTGACGAAATACTAAATGGACTATTCGAAAAATTGAAAAAATAAAAAAAGTCTCCTCAAACAAAAACACTCTGTGTTATTTAATGACACTTGCCTACACACACACACACTCACACACACACACATGATGTCGTGCCCCAAAATGTAGGCTTGGCTCTGTAGTGAGTAATATTAACACAGCTGTCATTGTGGCTTCAATGCAATATTTTTTTCCATAGTAGGACATTTTACGACAGCTGCTTTTAAATAGGATTAATCTCTCGCTGATTTACCGAGTTGTTGATAATGGCCGTGTGGGCTAAGACGTTGGAATTTTAGTTTGAAATATAACTCGTGTTCCAGGATTTGAGTCCAGTGTGAATATTTCGTCTCTACACTGAAGATTCTTGTAAGGATGAAACGTATACGTATGTAGATAAAAACAAATATTTATAATTATATATATATATATATATATATATATATATATATATATATATATATATATATATATATATATATATAATATATATATATATATATATATATATATATATATAGAGAGAGAGAGAGAGAGATAGAGAGAGAGAGAAAGAAAGAGAGAGAGAGATAGAATGAAGAGAGAGAGAATTAAAAGATGAGAATAAAAATTGTAAAAATACAAAATTTATTACGTATTCAGTTGTTCAAAACAAGAAATTTATTTTTCCTTCCTAAAACCATGGCTTTTCAAAGAATGGAATACATAGAGCTAAGTTGGTACGAGAGTTACCGAAGTCAAAATTTGAAAAGATAAAGTATTATTTAAAATAAATGAAAAAAAAAAGGAAAGAGAGAAAAAGAAAATGCTGAAGAGGTCCAATTCAAAGATAATGGGTTATAGATACATGAAAAATATATGAAAAAATTCACCGCTGACGGCGCCGCAAGAATTGTAGCAACAGTAGTAAATCCATAAAAAAGTGTACATTTGCACTGCAACCTCTCTCCAACCGTTTTTTGTTTTTTGGGGGGGGGGGGCCTGTGGTGGTCTTTAAATTTCTACGGATTTTACAACCTTTCATGAATTTACTACTACTGAACCTGCTGATACAATTCTCGCGACGCCTTCAACGGTGAACGATTTCATATATTTTTCATATATTTTAGATATGAGTTGCGTCCCCTGCCCCTGACTTACATATTATATATACGCTAATGTTCTGAAAATTATTAAATAGTTAAATAAATTGAAATTAAATAGAAACATGAGATAATAATAGAACTATTACTGATAAAATATTACAATATTGAGCAAAATACATTTCATCCGAGGTTTGCACATATTTTCTTTTTTTTCTGAAGATGAAAATTCAAATAGCTCAACAACACGGATACCATCCTAATTCGACACAGCACGTTAATAAATAAAATTAATTATCGAAAATTATTGAAACCTTTCGTTTGTTCTATTTACCTCGCCTCGTATCCAACAGGTTTTCTAACAAACGGCATTGTTATAGCCTTCAAACACAACTTCTTACATACCACGTACAATTCTTCAAGCACACTACAACATCCTTCTCATATATATATATATATATATATATATATATAGGAAAGAAAAATAAACACTAGTTTATTACTGACAACCTTGCATTGAACAATTGAAATTTGAAATAAATTTGGACAATCGTCGCATATTTATCACTCTTTTTTCTTCTATCTCTCTCTCTCTCTCTCTCTATATATATATATATATATATATATATATATATAAGAAAGTAGTAATAATAAAACAAAATAAAGTTGCATACTTTACAAATTTATTAAAAGCAAATATTGCAACAAAAAGAAATTTATGAAAAATTCCTTTAACCCATGGATTTTCAATGAACTATATCTTTTCTCTCAGAATGAGAAAACACAATATATTACTAAAAATTGGTAAATATTATTTTTTGAAAAAATTTACAGAACAGTTCAAATTTATGTTAAAAGCACACAATTCATGTATTATGAGCAGAACGTCTTTGTAATGATGAGTGTCCAAATACATTTTTGACTTGGCCCCCCCCCCACTTTACGGTCATCAATAATTAAGTTGATATGCATGTGCTTAACTGTCCCCCCCCACTTTTTAGGAGAAGCCCCCTAACTTTTATAACTGTCCCGCCGGCCCTGTAATGCATTGATGAAGCCTTTTTGTGAATATTTGGTAAATTTTGTATACAAATTATGTGTATATTTACAAAAAATTGCAGAAACAATTATTTATGAATAAAATGTTTTTTCGAATGAACTAGGATTATATATATATATATATATATATATATATATATATAATAATAAATATTTGTTATTGTTTATTATCCATGTACGTATACGTTTCGTCCTTAATAATTGGGACTCATCAGCATAGAGATATGACTATTCACTACCGGTCTTGCGATTCGAAACCCCGGATTACTATCGGTATTAGGGAAGTAAACATAGTTCACATTATGACCCATTATGTCTAGCAGTTAAAAATTCATAATGATCAGTTAATTAGTTTAGGAGTGAATCCTGTACATACAAATATATAAACATATACACATGTCTAATTTTATATATATATATATATATATGTATGTATGTAATTCATGTTTTTAGTTAAAGCATTTTATTATTTTCCCCAGGAAGCGTATTTTTGGTTTTCTTTGTGGGTTTTCCACAAAGAAAACCAAAAATGCGGTTTTTTTTAAACAAAAAAAAACGTGACATCGTAGAAGTTCATATATGTATTCCTGGCACCAATTGTATC
Source organism: Sepiola atlantica (assembly GCA_963556195.1). Taxonomy (NCBI): domain Eukaryota; kingdom Metazoa; phylum Mollusca; class Cephalopoda; order Sepiida; family Sepiolidae; genus Sepiola; species Sepiola atlantica. Next base: position 34,170,431 of record OY744518.1, read on the forward strand.
GATCCTGGCGGGTGAAGAAAATGAGTATTTCCTGTTAAGGTCAGTAGTTTAATTCCCAGTGACGGTGAGTGCCCTTCATAGTCCAAGACTCACTTCTGTATTATTTCAATTTCAGTAGAGTTTTCTTTTAGATAATTTCAGTACTTCCCAAATCTTCTAGTTTATCGGGACACTTTTCAGGCCTCTGATCCCCTCATCGTTTGTAGCACTGTCACCTCAATACTACTACTACTACTACTACTACTACTACTACTACTACTACTACTAATAATAATAATAATAATAATAATAATAATAATACAAAGGACAGCAATGATCAAAACAGCTACAATCTTAAGAAAAATCATTGAATGCGGAAACTAGCCCGCATAAGCTACGAAGGGTTACACTGAATCTACTACAGGAAGAAAACAAAACCACAGAAAGAACACATCACAAACAAAGAAACAGAAAATGCAAGAAACATCACTTTATAAACCTCTCCCCCCCCCCCGTTTAATAAATTACATCGGCCTGAACTGACACGACACAAAAATGAACCAATGAACAGAAATAGCAAGAAATACCATCAGCCCCCCCCCAAAAAAAAATAAACAAAAAAACAATAAAAAATTTAAAAAATTATATTAAAAAAAATAATGTTACCAGCCTAGACTGACACCACACAAAATATTGGCATAGGGTCAAGGAGGATGAGAAGACCGAGGAGGGACAGCACAAACCAGGCCTCCACTGGAAGTACAGAGACTGCTGGAACCTTGGGGAGGCTTATTGCCACCCAAATCCCAGGGAAAACCAATGGTCCTTACCAGCGAGAAATCAATGGTAAACGGCTGTTGTGATACTACAACTTTATTTGCTGTGGCTATCGAAAAGAGGTGGAGAATACTGGAAATCTGGGGAGACACGCCTCTGACCCCGTGGGGATCGTTGGCCACCGCACACACAGAAGTGTATGATATCCTGGTCTTATGAACCCCACTCGTGCGCACCGATCTTGCCAGACCGTGAACACTCTTCAGCCGATCGTCGTAGTGGCAATAAAAAAAATATGTCGATCGAAATTCCTCTAGCGATGATGATTATGACTTCGTCGATCTCGTCCAACTCTCACGTTGAAACTGTTTATATCAGCGAACGATTACTAGGTGATAGCAATCAGCTGGTTCTGTGGGAGCAAAAGATTATTCAAGCAGAACAAGCGAAAGGAATAATGTTCAACAACTCGGTCGGGTCTTTTCGTATGACAGAATAATTATTAATAACAATAAAAAGAAAAGAATTGATTTTACGTTGAATTAATGTCTATCGTATGGTAAATGTCTTTTGCGCTAAGCTATTTCGTTGTCTCTGTGTGTGTGCGTGTGAATCCGTCTACAATGATTATTTAGTTACAAGTTAACTTATCTAAGGAAAGCGATGGGGAGAATACTTCAGCCAATGTGTTCTATCATCCGAACGAGAGGCGAAATCTAGGGAGACTTGTTGTCACTCAGACTCCAGGGAAAACCACCGGTTGTTGGTGAGCAATCACTGATGATGACCTGTGTAAGAACTGATAGTAAGTACACATAATAATAATAATAATAATAATAATAATAATAATAATAGTAATCTACAATCTTAAGGAAAATCCTTGAATGCGGAAACTAACCCGCATAAACTACAAATGGTAACCAGTCACATAGAAGTTACAATAGGAAGAAAGCAAAACCACAGGAAGAATACCACTGCACGAACCAAGGAACAGAAACTGCAAGAAATATCATAGCCCCCCCCCCCAAATGATGGCGTCAGCTTCGGCTGCCACAACGCAGAATAGTTGTAAAGGGTCAAAGAGGATGAGAAAACCGAGGAGGGACAGCACTAACAAGACCTCCACTGGAAGAGTGCGGAGAGTGCTGGGACCTTGGGGAGGGTTATTGCCTCCCAAATCCCAGGGGAGACCAATGGTCGTTGCCAGCGAGAAATCAATGGTAGGTGGCTGTTGCGATACCACAAGGTCATTTGCGGTGGTGACTGAAAAGAGGTGGAGAGTACTGAAAATCTGGTGAGGCTTGTTGTCACTCAGACTCCATGGAGCACTACTGGTTGTTGTCGGTGAGCAATCACTGGCGATGACTTGTGTGATAACTCCTAGTGAGCAGAAATAATAATAATAATAATAATAATAATAATAATAATAATAATAATAATAATAATAATAATAATAATAATAATAAAATTTTATTTAAAAAAAAGAAAACCCTTTCAGTGAAGATGATTATTAATTCCCACATGGATTTCTTTATAAAACCAAGTTATTTGGCGACTTGTTATTTATAGTGGATCGCTCACTATTGAAATTGTTGCAGATTGGTAAGTTATTTGATTTAATTGCAAAGCGTCTTCATTTATTAAAGAAAAAAAAAGAAATAGAATGTAATAATAGTTGTAGCAGTAATAATGATAATCATAGTAATTAATGGTGATGATGATAATGATAATAATAACAATTATTCCAGCCGCAGATCAACTGGCATAGGGGTTTGAGAATCTCCAGCAAGCCATAGTGAACACAATATCGCTAAGGATAGAATTCAAAGGCAGTTGTAAATACTAGGTTGACATCTGCGTTTTATGGCCAGGATTGGGTCATCAGCTTTGGATAGCAACTCTCCTAGAGATGGTATCTCAATAAAAATACTGGGCAAGAAAAACCTTACACAAACCATTCCTCATATCATTTCAATGTGAGTGTTCAAAATTATCAAACCAAAAACGACATATATGGGTCCAGAATGTCAAGTACAGGCCCTACGTCCGGCGGGGGAACAAACGAGGCTTCCCAAGTCATCATCCAGCGAAACACTAACACTAAAACTAGAACTAATTGGACTAAGGCCTTAAATAGAATTGTAATGGAATGTTACTCGAAGAGTGATCATCCTAAGAAACGATATAGACAGCAAATGCACCGAAGCTGGAATGAGCTAGGCTTGTTTGAATTATCAGAACAAAAACTTGCAGGACAAGCCCGGATGATTAGAACTAATAAATGGTTTTCTGCTACTGAAATTGAAGAACTAAAAAGAGAAATTGAGAGAGAAGACTTAGACGAGTTTGGGGAGATAAATAAACTTGATGTAGTTAAAGAAAAGTCTATGGTAGAAACAACAACAAACTCTGAGAGCGAAAATATTGTAACTAATGGTAATCAGGTTGTTTCCACATGCAATCATAAAACATATGATAGAACATGGGATGACAGAAGAAGATATTGATATTTTCAGATTGTTAGACGAGAAACTAAGAGCTGGCAATTTAGAACAGCCACCAAACCTGAGATTTGTCAATAGGAAAAGACTTAAAACTGTCATGACCAAAGTGAATGATGTCTTGTCATTTTTATTAGTAAATAATCTTGATCAGTGTAAAAAGTTATTAAAGCTGCTGCTAATGCTGTGTCAAATCTACTCGGAGTAGAAAAACACAAATAATAAGTAAAGAAAGAGCCCTGGTGGAGGAAAATTTAAATAGTCAGATAGAACAACTTAGAAAGGATTTAAGTAAAGTGCAAGCTGTCGAAAATGCAAACTCAAAAGTCAGAGCACTTGTGAAAGACGAATCCGTAGGTTTTACATACATCGAAAAGGTTTCAAGTGTGTAATTGAAGAACTGAAAGTGTGTCGTAGCTAAAACTGCCAAAGTTAAACATTATAGCGACAGAATTGAACAGTATCGACAAAACAAACTGTTTGAGAACAACCAGAAACTCCTTTTTGAACAACTGGAAGGAATTGAAAGAGGGAATGACGTTATACCTGATGCTAACCAATCTAGTGCATTTCGTAAAGGCATTTGGGAAAAGGAAATAAAGAATCAAGATGGTGCAGAATAGATCAAAGATATTGAAAGGGAGGTGTCTTCTAGAGTAGAACGACAAACGAATATAACAGTCACCGTTGAAATGCTGAAGGAGAGAGTTAAAAAGTTTTCAAATTGGAAAGCACCTGGACCTGATGGAGTCCAAAGATACTGGTTTAAAAATCTTCCAGCTCTTTACCCACGTCTTGCAGAAATGATAAATGGCTATTTGACGACAGGTAGCTTCCCTGCATGACTGATAAAGTGCACCACAGTCTTGATCATAAAAGATAAAACATAAGGGGGTGATGAGACAAACTTTAGACCGATCAGTTGCCTCTCATGTGGAAACTTTTCACTAGCATATTGTCAGAAAGTATTTATGATCATTTGGACCAAAACAATTTGCTGCCTGAGGAACAGAAAGGCTGCCGAAAAAGATAACATGGCACCAAAGATCAGCTTGTGATCGATAAAATGATCCTAACAAACTGCAAACGAAGAACTACTAACCTTGTCAAGAAAGTATTTGACATGATGCCTCATTCATGGATACATAAATGCCTGGAGATTTTCGGAATAGCACTTAACATTCAAACAGCTTTAAAGAATAGCATAAAGAATTGGGAAACCAATTTAACTTCAGGAGGTGTTGCATTAGGTAAAGTGAAAATCAGACAGGGATTTTTCAGGGCGATAGTCTTTCTCCTTTGCTTTTTGTCATTAGTTTGATCCAAATGCCACTTCTCTTACATAATGAGAAGGCACTATATGGACTTGGGAAATGACTTTCTACAGTCAACCACTTACTATTCATCGATGACTTTAAGGATTTTTGAAAGAATGAAACACAACTTGATACCCTAATGAATACTGTTAAATTATGTAATAACAACATACGAATGGAATTTGGTATCATTAAATGTGCCATTCTTGTTGTAAAAAAGGGTTAAATTGTCCACTCTGATGGCCTCCAAACACCCAACAACAGATCTGATAAAGAATGTAGACAGTGCGAGGGGCTACAAATACTTGGGAATACTGAAGGAAGATAAGATTAAAAACAAGGAAATGAAAAACCAGGTCACAGCTGAGTTCAACAGAAGAGTAAGGATTATTCTTAAATCACACCTCAACAGTCGAAATACAATCTATGCTATCAATGCCAGAGTAGTAGATATCATTCGATATACTGCCGATATACTTGACTGGAATGTAGATGAACTAAAATGTTTGGATACCAAAACATGGAGCTTTTGCAAAGAAAGAAGATGCAGATCGATTGTATCTACATAGAAAGGAGGGTGGTCAGGGTCTACTCAGTGTTGAAGATGTGAATATAGAAAAAGGTTGTCTATATAAATATATTTCTGAAGGTAATGAGATTCTTCTTTGTGAAGTGAAAAGAGAACAAATACTAAGAACTGGGGTGAAAAAGAATCAAAGGTTACAAGAGAGAGGGTTAAAATTATTTGGAAAGAAACTACAGTGTATTCTTTAAGAATGCTGCATTTAGAAATAATGACAGCTGGAATTGGTTGGTCATGGGTGATCTCAAAAGATCTACTGAGAGCACCTTAATGGCAGCCCAGGAACAAGCCACTTGCATTAGGTCCATCAAACATGACATTGACAAAACTGCAGAATCACCAATATGCCAATTGTGTAATGAAAAAGAAGAAACCTTAGTGCATATTGTATCTGAATGCCCAATACTAGCACAACATCAATATAAAAATGGAGACATGACAAAGTCGCTCAGGTACTAAACTGGAATATATGCAAACTTTATGAATTGGACCACAATGAGAAGTGGTATGAGCATAAGCCAGAAGTGGTACAGGAGAACGACAATGTCAAACTTCTTTGGAACATGCGCATACAAACTGATAAGGTTCTTGAACATTCCAAACCCAACTTAATCTTTCTAAACAAAAACAAGAGAACTTGCTTAATCATTGATATAACCTGCCCCTTCGATACCAGAGTGCAGGAGAAAGAACGAAAAAAAAATATCAAGATCTAAAGTGGGAATTAGTTAGACTATGGAAATGTAAAGAAGTAAAGGTGATTCCCGTTGTAATTGGAACACTTGGAACCATAACAAAAAGCCACCATAAATGGCTTAAACAGATTGACGAGACAATTTCTTTTTAGATTCTGCAAAAGACTGTAAGGAACAGCGAAAGTGTTATGGTACAGCTTGAATGTCTTGATGTTCAAAAAAGAAACTCCAAGTAAAAACATCCAAAAGTTGAGACTACTATGAAATAATAATAATAATAATAATAATAATAATAATAATAATAAGAAGAAGAAGAAGAAGAAGAAGAAGAAGAAGAAGAAGAAGAACTACAAACATAAACCGGAAAATCCCTTGGGACATGGAGGTACAAACAGATAATTACATTCAAGCAATGAAACCGGACGTCATAATAATTAACAAAAAGGAAAGAAACTGCCAAATTGTAGATTTTGCCGTACCAGCAGACAACAGGGTAAAGATCAAAGAAACGGAAAAACAAGCAAATATACGAAACTTGCCAGAGAACTGAAAGGAAAATGGAACATGAAGAAAGTCAATATAATACTAATAATTGTAGGAGCACTAGGAACAGTAAAGAAAAACCTGGAAAAAAGACCTGGAGAAATTGGAATCAAGGGGAAGACCGAGACTATGATGAAAACAGCTGAAAATCCTCGAATGCAGAAACCAACCTACATAAACTACAAACACTAACCAGCCACATGGAAACTGCAACAGAAATTAAACAAAAAGACAGAAGGAACACTACATAAACCCATAAACCCAAGGGAACTGAAACTGCTAGAAATCTTATAAACTAAGCCCCCCCCCCAAAAAAAAGTAATGGCATCAACCTCGGCTGATACCACAACAAAATAGTCGTGACGGGTCAAGGAGGATGGTAAGACCGAGGACGAAGAGCACTAACCAGTCCTCCACTCGATGAGTACGATGAGTGCTGGGACCTTGGGGAGGCTTATTGCCACCCAAATTCTAGTGAAGACCAAAGGTCGTTTCCAGCAAGAAATCAATGGTAAGCGGCTGTTGTGATAACGCAAAGTTATTTGCAAAGATTATCGAAAGAGGTGGACAGTACTGGAAATCTGGGGAAACTTGTTGTCACCCAGACTCTAGGGAACACCACCGGTTATTATCAGTGAGTAATTTCTGATGATGACCTGTGTGAGAACTCCTAGTGAGTACATAATAATAATAATAATAATAATAATAATAATAATAATAATAATAATAATAATAATGATAATAATAATGACTCATAAAATAAAGTTGCTGTTTATGATTGAAACAAAAACTTGATTCAGTTGGTTTGTTGCATGGCACATTAACACTTTTGTGGTCATTTTAATGCTGAAACACCATACCTACTGTAAACAATTCATTGTAAACGACTCATAGAACGCAAATTGTTGTTTTAGTGTGAATCAATATCTTTCCCAAGAGTATTAGTGTCTGATCGAAGGCAATATATCAGAATTTGAATTTGAATGCAGCTTTGCTGACCTTATAGTCTATGCGGTTAAGGAATTACGAGAGCTTGATTCATAACTTTCGCAAGGATATTAGTTAAAGTGACTCAATAGCCCAGACGAAAGTTAAACATATGCCCGCCATTACACTGGACTGAGTTAACGTTTACAAATAATATGCCTATCTGAGCATATTTGTAATGCTCCCAGCAATGTCTGCGATAAGGATGCTATTTGCCAGGTTTTCAAATTCTTAAAGCCCTCCCCACTAACATGAGAAAAAAATCACTGATAATTGTCGGATAGAAAATTAAAAGCTTGAAAAATATCTATTACTGTTGTTTGAAAATTTCTAGAGTGAAAAAAGCTATTTTAAATGAAGGAATTTCGGAGCAGGTAAGTGATGGTTTACTAAAGTAATTTTAGATGCAAACATTTCATATAATAATAATAACTTGCAGGACCTGTGTAAATTACACGAAATGATGTTTTCAATACTAATTATCTTGTTCCTAACCTATACATGTTTGAATAAAATATGATAAGATTTTACTTCTATATTCATTTAAAAAAATGAACAATACATGAAACAATTTACAAAACTCCTTTATATACAATATTTCTAGCGAAGGTAATATTTCGACGACTAAACCTTACTTTGTAAATGCTTTAGATTAAATTAAATTTGGCTCTAATTCATGAGTAGCATACAAAGATTCGGAAGGTCGTTGTTTTTGATGTAAGCGTGACACACAAAATAACACACACGCTATCGTATTAATATGTGTCTTCCTGGTCGTCCCCTCCCTACCTCCCCTCTTCGATGTAGAAAAAAATCTTAGAGGTTGGTTGGGATCGAACTGTAAACCGGTCGGGCCAACGTCAAAAACAGACGTCAAAATCCTACGTCGCTAACCATTGCACCAAAGGGAAATACTTTAAATATTACGAAAATTAAGTGACTTGATTGCTTTTCCAAATCTAGGTGCGGCACGCATGCGCAGAGCTTTTGATGTAAGCGTGACACACGAACACACACGCTATCGTATTAATATATAGATTTATGTTTTTATATTTTGTCTGTAACATATGAAAATTAAAACAGAGAGAATATAGTGAAGCTATGATTTAAAACGTGATTGCCAAGGTGTAGAACTGATATTTTAACCTGTCATATTCAGCATACTCTGCCAACTTCATATATATGCCACATGAATTTCCTAGGGAAGGGGGGGGGGCTTGCAGGGCCGGATTAACCATAAGGCAAACGATGCACATGCTTTAGAGCCAGGCAAAAATCCAGGCGAAAAATGCAGGTCACAAAAAGAAATTTTTTTGGGGGGGGGGTAATTTTGGTCGTACACTGTTACGCTCAAGAGAGTGAAAAAAGTGCACAAATTTGTATCTGTAATGAAAGAAAGAAATTACAGCATTTATTTAAACAATCCAATTCCACTTGCCTACTAATATCTACTTATCGGCACATTTCTGGTGTCTATCAAGCATTTCAAAATACTGAACTAGCTCTGCGGATCTACTTATGTCTGATGGCAACCAATTATTCAGGAAAACGCTCATTTTCGCAATTGAAAAGAATTAAAAATGTAAAACGATCTACAATTGGTCAACAACGTCTTGGTGTACTGTCACTTCTATGCATTGAAAGTGATTTGCTCAAGAAGGTTAAGTTAAAAAACTAATTAACAAATTTGGAGTTGTAAAAACGCGCAAAGTTGTAATGTAATTTTTGCCTGATAAATATTCTATTTAAATTTTACTTTTCATCTTTTTGTCGATAAGTTCAAAATACCTGTATTTTCACTATTTCAGGCCATTTGTTAAAAATGTGCCTTAGGGACAGCAATGCCTTAACCTGGCACTGTGGCCTTGTCGTATCCAACATACTCTGGTAACTGAACTAGAAGTAATCATTTGGACAAACCGCACACGTGACAGAAATAGACAAAATTCCGTCTCACTCTGCACATCCACCTTTCGTCTCTGATTTGCTCAACAACAAAAATAACAGCACTTGTTGCTGAGCCAATTGGACTTCTGCAATTTCCACACATGTTCCTGTGTTACAAAAGAGCCGACATTTTAATTAACTTAAAAAAAGAAAAATAGTGTTCACGTTTTTGTCAAATTTATTGTTAACACCACCGAAGGGTGGATTGTCAATATTGCAATGGTTCTTATAGTAGCGCTATTATTATTA
>OY744518.1:34180207-34182707 GCA_963556195.1 Sepiola atlantica
TTCTCAACAACAACAACAAAAATAACAGCACTTGTTGCTGAGCCAATTGGACTTCTGCAATTTTCACACATGTCCCTGTGTTACAAAAGAGCCGACATTTTAATTAACTTAAAAAAAGAAAAATAGTGTTCACGTTTTTGTCAAATTTATTGTTAACACCACCGAAGGGTGGATTGTCAATATTGCAATGGTTCTTAAAGTAGCGCTATTATTATTATTATTATTATTATTATTATTATTATTATTATTATTATTATTATTATTATTATTATTATTATTATTATTATTATTATTATTATTATTATTATTATTATTATTATTATTATTATTATTATTATTATTATTATTATTATTATTATTATTATTATTATTATTATTATTATTATTATTATTATTATTATTATTATTATTATTATTATTATTATTATTATTATTATTATTATTATTATTATTATTATTATTATTATTATTATTATTATTATTATTATTATTATTATTATTATTATTATTATTATTATTATTATTATTATTATTATTATTATTATTATTATTATTATTATTATTATTATTATTATTATTATTATTATTATTATTATTATTATTATTATTATTATTATTATTATTATTATTATTATTATTATTATTATTATTATTATTATTATTATTATTATTATTATTATTATTATTATTATTATTATTATTATTATTATTATTATTATTATTATTATTATTATTATTATTATTATTATTATTATTATTATTATTATTATTATTATTATTATTATTATTATTATTATTATTATTATTATTATTATTATTATTATTATTATTATTATTATTATTATTATTATTATTATTATTATTATTATTATTATTATTATTATTATTATTATTATTATTATTATTATTATTATTATTATTATTATTATTATTATTATTATTATTATTATTATTATTATTATTATTATTATTATTATTATTATTATTATTATTATTATTATTATTATTATATTATTATTATTATTATTATTATTATTATATTATTATTATTATTATTATTATTATTATTATTATTATTATTATTATTATTATTATTATTATTATTATTATTATTATTATTATTATTATTATTATTATTATTATTATTATTATTATTATTATTATTATTATTATTATTATTATTATTATTATTATTATTATTATTATTATTATTATTATTATTATTATTATTATTATTATTATTATTATTATTATTATTATTATTATTATTATTATTATTATTATTATTATTATTATTATTATTATTATTATTATTATTATTATTATTATTATTATTATTATTATTATTATTATTATTATTATTATTATTATTATTATTATTATTATTATTATTATTATTATTATTATTATTATTTATTATTATTATTATTATTATTATTATTATTATTATTATTATTATTATTATTATTATTATTATTATTATTATTATTATTATTATTATTATTATTATTATTATTATTATTATTATTATTATTATTATTATTATTATTATTATTATTATTATTATTATTATTATTATTATTATTATTATTATTATTATTATTATTATTATTATTATTATTATTATTATTATTATTATTATTATTATTATTATTATTATTATTATTATTATTATTATTATTATATTATTATTATTATTATTATTATTATTATTATTATTATTATTATTATTATTATTATTATTATTATTATTATTATTATTATTATTATTATTATTATTATTATTATTATTATTATTATTATTATTATTATTATTATTATTATTATTATTATTATTATTATTATTATTATTATTATTATTATTATTATTATTATTATTATTATTATTATTATTATTATTATTATTATTATTATTATTATTATTATTATTATTATTATTATTATTATTATTATTATTATTATTATTATTATTATTATTATTATTATTATTATTATATTATTATTATTATTATTATTATTATTATTATTATTATTATTATTATTATTATTATTATTATTATTATTATTATTATTATTATTATTATTATTATTATTATTATTATTATTATTATTATTATTATTATTATTATTATTATTATTATTATTATTATTATTATTATTATTATTATTATTATTATTATTATTATTATTATTATTATTATTATTATTATTATTATTATTATTATTATTATTATTATTATTATTATTATTATTATTATTATTATTATTATTATTATTATTATTATTATTATTATTATTATTATTATTATTATTATTATTATTATTATTATTATTATTATTATTATTATTATTATTATTATTATTATTATTATTATTATTATTATTATTATTATTATTATTATTATTATTATTATTATTATTATTATTATTATTATTATTATTATTATTATTATTATTATTATTATTATTATTATTATTATTATTATTATTATTATTATTA